>VWZE01000137.1:253011-277238 GCA_013396675.1 Eubucco bourcierii
GAGGGCTGGAGCAGCTCTGCTATGAGGACAGGCTGAGAGAGTTGGGGCTCTTCAGCCTGGAGAAGAGAAGGCTTTGAGGGGACCTGATAGAGATGTTCAAGGCCTGGTTGGATGATGATTTGAGCCACTTGGTCTAGTGGAAATTGTCCCTGCCCACAGTGAGGTGGTTGGAACTAGATGGTCCCTTCTAACCCAAACCGTTCTATGAATCTATGACTCTCTTTCAGTATATAATGTAATAGATTTTTCCCTCTCTCTCTCCCTGTCTCCACAGCCCCTGGCAGACAGATGTTCTTCAGCATTCTCTACCTGCTGACACGACTATCAGAGTGGAAAGTGAGAAAGGGAAAAAAGATACCAGAGTGGACAAGAGTGTTATGATTGCTTCAAAGAGTGGGGAAGAGAGAAGTCTCTATTCCTCTGCTACCATTGCTTGGGTAAGGTGAGAAGTAGAAACGGCTGCAACTAGAGGAGGACACTAGAAATTTTCCACCCTGCTTTGACAGAGAAGCCATGGGTACCATGATATGCTCTGATATCCTTGGTCTTGTGAATCTGTCCCCAGAAACTCTCAAAAATTATCCAGAAGCCCCTAAGATCACCTGCTAAGTTAATGGAACAAACTAACTCCTTGGTGTTTTTTTAAATAATTACTCCATTTATGTGGCATTTTTCCACAAGATCCTTGTTGTCTATCTATCAAAATGTCGCTTTTAGATTTCTGATGGTAGATAAACCTTAGTTTTGTCTCCTCATGCTTACCATGGGCAGCTGATGCTCTGGGCTCCTGTACAGACTGGGGAGGGACAGCAGCACCCTGGGCACCCCATCCTGGCCAAGGGGATGGTGCCTTGGCCGTGGTGTGGCTGGTGGGGACATGGTAGGCTGTGGGGCTCTTTCTGAGGCTGTCTCTGTCCCTGTTTATGCTCTGGCAGGGGGCTTGGACTCAATGATCTATGGAGGTCACTTCCAACCCCTAGCATTCTGTGATCCTGATCCTGTGATCCTGGTTCAGGAGTCATTAAGCAAGACTTCCTGTGATAAACTAATCCTAGCCCAACTAAATAAATCTTGAGATTTATTCCAACACAGACCATTGTGAGCTGCAATTAATACATATTCTTTCCAGGATTTCTGCTAAAAGCAAACACAACCAAAGGCATTTTTTTTTCCTAATCTAGAACTTATTTTACCACTTTAACTGTGTCTAAACATTGAAATACTAATTGAAGAGAGTTTTGAGTTAAAGAACAAGAATTATATAATGGTATGTTAAAGGAGACATGAGTTTAATGAACATAGTTCAAGTACATCTTTTTACTGTGAAAGCATGACAAAGTATTTAAATATTGAAACTGGAGCAGAATTACAAGTTTATTTTCTCACTTTCTTCCCATATCCCAAGGCAATACAGATGTCATATCTTTGCTGTTTTCCTCATCCCTAAAAATTACATCAGCATTAAATGGAAATGTCTACTTAATATTTATACAAATAAAGACATTGATGGGTAACATCTCGTCTGAAATCCTTTCCTCTTAGAGAAATTGCATTAGGAACGTAATGCCTTACAAGCCTATCTAGGGCAGAAGTCTAATCAAATTAACACCACTTCAGTGCTAATAAGGGCTGGTAGTCATTCACCTTAATTAGCCATTCTGAGTAAATATATTTTTAGCTCCTTGCCATTTAATAGCTCAGGTCTACCTTCCATCTTCTCATGACCTTAGCAACAAGGTTACAGAAGGAGTGACAGCAGAGTGAGAAGTTTTGATGCTCCTCTTACAAACCAGGTCATGTCCTTGGTGAGTGTGTTCCTGATATAAAATGCAGATGATTACAGTAAAATGTTTCTATATTTGCAACACTGAATGGGACTTACAGATTTGGGTCTACATGGTCCCAGTGGGACTTATCTTTGAGTTGCTGGAAACTGCAATTCTCAATGTACAGCAGCAGCATGAGAGATCGCTTGGCAGCATGCAGTGGGACCAGACTAAGCTACCGGTCTCTTGTTCATATCAGATTTACCTTTGGAATAGAGAAATTTGCTGTATGTTGTAAAGCTGTTAATGCACACTCCCTAAAAAATAAGTATTACTCATATGTTCAAAGAGATGACTCTTCCCCTCTGTTCTGTTCTCATGAGACACCACCTGGAGTATTTTGTCCAGTTCTAGTGTCCCCAGCACAAGAAAAACATGGAACTGTTAGAGCTGCTCCAGAAGAGGGCCACAAAGATGATCAGAGAACTGGAGCACCTCTCCTGTGAAGCCAGGTTGATAGAGTTGGGATTGTTCAGTCCGGAGAAGAGAAGGTTCCAGAGGCTCCTTAGAATAGCCTTCCAGTATTTGAAGGGGGCCTGCAGGACAGCTGAGGAGTGGCTTTTTACCCAGACATGTAGTGATAGAAAAAGGGGTAATGGCTTCAGATTGGAAGAAGTCTGGATTGACATTAGACATTAGGAAGAAATTCCTTCCCATGAGGGTGGAGAGGCACTGAAACAGGTTGCCCAGAGAAGTTGTGAAGGGCCCAAACCTGGAAGTGTTCAAAGCCAAGTTGACTGGGGCCTTGAGCAACCTGGTTTAATAGGACTTCTCCTTTCTTCTAGTAGGTGGTTTTGTTATTGCACAGCTGAGGTGGCTCCCAAACATGTTAGAGGAATGTTTGAAAATTTACCATATTTTAGTCTTAGTGACAATTGACTTTTGCTTGATTATATCAATTATCTTTGGACTTTATCCTGGCTTTCTAAGCAATAAAACATGCTACCAAATCTTTCAGAATAAAGGACATAAGATACAGGTTCACTGCAGGCAATTACAGGTACATTTCAGTTTACATTTTTGCTGCAGAATTCCCTCCATACAATTAAGATTAAATGAAGTGTTCAGTACCTGCTCAGATACAAATGTAAATATATGCCTCTAGCTTTATAAACAATCAGACAGGCATTAAATGGAGAAAATAGGTTTGAAGTGGTGTGGGAAAGGTTTATCTCAGTTCCATGTTTTTCCCTTTATCAGCTCACAGTTGTTGAGACAGGAGGAAGGAGGCAGATTGGGGATCTTCCTATTTACATGTTCTAGATGAAAACCCTTTCAAGTTTAGGACAAGAAGAAATAGCCAAAGGAAGCTTAGATTGGAGATTAGAAGAAAGATCTCCACTGAAGAGGTTATGAAACACTGAAAACCACCCAGGGAGGTGGTTGAATCCCTATCCCTGTAGGTATTTAAAAGACACAGAATGGTGCTATGGGACATTCTTTAGCACAAGACTTGGTGGAGTAAGAGAACTGCCAGACTATGATCTTAAAGGTCTTTTCCAATCAAAATAATTCTATGATTGTAAGTTGCTGTCATTTAAACAAATGTTCTGCTGAATGTGGGATTATGCATTATAATCGATCAATGTCACAAACAATCTCTCATTTGTTTTTCTTTATTAGGGATAGTCATTATCCTAGAAGGAAAATCTTTCTGGATTTATAACGCAAATGGTGATTCTATAAATCCTTTAATCACTGTCCTGTATGTATCTTTCTGTGCAGAGTCAGTGATTATCCTTAAGTTCAAATATACAGATAAGATTTGCTAAGCTAAAATTAAAACATGATTATGTTATCATTTGGATTCAGAAAAGGAGAAACTTCCTTTATAAATTTTCTTTAGCAGTAAAGCAAATTATGGTTTTTTTCTTACTGTAAACAAATCTTTCCATGGCAGCCTTTGACAACGATTGCAAGATATATGGATTCAGATTACAGGTCTGACTTGGATTTAGATACTAAAAATGTACTCTTGAGGAAAAATAAATAGCTGAGGAGTGGGGTAGAATTGGTAGAGGCACTGTCATTTTTGTGAACAGTCTCTGAGTTTCTTAGAAGAGTAACTCCCTGACAGAGATCAGGCAGCAGTCCAAAGTGGGGAAGGTCTTCTGTCAAACTGACTTTCAAATTAACGAGAGAAAGAAATCAGTGTTTCATGACAGTTTTACTGGGTGCTGTAAACTGTTCGGGAAATTCTTACACTGATGCTGACTCATTCTTGCTCCTTGAGCCCATCAATGCACACATTTCAGAATAATTCATTTCCTTTAGACATCTCCTTTTCTAAAGTTTGTAGATACCTGGTTTTCAGAGCTTCTCATAGATGGTCTGGAAGAGAAGTCTTTGTAAGTGATTTTGTTTGTACCTCTGAAAATTAGGGTCCTCAGCCATCATTTGAATACTTGCCTCTGACTTTTCCTTCCCAGGCATTTGTGAATTGCTACCCTGAAACCTGTTTGACACTGTCTTGTACAACTGATAAGAATTAACTGGAAAAGTGTCTTTCATATTGTTTTCACTGTTGACCTTCTTGCCGAGTCACTCTCCTCTGTGTGTGAGTACGAAATGGTAGGCAGTTCCAGGTAGAATGCACATCTTTATCCACATGCATCTCTCTGTTTATTTCCTAACACAGTGTATGGTTTCTTTATTTTTGCAATGATATGGTTTTGAAGAGGAAACTCAACACTTTTTAGTTCCTATAAGGAGCTCAGAGCTGATGTCTAGCTGAAATGAGGAATTGTTACACAGTTATAGTTTAAAGAAAGGGTTCTAGAAAGAAAGGAAATAACATTTCTTGGACATTCTTGATGAAAGTTGGAGAAATATGCAAACTTCTGGATTCACTGGGTCTTTGCTTCTAAATCGGAACCAGAGAGCTTCAAGCTAAACATAATTTGGAAACTGCTCTGAATTCGAATTTATCATGTTAACTGATTAGACAATTTCAAAGAAAAAGGCATTTGGTATCCGATCAGAGCAGGATACTTAGTCAGAATAGAAATAATAGCATTTGTAGCCCCTGTGGTTTATAGAAAGAGAGGCAACTATAGCACAAGTGCCAGTGACTATCCGGAATGCGATTTCAGGAAAATCGCTGTGTGCCAGATCACTGTATCACTACTGACACACCCAATGCAGTTATGATTGTGCTTCTAGGCATACTTTTGCAGATCATGTGTAAGACTTCATAAACAGGGTAGAGTAATTTTATACAGAGCTACTGTTTTCTGAGAAAAGATCTAGAGGTAGCACGGTGTTTGTTCACTGTCAGTTGCCTTGCTAAGTTTCATGATGGTGCACAATAGTGGCTTGGGTTCGCACGCACAGCTTTCATGAGTACTAGTGATGCAATGGACTAAGTATTTCTCATTTGAAGATTCATTGTTTGCTTACCTAAGGTATTCAAGGCCTTATTTAGTTAACAGTTTGGATCACTGCATTTTTACAAAATGTAAATATGTACAAAACATGTCCATACACATCTTAAGGAGCACTAAAGAATCTTTAATGGATAAAGAAGTCCTTCCAGTTGTAAGTCTGTATCACAACTACTACAAAACATGTCTTTCATGTTATTTTAGCAATTTTTGATTGTTTCATGTACATATGGATAGCAGAGAGTCAGGGATACTGACAGAACCTGCATTTTACAAGTGTTTCTGTAATTAGCAAATTTAATGAATCCTGATTTCCTAAGGTTTTGTGCATTATGATTAGAATTTCTGCTGTTTAATAACATGAAAGTTTATGATGAGTCTTTTCCACTGTCTAAGGATTTTGCACCTGAACTATATAAAAATAAAACTCTTAATGTAATGTTTCCTGTGAAATGTCACTGTCGGAGTCTCATTGTTAATTTTGTTTCCATGAAAATTGCAGAAAATAGATGTACCTGATATTTTACTCCTTTGTCAGATTTGTGTGAAACTGATCCTAAAGATCAGTCAAGTTTAAAATGATGGGACAAGCAGACAATATACACTGACAGCATGACTGCTTTATCTTCCTCCCTCTAAGACTGTTAACCAGCTATCAAATCACAAGCCTTTATCTCAACTGCAGAAAAAGTGCCTCCGGCTACCATGAAGAGCAGGACATTAGTTACCAGTGCTAGCAACTGAAGGAAGACTTGCTACAATTCCCAATGACATGGCATGATAGATTGGAAAATAGTTATGTCAATAACTAAAAATACTTGTATGGGTTTGCTTTGAAATTGCTGAGTGTGGGAGAACTTGGATTTTAACTCAATGTCCCTTGAACAGAGGTGCAGGAGTTCTCATGCCAAAGCAATGGTCCTCTCCAAGTCTGTAGGGTAGCTGGGTGACGGTGCTACGGAAAAGTTGGGTTCTGGAAGTGACAAAAGAAATTAAACTCTCTGTAATTCAAGAACCTATGGAATTCAGGAAATTAGAGGTGATCCAAGTTGTAAAATTTTGGTCTTGATACCAAGGCAAAAGGACTTAAAAGAGTTGAGCAATCAGCTTTGCCTTGATAGTTTGGAGGCAATAGCTCAAACAGGTATTGTCAGTCAGAATTAAGTGGTGTTTGGTAGAGTAGAACAGGAAGACAACACTGAGAACCTTCTGGTTTTGTTCTTGAATTTATCCACTTTAGCAGACATAGAAAATGAAATACAGTCAAAGACCAGGTGGAGTTTTTTGCTGCTATATTACAAAGACATCGCATTCAAGGCCTTTGACTGTGCTATCCTGTACATGCCAGGAGAAAACAGATAAATCTACCCTTTTCTTACCCTGAGACTTGGTGGATGAAGCATATGGTGGTAAGGATTTAGGACAGAGAAAGCAGAAATAAGACAGCACTGATGTGGAGATAGAAACAAAATAAACAGAAAGCATGGACAACTAGGTGTGTGAAGAACAATGGATCTTATAATAGAAGAAAGTAAGGAGATCAATGAACATCTGTGACTATTCACAGACAATCCCTTCTGAGAAAGACTGTCATGACCTAAGGCACGTGAAATCTCAAAGGAAGTTTTTTTTAAATGGGTGACAACTTTGTTTCGCTGCCCATCAGAGAACAGTCAGATGGAATGCCTTAGTTATGGAGCTTCATTGGTATCATTGGTATAAAAAGAATATCATTACAAGCTTCAGAGAGTCTAAGTGTCAAACACTCAGATTAATGTATTCATGTGGATACAAAACAACAGAATGGCATCATGATTTTGAAATCTTGCAGAACAAGCACAAAGGGGGAAAAGTACACCAACAGATGTAGAAAGAGCACCAAAAATGCATTACCTTATAATTAAATTCTTGTCAACACTCTGCGTACCACTAAACTTCTCACTCATCAAATTGTTCAGATACTGACAACCTTAGAGAAAAAAAATCACATCAGATAGAATGAGGTCACTTCCGTTAAGATGTTTGCAGATGGCCTGCTCAGAGTTTCCAGAAATAAGTGGGTAATCCACGGACTTGAAAAGCATTCCACAGGTTTTTCCGCACAGCCTATGCAGCTCCATGACCTTTTAGTGTAAGAAGTGAACTCTAACAAATGCTACAGGAAGAAGTTACTGCAGAAAACTCATACACTTAGTTTAGATGTTGAATTGGGTAAAGACTTTGCATGCAATTGTTTCCACTCGAACATTTGCAAAGGGGGAAGTAGTGCACACCTGGGGGGATTGTACTTGCATGAGGATCATTATCAGAAATTTTTGTGCAGTAATCTAGAAAGTTCAATTGAGGGTTGTGAATCCTTCCACTAAGTGCAAAAGCTACGCTGTGTTGGGATAGGGAATCAACAGCACATTATTTAGAATGGCTGTTTGGGACAGGAATTGTGTCAAATAATTTTCAAGTAGTCCCCAAGGAGGAAAATATTATCACAAGCTACTCACTGACTAACAAATAAAATAAAATTGCATAATTTATGAAGAAGTAAAGGACCTAATTCATCAAGTGGTTTACTGGCAATGACTTGCTCATCCCTTGTCTGTCCACAAGCTATTCACTCCATACCTATGCAGTCCTGCTTTCCTGCAAAGAGATGGACGTTTTGAACATGGGACACATAATGAAGCGAATTGATCACCAGAGGAAGTCGTTTTGCTTTTTCCACACCTTTCTTCAATCCAAATCCTATCTGTGTTGCACCCTTTCTTATTTCATCAGCTGCAGGCACCTGTCTAATGTCAATGTTCTGAGTGCATTTTCTTCTCTTTGGGGGTTTGGCTAGTGCTGCTTAGATCACGAAAACAGAGCTGGTAGTTGTGGGAGATCTCCTCCAAAGATATCTGTGGGGGTCACCAACAAATGCTGGTCCCTGGCTGGCAGGTCCCTTGTCTCGCTGACCATGTTTCTGAGATTGGCTTGTGGTGGAGAGGACAATAGAGAATGGATTTATTCTTTTTGGTAACAACTGAAAACTAATCACAATGTACAGCTTTAACAAAAGCAGGAATGTAAAATTCATTCCACTCAAATCGTCTACCCGTAGTAGTACTTACAGGCGCAGCAGTTTTAAATCCTCCTGTGTCAGATGCTAACCTAGCATAGTCTCTGCTTCATACTACCTTAAGCATTTCTGAAATTGGTTAGCTATAAAATAATTGTATTTCATGGTACAGAGCAAAGTTGTGATTAAACCAACTTTGGGACTGCAACACCTTAGAAGGCTCAGCAGCCATTCTGCAGTGTGAGATCACAGTATCACAGTATCACCAAGGTTGGAAGAGACCTCAAAGATCATCAAGTCCAATCCATTACCATTACCACAGACCTCAAGAGATGGCCTCATTTTGCATTTTCCCCTAAATCCTCCCTGCAAATGTCTTTGCACACATACATGAATGGAGTTGGAGGGAGAGAATATGTTGTGGATTTGTGCATGTGTGTGCAGTGTAAGGTCCTGCACCTGGGTAGGCACAATCCCAAGCACAAATACAGGCTGGGTGGCGAATGGCTGGAGAGCAGCCCTGAGGAAAAGGACCTTGGAGTCTGGGTTGATGAAAAGCTCAACATGAGCCTGCAGTGTGCACATGCAGCCCAGACAGCCAACCGAGTCCTAGGCTGCATCAAGAGCAGCGTGGCCAGCAGGGCAAGGGAGGTGATTCTGCCCCTTTACTCTGCTCTTGTCAGACCCCACCTGGAGTACTGTGTGCAGTTCTGGAACCCTCAGCACAGGAAGGACATGGAAGTGTTGGAGCGGGTCCAGAGGAGGGCCACAAAGATGATCAGAGGGCTGGAGCAGCTCTCCTATGAGGACAGGCTGAGGGAGTTGGGGCTCTTCAGCCTGGAGAAGAGAAGGCTTCGAGGGGACCTGATAGTAGCCTTCCAGTATCTGAAGGGGACCTACAGAAAGGCTGGGGAAGGATTATTTACAAGGTCCTGCAATGACAGGACAAGGGGCAATGGGCTTAAACTGGCAGAGGGGATATTTAGACTAGATGTTAGGAGGAAGTTCTTTCCAGTGAGGGTGGTGAGGCACTGGAACAGGTTGCCCAGGGAGGTTGTTGATGCTCCCTCCCTGGATGTGTTCAAGGCCAGATTGGATGAGGCCTTGAGTGAGCTGTACTAGTGGGAGGTGTCCCTGCCTATGGCAGGGGGTTGGAACTAGATGATCCTTGAGGTCCCTTCCAACCTTACCATTCTATGATTCTATGATTCTATGTGTTATGGCTGGTGTCTAGTCAAGCTGTGACCAGGTAGCTGAAAGAGCAATAATTAGAACAGATCATGCTGATATTTGATTTGGGAAAGAAACAAAAAGGAAAAAGAAAAAAAGAAATAAGGGAAAAAAAAGTAAAAAAGAAAGAAAAAGAAATCCTGCACCATCTAAAAATCAAATGGCTGAGTAAAAATGACAAGTGAATAACAGAATTTAAAAGCAGATAACAGTGAACATATTTGGACTCCAGTCTAATAGCTGAAGTAATGGTTATCTTCATATTCTAAGATACATAAAATCAGTTGAAAAGCAAGATAAATTGAGAAAAAACCCCAAACCACCAGTTTTATCTATCTGGGGGGAAATGAACATAATCGATTACTTCCTTATGAGTCATACAGCCTGTATTTCCTCTCTGGAACCGAGATCTCCAGCAGCTATTTTACCACTGGTAGACAAGTTTATGATATTCTCTAAGCAGATCAACACCCACACCAGTCACAGGTTAGCACTGCAGTCCAGCATTCATTTTCTGACTGATGTGGCACCCAGTACATCATATTGGGGGGGNGTGATGAAATCGAAACTTTTGTGTGTAAGACTGATCCAGGTGTCATTTCAAAGATTTTAATCAGCGGATATCACACTAGCTCTTGTAAACAATACTGGGAACCAGGTGCTTACAGTTCACAAAAAAAGAGCTGGAAACAACACCAGTTGTCCATATCTTCAGGTGATGTTGCAGCTTTTCCATTATCAATTCTAAACCCTGAAGTAATCCTTATTTAAGTCACACATGGCAGATGTGACGCACAACTCACAAAATACGGAGGCGGTGCTGGGACCGCCATATTGTTATGCTATAGATCTGTCCTTATGCCACTGAATACTCCTGCAGTGACATCCTATCTGTCAATTTTAGGATGAACAGGCTACCCTCTAAGCTGCACTGACTGGATTATATAAATTTGTCTGACTAGAAGCCCACTGTCTGATGGGAGCCAAATTGCACAGGTGATGTACAGACTTCTCCATGTAGACACACAGAAGTAGGTGCCTTCATTTGAAGATGAATCCCATCCTCTGTGGTTGAAAATACACTGCAATTTGAGCATGTAATGACCACTTTAGAAGCATCCAGAATGTTTAATAGGACTATTAAACCCTCTTCTAGTGTGCAACTTGCTACTAGTGTGCCAACCTCACTTCTGAATGAGACTGGATCAGGACATGGAGGTAAGAAAAGGTATTCTTGCTTTTGGATTAAGGAAAGTTTTTACTGTCTCTTCTCTTGGGGATAATTTGCTGACACAGCAGTTATGGAAGAAAATACTTTCTAGTTCCATTCTATCAATCTAACTCACATAAGACAGTGTTTTGGGCAAAACTTCTGTGCTTTTCATTGCAAAATCTCAACCTAGGCTTCTATATAGTATTTTCATAGAAATATTAACAAATTGGATTACTATATAAGCACATTTATCTTAATGACCATCAATATTCATTGCCCTCAGTGTTAAGTGTCACCTGAGGAAAAGACAAGGTCATCATTTATTTAGCGGAACAATCAGTCTTCATATTCTCGGATGAAAGTGAATCAATGTATCCTCTGTCATCTCAGACATTCAGCTAATCCCAGATAATGACACAGGTTGCTTGTAAAATTTTCATTTTTGAATTAATACTTGAAAGGAACAATTATATTGGTAACCTCAGGAGTGGTAAGAATGTGAAAATGTGAGAAGAAAGAACTATTTTTCACTCAACTAAAGTAAGGATATGCTTAACATATGTACATATGTTGAAACGGTTAATGATCTCAAAATACCATTTTTTTTCACCTGCAGGAATAGAAGCTTACTGGGTCCAAAAAACAGGCTTAATTTAAAATATAAATTAAATACATATCCATTTTATCCCCTGTCTGAAAAGATGTGCTTATTTGTAAGTACTCTTGCGCTGTGTAAGAATTTATTGGAAGTTGCAGAGGAAGAGTCAAGGGAACTGGACAGATGGGATGGGTACTTCTGGTCTGGAGATGATTATCTGTGTATCTTCTCATGAATGCCCTCAATTTCCTTTTTCTCTTTATTTCTCTCTTTGCCCATCATATCTAACTAGTAAGTTAATTTGGGATTCATCTCACCTATCTTGCTGCCTATAACGGTGACATTTATTTCTGAGCTAACACCTCAGGCTTCCTTTCTAATCAATGGAGAAAGATGGGCTCTTTTAGTATGCATTTCATTTGAGTTATTTTAGTCATCAGCTAAAGCTGATGAGATAAATACTTTCCTAAATATGCTTATTTCTCTCAGTTGACTATGAAGGAATCCTGAGGTAACCATTGTGGGTGGAGACAATGTGCTTTTGGAGACAAAGTTGTGCAGCATCAGCATGCAACGAAAGAAAAAGGATTGGCAAAGGACAAAGAAGGACTAGTATGAGGGATAGTTTGATTTCATTTACATCATTGGCAAAGGACAAGAAAAGGGAGAGACATTTTCATTTTTTGGAGGACTGCTTTAAACCAATGGTGATGTGGAAACCAGGACTTCAGAAGAACAGATTTCAGAAATGTTGACTCTGACCACACAACTGCACTGAGCAACATGAGTTCAGTAACAAACCAAGGTGTGGTCACAGGTAGCATTCTTACTGTCTTCGCTGAAATATTCCCAGTGTAGTAGCTCTTGTAAATCCTCTCTGTTTGTCCTTTTGTGAGATTCTTCATGTTCAAACACATCTGGTGGAGGTGTCATGCTCTGCACAGTTTTTACTGTGAAACCGTGTGTCTGTGTTCAGTCAGTCATTGATGTACAAAGTTAACAGAGTCAGACAATATTTGAGAGTGCTCTATCAGTGGTGTGAGAAATGTAAATGAGAAGGGATCACATTCAGCAAGGATGCACATCAGTCTGCCTAGCAGCTCAGGAAGCAGTTTGCTCAAAGCAGAAGCATCTGAAATCTGCTGGAAACCAGGTCCACTCAACAGTTTATTGAGCACAAGGTCTTCCATGTTCTGCCATCAACCTTAGTCCCAGTGGTCTTACTTCTGTGACAGTGCTTTTAAAGATGCTGTATGTGAAGTAAAAACAAAGTGTGAGTGGCTTAAATTTAGATCAACTGTATTTTTCATGTATCAAGGTAGTGATGACTTCCTAAAAAGCTATGTACTGCAGTACATGAAGTGAAAGAAAGGAACTAGACCACAAGGTGCTGTAGGCTATATAGTTCAGCCTAGATTTCTGCTTTCCTTCTCCACATCCATTGGTTCCTCTGAGGTACAGTTTCGAGAGTAGATTGATAGCACAGGTAGCTGGAGGTTTTGATTCTAGACACATAAAAGGCTTTAGGTGGCCTTGCGGTGATAGAGTCTATACCCTCAGGATGCATGTTCCAACAGTGCTTCACAGGCAGTAAGATTGGGGATTCTGTCAAAATAGCTAAAAAGCTTCTCTGTCCTCCTCATGTTTTCTTTTCCTTAGAGAATTAAATGAAATACATGCATGAGAACATTTTTGGAAACCTAAAATGAAGAAGATTGAAGATCAAAGTTCTCTAAACAATGAAGACAGAAGTCTTTCTATACCCTTAGATCTGTGTGAGAAAACTGTTTGCATCTCACCTTCCCTACTAATATAGAATATGACCATTCCATTTTTGTTTCTCTTCTGCAACAACACACTTTCTTCTTTACCAAATGAGCTGTGACACCAGATGCAGCTGGTCAGCATGACAAGAAAGTTGGTAAAGAGTTGATCTGACGGATACTCAAGGAGCCAGCAGAACCATGCTAGAAAGCAGGAGGGAGGTGGCTTTTCTGTAGTGCAACAAGAAGCAGGATCACATTCTGAGAAAATCTCTCTGTAGTTATGAGTTCTCAAAAGCATCCCCAGAGTGGTAAAGAGCAGCCTACCACTGTCTACAGAACAATACCTGGGAAACTACACCCAGCTCTAGTAGCAACCTCCTTCCTTCTGAGACATTGAGGAAGTTTGCATTGCCAACAGACCAGGAATTTTTCCTGAAGTAACCAAATCTACACCAGGTAGCACTGTGACGTGCAGAAGTCCAGAAAATTAAGTGTAGACATCATTCCATCCTCAAAATCTGCTAATCTCTTCTGGTGAAGCCAGTTCTGATGGAGTGGTCTCTTTAAAAAGCCTTCTGTAACTCAATTGTGGGGAAAAATCAGGCAGAACTGGACTAGAAGAAAATCTGAAATCAACTGAGAATATGGGAACCATGGTTCCCTTCTGTTGCAGGAACAACTGTTGTTGCTCAGTGCCTGATCAATCATTTTCCTCCTGCTGTCTGGGAAGGCAGGATCAGGAACAGTGAACACACTTTATATTTCTACCAGGGATGAGGAAACCAACAGCAGTAAAATGAATCTGTATTGCCTCACTACTGCAGATTCTTGTCTTTGTTCATCAAGTGTAGCGGTTGTGATAAGATGCTGTTTGTCTGCCTTTTGAAGTTAAAAATAGTCTTAGGGTATGCAGGACACACATCCTTTGCCACTCTAAACTTCATTGGCCTCACTCTTTTAAGGGTTAATAATTACAGCAATTCTTTCTTGGCTCCATGGCAGTTTGGGCTGTTGTGATAATCTGCTCATGGCTCCTGGCACTCTCTTGTCCTCTAGCTGTGGGATTCAGATTCCTTTCTCATAGAGACATTTCACTTTCATGTACTTTGACCCCAGACTCTCAGACTCTCTTCATATTTCTGTGCTCCAACTTCTCTCTCCATTGCCAGCTCCCTGCTCAGGTTTTGTTCTCCTTGTAAAAGCTCCAGCTGTTTCTCCGACAAGAATGTCATGACTTATTTATGCTACTTTTGTTCCTGTTCTCATCTTTTAATTTATTTCTATATTATTTAGATCAGAAGTTCCTTGCACCAAAGACTACCTGTTCATCTACAGTCAGTATGGCAGGGATGTGTCCTTTCTCTTCTCTTCACTGAGATGTTCAGGCAAGGAAGTATTGGAACCTGCATTAACAAGAAATACCTTCTTGCATACATGGCTACTTTTAGGACCAGATTCCAAACTTGGGACTATTTCTTTTTCTTTACACTGCTTTCATCTAGTTTAAATGCAGCACATTCACATGACACTCTTCATCCCAGAAGAATTTGTAGCATTTATACAGAGGTCTGTCTGTTATGCCAGTATATCTCTGAAACAGTCTTACTAATATCAACTGAGTTAATATTTAACAAGACTAGATCAAAGACTGTATGTGCAAAAATATTTTACCACAACTTTGCAGCTAGATATTTACAGTTCTCTGGAAACCTCGTTCTAATACTTGGCAACAGGAAAAAAAAAAAAAAAAAAAAAAAAAGGCAAATAAAATGTTAGGTTGCATTGGAAAAGTAATGAAGAAAGAATCAGAACATATCACTGTGCCTTTGTTTAAATCTATTGCTTGCCCATATCCTGAATACCAATAAGCCTGTCTTGAAAAGGAGCTGTTTAGACCTTGAAACTGTTGAAAGAAATATGGGGCATGACAATGCTTAGAAACACCCAAAATCGTTATACAAGGAGAATGAGAAAGTGCTAAGATGTGTTGGCTAAAGCTTAATAAAACCATGAACGTACTTGTTGGAGAGAGAAAAATCTAGCAATAAGAGAGGGCCACTGAGAACTTAAATGTGGTAATAGGAATGTTCTTTCCGACTCAGAAATTCCCTAATCAGGCAACTGGAGGCTGGGAGTTCACAATCAACTACTCTGCATATCTTATTTCATATGCTCACTAAACATCTCCTATTGTGAATTATAGGAAGTCTAAGACTATTCTAGATGCATCTTGATCTTGCCACATATGCATAGAATCATGGAATTGTTTGGGCTGGAAGGGAGCTTAAAGATTATCTAGTTTCCAACTCCCCTGACATAGGTATGGACATCTTCCACTAGACCACATTGCTCAAAACTCTGTCCAATGTGACCTTGAACACTCCCAGGTAGGGGTCATTCACGACTTCCTCCAGCCCACACCCTACAGTCTGAAAGTGTTTTCAGAAGGCTCAGTTAGAAGCGGCACTCAAACCTCTCCGTATCAAGAGGCAGAGAAAATTCCTTAACAGTTGTGAGGAAATGAAAGACTAAATTACTTCATGGACAAATTCAATGAAAGAAGACTGGACTGGTGCTGGAACATATTCTATTCCAGTACTAAAACTCTTCCAGAGCAGTTGTTTTGTCCTCATACAACTCTCAGCATTGATGATGTTTGAATGATTTCCACCAGAACAACAAGATCATCTGCCTCGTGAGGTTTATTTGCTCATTCATCCTCCAGCAGGGAGAAACCTGCATTTAATGTTTTATTTTGTTAGGAAGGAGTTGGTTTGGGGTTTTCTACACGTATAGGGACCTTTTTTAAGGTGACCTCACATGGTATCTAAGATGAAGGAACTGGTGTTGTTTAGCCTGAAGAAAAGAAAGCTTAAGGGAGATTATTGCTCTCTCCAGCTACCTGAAAGGAAGTTGCAGTGAAGAAGGGGTTGGTTTCATCTCCCAGATAAAAAGCAACAGGACAAGAGAAAATGGCCTCAAGTTACACCAGGGAGTTTTAGACTGGACAGTAGAAAAAAAAATTTATTTGCTGAAGGGGATTTCAAGCAATGGAAGAGGCTACCCAAGGAAGTGGTTGAGCAACCATCCCTGGAGGTATTTAAAAGATGTATGGATGTGCTTCTTAGCGACATGTTTTAGGTAGGGGACTTTAGGGAGGACTCAATAATCTTAAAGATCTTTTGCAACCTAAATGATTCTCTGTGTCTAAGAAGTCAGGTTTCTGTTATTGCCTACATATTCAGCGGAACAATGAACAATCTAGATTATCCGCTCAGGAGAGCTGTCAGACAGTAGCACCTGCATCAGGTGAATAAAGATGGACTTCTGAACTTCTTCTGGACATTTTCAGATCCTTCCTTCATTCCTCTCTTAATTCTATACAGAAATAAGCACATTAGGAGTACTAGTTGCCAAAATAATCAAAATATAGATGCAAAACATTTGAATCAACTAAATGAACTAAATGTCACATTCTATCCCTGGTACAAAGGTGGGATGAAGGTGTTCAGGTTAGGTGCTGTATCTAGCTTAAGGCTTCAGGCTTTGTGGTACTGCTTGTTTCCAGACGCTTCACATCTTTAAGATGCAATATGCCAGTGATAATGGGAAAATCCCTTGCTTCTGACTTTAATCAAGAAATAGAAAAGCTTGAAGCAAAGAGGAAAGGAGATGCGTGGGAGGTCTGACATAGATGTAGTAAAGGGAGTGGGTGGTGTTTGATTTTCTTTTCTTAGAATGTTGGGGGGTTTTTTTTGTTTGTTCGTTTGGTGGGATTTTTTTGGATAAGACAGCAGCAAGCATGCTAGATTTAAATTCTGAGAGGGATACTGAATTTCAGGATTTTCATTTGTACATTGCTTTGGACCTAAACCAGACTGTGGATGCGGGTGTGTTTTTCATATTTTAAGTCAATAAATTACTCAAGACCTTCCCTGTTATGCTTTTAAAACTATCTGATCCATCCCTATTTGTACAATACTCGCTGGAAACTGCCAACTTCAGACCCTTACAGTGTGTCCAGTAAGTCATGGCTATTATCTCCCTACAAATTTTGGTCTGCGACCATCTTTTTTTAAAGTGCTTGTTTGCAATGCTGTCATTCAGGATATACTCAACCTGTAGATAGCAGGTGTCAATCAGAAACTTGTAATTTCTTCTATCCAATGACAGTACAGTAACTGACTTGGTAACTCTGGATAGCAAACATCTGAATCAGTGTCTCAAATTACAGAACACTTTATCCGTACCAGGTCTGAGAATGGACCTAGCCAGGGTCATATAGATGTAAACAGGAAACACTGTGGTTTTGGTCATAACTCTGTCTTTTCTGTAATGCTACCTGTGATGGTTTGGGAGCTACCTGCCTCCCCAAGCTACAAAAATCACCCAGACTAGACTCAGCAGGCTGGAAATTAAGGAATGCAGCTATACCAACAGCTTGGCACAATATACAAGCAGTTATATACACAATATACAGGAATATTTACAGATATATACAAGTTAAAAGTAATACAGAAACACAATATCCCTCCCAGAAATCAGAGTCCCCAGGAGGGGCTTCCAGCCACCCTTTCACCTTCTTTCCACCCCTCTACCTTATCACAGCGTCTGTGTTATATGCAAGGTGAGTTTGGAGGATTGGCAAGAGTAGTTAAAAACAGAGTGATTAGTTGGGCTACACAGCAGAAGGCCAGAAGACATACCAGCTCTCAGAGAGAGAGAGAGAGAGACTCTCTGTATAAAAACAAGGTGTGTCCTTGTTTTTATACATCTCAGCAAGCCTATGAGTGAAGTAATCATCACCATTGTTTTCTTTTCACAGCCTATAATGTAATTTTTTTTCATTAAAATATTCAAATTAGTCTCAAACCAACACACTACAAAACTCACTCCCTCTGCATGGAGAGAAGATGGGATGCATCTGGAGGGAAAGTCTGTTTGTGTTATTTGCTTTCCATGTAGCATCTGTATCTGAATTACTTGAGTAGCCAACCACAGAATGAATGAGATAGGAGATTATGTTTATGCACGCTTGGTAGTGAAGAGGAAAAAAGATTGGTCAGCCTGCTCAGTTTCACTGATGGAAATAATTACCAAAGTCACTTCTCCTAGACAAACAATGTGGTTCTATGACAAAGGCCATACCTCTATTCCCATTCTTTGAGAAGCTGCATCATCACAAAAACATGGTTGAAAAAGGATCATTTCTACAGCATATGCATAGATACCTTCTGATTTCTGTCTTCAGAAAAGGATGCCTTTTATTATTAAGCCAGTGAACCACAAAAGGCTCATAGCAGCCTTGCTGGAGCATGTTTCTGAGAACCATCAGTTCATGGATTAGTAGCAGGGCTGTCTATTGTGCCAACAGTTTATACTCATTAACTATGTTTTCTGAGGGCCTTCATGAATACATAGGAGCAACTATTGTTACAATACTGTGATCTGTTTACATAAGCAAATTACTCGATTAGATTGCATCTGTTTGTTTCTTTAATCAAAAGCAATGGCCCACTGAACAGTATAATGACCTTTACCCTTTCAGCTTGAAAACATACCCACATCTGAATGAAAAACAATTCTTTTTAAAAAGTCTTATATTTGGTAACTCAAAAATCAACCAAAACATTGTGTGCCTGCAGCTGAACTGAGTGACTGGTGATGGTGATTTCAATCTAGCTTTTTGGGCAAATATTCACCCCGGGATTCTCTGACATAACCCTTTGGACTCTCTAGAGAAGAACCACTTGAGCATTTGCAAAGTGCTCTTGTACCAGAAGGCTTCAGGAGGTATGTGAACATGAAGCCATTTTCCATCTGGTTCTGCAGTCCCAGCAATGTACCTGGTGTCAGTGTAGTTATTTACCACATTACAAAGGCACAGAGAACATGTTATTACTGAAACAGTTGCCATATGAATGCAAGCACAGCCTTAACTGTGTCCCAACAGGGCATAACCATAGGAATAGATCTACGGTGCACAAAGCCTTCCTTTTTTAAAGGTGGAACACTGCTTTCCTTACGTATTTTTTGCCTCCTTCCAGCTGCCACTATAGATTCCTGCTGCTTTTGATGCCATTTCTGTCAGCAATGTTATGACATGACTACTGTCTTGAACCTATTTACCCTTCCATGTCATACCATAGTGACAGTGAGAGGCAAGATGCTTTTTTTCAATTTGGTCTTGCCATCATCATAGGTACAAGGAAGAGATAAAAGGCCTGGTCCACTGGTCCACTCACTGTGTTAGTATTCCTCCTCTCTGCTTTTCCATTTCTTTTTATATCCTGACCCTGACCCACTTTTAAGATTGGTAGTAGATGTTTCCCTTTGAGGAAACCTTTCTGGACTGACATGCTTTGCAAGCAGGCCCTTCTAATTACATTTCTCACAGGATAACCATCCTGAAGGAGTTGCATAATCCTCCCTTGCACTGTCCTGCTGATGAGCTGCAAATTGACACTATGTAAAAATAGTTGAAGCTTGGCCTCCTTTCTTCTTTTGAGAATGTTTTAGAGAGCTTCTCCTTTCTTCAGAGCATCACTTACAGATTTATTTATTCGCATGTGGTGTGACTCCTGCTTTATTCATCTCTCTCCTTTTTCCTTTTTATGCCTGTAGTGTTGTTATCTCCAGGCTTAACTGTTTTACAGGGTATAGAAAAGCCCGTGTGGCCTATAAAGAGGAAAGGAGTCTTCCTTTGTGTATGGTTCCTTCATTCAAAACCAGCCCTTAATTAGTTCTTTTACTAATTCTTAATAAAAATGTAAGAATTTTGTAGAGGACCATGCCAAGGAAGTAGGGTTTATCTTACAGTCTTAAATGTACCTTAAATCCTATTTAGAATTGCAATTCTATCCAAAGAATAAGAATTGGTTTTCTTTCTTGAAGCTGAGTCTAAATGAGAGTCTGTGAAGCTCATTGGTGTAAAGAGGAAGAAAAGATTAAATAGCAGAGGCAACATTTTGAAGAAGATTTGAAAGAACAGAGACTATTTGGCTGGTAATCAGCATGATGAAAGCCTTTTCTCTTTGGTCTAGACTTCTTGGAGGGAGTGTTCAGAATGCATGTTGAAAATACTCCAAAAACTGATAGGTTTCTGTCAGGCAATCTGATTGGTCATGACTGATAATAATGAAAATGTGAATTGTATTATAATTTCACAGCAGAAATGGCATTCCTATAATCTGAGTAGGATGATTTTTTTTCCCCCTTCATTTTGCATGCTCATACTTTTTAGAATAACAAAGGACACAGAAGTGTCTGGAAAAGTAGACATCCAACTTATTAAATCTGCGACTGAGATCAGAATTGCATTTGTAAAAGACTCTGTACAAGCACAGAGGATGAGTCTTTGCCCTTACACATAATTGACCTCAATGTAAATGTGTACGATAAAGCAGTAAGTGGAGAGTAGGTAAACTGCAGGTTTTACTTCCCATAAACTATGAACTGGGAGGGAGATCACTAATTCAGGTAAGCAGTCGAGACACCATAGTCTAAGTAATTCTCTTGTATCAGCTGAGCAGAGTAATTTATTCCTCTGCTCATTGCAGAAGGTACCAAGTCGGCAGATTTACCATTGGGTGGCCACATGCAAGGGGACAGTTAACACATCTCAGCAAAAATGTCTGCTAATAGCACCTGAGAACATTGTTGAGTTCACATCTGGCAAGGGTGAGATCAGAAGTGAATGAGCAAAACCTTTTCAACTGAAACTAGTGAAGAATAAGAACATCCTTATGATTACTTAGAGGATTTAATACGACATCCAGGTACGGTGAACGAAATACAAAAGGAAAGACTCTTTACTTTCCGAGATGCCAGGTATGTTACCATCAGGCTTGTGTTCTGAGAGGCTTTTTCATTAGACCAAATGAGGAAGAATTATCTGGTTTGCACCACGTCTTCCAAGGCCATGATCCTAAACTGCAACATGAAACCTGTGTTTTTTCTTCCTCTCTTGTTTTTTCTTATTTGCCCTTTCCCTCTGTTTGCTTTATTTCTTATCTTCTTTTCTTGCCATCTACAGGCTGCGCTTTGTAGGAAACTATGACCCAAAATCAAGAGGTATGCAAGTGACAATACAATCAGGTACAGTTCTGATAATTATTGAAGGGAGGCAGACCAAATCTATTGGTCAGTGTTGTGCTGAAAGAATTGCTAAAATATGAGATGGTGTTTACACCACTGAAGACAGTGTTTTGTAGCTGTTCTCCCCTACAGTGGAGAAGGATGGTAACAAGGTATTACTTCTATTTACTTCTTTCTCCTTCTCTGTGACCGTTTCATATTTTGCTTTCAGGAAAATGGAGTGACCTTGACCTCAAGTAAACATGAAAGCTCCAACCTATTTTAACTAATATTTTCCTTAAGTTTTGCCCCAAAGACAGTTTGGGTAATGTGATGCCAGTTAGAGGGGAGAATCAGTGTTGTTTTAAGAATACTTAATGTTTTACATTTCAAGAATCTTTCCTGATTTTTCTCTGCCTGTTTTAGTAAAACATGAGATTTTATTGGCTATTATTTATTGATGGATTAAAAAAAGGTTATATGACTAATCAGAACTTCAAGCCATTATTAGTGTAACAAAAATTGAAGCTACTATTTTGGGTGAAAGTTTCAGTTGTGCAGATATTCAGATTCCTTCAACTGCAGTTGTATGTTTCTGTTGATTATATGGGAGTACAACAATACAGACATATTTATGTTAATGCTTAGCTACAGGAATCTGTATGTTGTACACTGCTGAAATACAGTGTAAGGGCACACTGTCCATGAAGAAATAACATTCATGTCTGCTGCTATTTGTCCTTAACCTTCCTGAAGGTTGTATTTAATCTTTACATTTTCATTAATCTTTTCTGTATCTTTCAGAGGGAGGTATTTCCTCTCTGATCAACCATACGATCCTTCAAGTTGTCTCTTCAACATTGAGAATAGAAGATGTGGGATTTATTTCTGTCCTAAAGGAGAATTTTGAGTGCTATAATTCTATGCTACTTAAAGCTGTAACTGTAGGTGTGTTATGTGAATACATTTGTACCCAACCTTCTCTGTCTTTCGTGATGACCTGAAGAGTAAGAGAGGTTTATTGATGGGAAAGCAGTTTGGAAAAAGAGACGGAAACAAGACTGATCTAATATGAATGTTAGTACAGGAATTTTAGCAAAGGAGAAGGAACAGAAAGATAGAGAAATGAAAGAGAGTAAAGTTCTTAAAGATCCTATTTCACAGTTCTTTATTGCCATCTGCTCCTTCTTCTATATGTACTGGGGAAGGAAAAATAGAAAAACTGCAAGTACAGTGATATACACTTCTCTGTGGTGCAAATGACTTCATAAAAACTCAACTTTCACTTGTGTTTTATCATCCTTTCACCAGGCACCCGTGGTGTGCTTTTTATAGCTGTGTAATTCACAGTAGCCTGTCAATTAGCCCACAGGGCATTTCCTGACTGTTGGCTGGAGGGCAATGGAATATCCCAGTCCAACGGCAGAAATCGCTATAATATTATGGTACAGTTGCAAAAGTGATTTCATTGTGGGGTGCCTGTGGCTGGGATGGAAACATTAAGATAAGAAGGAACTAATATCTTCTGCCTCTTACTTTGCACCAAAACACAGCTAAAATGAGTGGAGGGGGGAAAAAAAAAAAAGAAATCTTAGCTCTCTCTTAAGCAGTGTTTGCTTCAGTCACATTTTTACTGTTCTTTATCAAACTGGGTATAATGCTGAGGAAATAATAATGCTTTTCCTTTTTCAGAGCAGTACTATTTCTGGTTTGGCCATTGAGAACACAAGTGTATGAAGGTATGTTTTCTTCTATTCCTTTCAGTACTTATGTAATTTTAAAGATGTATCTTTTAACCCTTCTACTCTGCCCTGGTGAGGCCTCACCTGGAATATAGTGTTCAGTTTTGGGTTCCTCAGTTCAAGAGGGACAGGGATCTACTTGAGAGAGCCCAGTGGAGGGCTGTGAAGATGATTAAGGGGGTGGAGCACATGCCCTGTGAGGAGAGGCTGAGGGAACTGGAGCTTTTTGGTCTGGTGAAGAGAAGACTGGCAAGGGATCTAATCAATGTTTATAAATATATAAGGTCTGGGACTCAAGAAAGAGAGGACAAACTCTTTGTTACGCCCCGTGATAGGACAAGGGGTAATGGGTCTAAACTACAACACAGAAAGTTCCACCTCAACATGAAGAACTTTACTCTAAGGGTCATGGAGCACTTGAACAGGCTCCACAAAGAAGTCGTGGAGTCTCGTTCTCTGGACAGTTTCAAGACCTCTCTGGATGCATTCCTGTGTGACCTGTGCTAGATTCTATGGTTCTGCTCTTGCAGGGGGATTTGACTCAACAATCTATGGAGGTCCCTTCCAACCCCTAACATACTGTGATCCTGTGAACATTTGTCAATGTATGGATTAATAAGATTCCCACAACAGTTATGGAACATGGATTTTGGCCTGAAAAGTGGAAAGGATATTTTGTTTACCTGACAATGTCTGCAATGAGTTATTGACTTCTAAGTTTTGCCTGTGTTGAGCTCCAATTCTTAGCTTTAATTTACTTTTTGTACCACAGAACCTTGAAGGAAGTCCTCTTACTTCATCTGGAGAAATAGTCTGGGACTCTGTACAAAGTGTACAGTCCCTGTCTGAATACTTTTGCCTAAATGTTCACACCTGGTTTCTTACTGCCTTTTCTTCTGGCGTCTTATCAGCTAGCTTTCTCTTTTGTTCAGAAGCATGTGTTTGCAGGATATTAATTCTCATCAACCTGATGATCTGCATTTCACTATTCCTCACAAAATGCAGAAATAAAAACTATACTGTAGCGCTCTGATTTTGGTTTTACCAATGACATATGAACAATTAATTTTTCCTTCCTAGCTTTCCTTTTTGCTTCTTAGTCTCTGCAGGCCCTATTCTGTCTATCTGCAGTGCAGTATGCTCTTGGAGATTATTTGCCACATCTAAAGAAAAAAAAGAAAAGAAAAGCTAAAAAAGAGTAATCAAGATCTCTCTTTGCCTGTTCTGCAATGATGATTTACAGATTGGCTTATTCTTATTGAGTTTGTCAGCAGCATATTTATACTTACTCAATGAATGTGTCATACCAGCCTCACAAAAAAAAAAAAAAAAGGAAAA
>VWZE01000137.1:292609-336222 GCA_013396675.1 Eubucco bourcierii
GGTTTGTTTGTTTGATGAGGCTCATTAGAGGCTAGTTGAAATCTGCCAGCTCCTTCCGAACAGACTGCTGAGTAGGCTTTCAGCTGTGCTTGAGAGGTTAGATTTCAGCCAGCACACTACCAGCACATCAAGGCCGGATGTTTACTTCCTTTCATGATGGTTTTGCTTTGTCTAGTTGATTGTGGTCTTGATTTTCACAAGTGCTATTTAAAACCCCCACATTCTTGATCTCAGCTGGATTCTTGCAGCTGTGGGGAGGGGAGGGGTTAGGAAAGCAAAGACTCCACGTTTTCAAGAGCAAAAAGCTCCTACTCCATAATTTGTACTGATTGCTGTCTGATAGTTGAAGGAGGAGTTAATTAAGGTTCAAACGCCATTTGTTTCCCTTCACAGTACAACACAGCTATTTTTATTTTGTTGGGTACCTGTTCCGTTTGTGCTTACATTAAAGACACGCCTCATTGCATTTCCCAGTGGAACGTCAAGGTCTCTTACACTAAGGAAAAAGAAAAGAAAAGGAAAAAAAAAATAAAGAGAGAGAGACACAGAGAGAGGTTAATCTTTAAGATTATAATGTTAGGTGCTCAAAGAGTAAAGGACACATAGATCCTGGTTACCTAGTCTCATTTTAGGGGCAATGGGTACATCCACATATACAGAGTGCCCTCACTGAACTTCTTACAATGTTTTCCTGGAAAGAAAAAGGATGCCAAAAATTTGGCACTAGTTTTGAATTATGGAGGACAAAGCATTTCCCTGGTGAAAAATCTCTTTCCAGACTCCTTCCACCTCTCTTTTCCTTCACCCTCTCCACCAATTCTTGAACCAGTTTCTAACTTCTGGGTTATGCCCCAGTCTTATAAACATGCTTTTGTTTTGGGATTGGTTGGTTTGTTTGTTTTGGGTTTGTTTGCTTGCCATCTTTTATTCTTTCTTTTGTTCATCCTTTCTTCTTTCAAACCTCCACCTGACCTTCTGTCTCAGTTCTTACTTCTTTTTCTTTTTTTTTTTTCTCCATTTTACTCTCAGTTTCCATTTTGTGTTGAAACCTGATTGTCTTCTCCACTTCACCTCACTGTCATGCTGCCAGCTGCAGGAAGCACAGGAGGGGCAGTTTAATCTTCTCACTCCTGGAACTCATCATGTGAAAACCCTCTGGAGGAGAAATAATTGCAGGTTAAAGTCATATAAGATAGTCTATATGGAGTAGGTTCAAACAGCAGATAGGGACAAACTCTGTATTAGGTTCAACCAGCTTTTGGAACAGAAAAATTTAGCATGAAAGTTGACCCTAATCAAGATGATCATGCAAATAAGAACTCTGAATATTTAAATTATGGATAGTTTTCCTTAGTTTGTCATGGCAAGGGTAAAATGGATATTCACAATATTGCATAGGATCTCCCCCAAAATCACACACATGCAAATTCTTAATTCTGCAAGATTTCTGAGTCTAACTGTCATAACATTTGATTTGGTCCCAGTCTTGGATAGGGAAATTCCTGTATTATTTTTTCTTCCTTTGGAAAAAACTTTAATTATTTTTATTGGTCCTTCTTTAGAAAAGTCACCTTGAGGAGTAGTTGGGGTGGGGAAACACCAACAGAAGCCACAAATTCTGTCAATCATTTTAAACACTAGAGAAACAAGTCCTTTTATAGCAACCTTAATGGTGGCTGTGGCTTACTGCATACCTTGTCACAAGACACAACAAAACTTAGATTTCCACGACAGTATCTGACTCCTTCCATACAAACAATTTTTATTTTTATAAATTAAATTGGTATGTCTCTCCTGTTCATGAATGGAAAAGACAAAAGCCTACCTCTAAGAAGATTGACAAAAGTCTCTGAACCCCTTTATATTAGATAGGTACCATAGCTGATTTCACTTGGTATGGGGAAGCAAAGAAGCCTTGGCTTCTCTGGTATTTAGATTTCATTGTGTGGCAGGTGGTGAAGTCCTCTGAAATGAGTTTTTCCAAGAAATATAATAAAGTAAAATTGGAACATAAATAGAAACCACAAGGAATATAAATCTTAAGGCTGCCAATACATTAAATTTTCAATTTAATCAAAGTCATGGGTCATTTAATGCAATATGCAGAAAAAATATTGAGAAATTAAATCATAGCAGTCTCTTCTGCTTCAGTTTGTCTAAAAGACTTAGATTATATTGACTCTCTCTAGATCTCAACTTCTTTTAAACATGGGTGCCCAGTCAACCTAAGGTATGTGGGATTATCTGGTTGCTGTTAAAACTCTCCCACAGTTAACAGATGGATGCATGTGCTTACAGCAGCGTGTGGAGCCCAAAGAAGTTCATGGCTGTCAGAAGAAGACTTCCTTTGACATGACCTAAATCTAAATCCTATTAAATTCAATATATTCTTGATGATTTTGATAGCTCTAGTATTGTCTATAAAAAAGTTAAGTTCAGAGTATTGTAATGGTAAGTGTCTGACCCGAAGGCTACTGCAGTGCTCTTGAAATGTGGTCCACCCTAATATCTCACCCTCTTTATGTCTTGTTGCCAGGTCTTTTGTAGAAAGATGTTTAGAAAATTGAAATTATATTTTAATACTGTGCTAGGAAATAATGAAAAAAAAAAACCAAACCCCAAAAAAACAAAAAAAAACTTTCTGTAAGAGCTCACTACGAGTCCTGAAAAAAAGAATAAAGTTGGTGGTTCATATGAGTTTGGACTCCGCTAAACTGGAAAAAATATTTGGATCCTAAGTGGAAAGATGATACAAAAGATTCCTCCTACCCATGTGAAAATCCTTACATTCTTATTCAGAAAATAAACTAAAACACTGTTTGTTTGTTTCCCCCAACGGTGTTCAAACATCTTCCCTATGCACCTCTTCAGGTTGTTTCATTCATGTCTGATGCGGCAAGCCATACTCACATGCCGAACAAAAACACTATGCAGAGCTATCTGCCTCCAGAAGCTTTCATTCCTGTTGCCAGAAAACTTACTGTGGGCTTTGTTTGTTCACCACTTAAATGGAAAAGACTCATGAGCCTGCAGTGCGCACATGCAGCCCGGACAGCCAACCGAGTCCTAGGCTGCATCAAGAGAAGCATGGCCAGCAGGGCAAGGGAGGGGATTCTGCCACTTTACTCTGCTCTTGTCAGACCCCACCTGGAGTACTGTGTGTAGTTCTGGAACCCTCAGCACAGGAAGGACATGGAAGTGTTGGAGTGGGTCCAGAGGAGGGCCACAAAGATGATCAGAGGGCTGGAACAGTTCTGCTATGAGGACAGGCTGAGAGAGTTGGGGCTCTTCAGCCTGGAGAAGAGAAGGCTTCAAGGGGACCTTATAGCAGCCTTCCAGTATCTGAAGGGGGCCTACAGGAAGGCTGGGGAGGGATTATTTACAAGGTCTTGCTATGACAGGACAAGGGGCAATGGGTTTAATCTTGCGGAGGGGAGATTTAGACTCAATGCTGGGAGGAAGTTCTTTACAGTGAGGGTGGTGAGACACTGGAACAGGTTGCCCAGGGAGGTTGTGGCTGCTCCCTCCCTGGAGGTGTTCAAGACCAGATTGGATGAGGCCTTGAGTGACCTTTACTAGTGGGAGGTGTCCCTGCCTATGGCAGGGGGTTGGAACTAGATGATCCTTGAGGTCCCTTCCAACCTTACCATTCTATGATTCTATGATCTCTGCTTACTACACCTGAATCCAAAATCAAAATGCATTTCGTTCTGTCTGCCATGGGGGTAACTATTATATCAGATATCACCCATCCCCACTGCTTATCCTTTACACTGATGGGAAGAAAAATATACTTGAAAAGTTTTCTTTTGCATGTGTTCAACTTAACCATAGGCTTGCTGTTTCTGAGAAGTTAATGAAACACAGATGATAGAGAACTCCTGTGTGATTTGTTATTTTCCAAGCTTTTCTCTTCAAGTCTGGCTTCACACTGCAAATGGCAAGAAGTACAAGCACAAGCAGTACTAATAAGTGGTAGAATTTGATAGATCTGTTCTCCACCATATAATTTAAAGCCTGCTTTCTTCTATCTCAAATTTCTCAATTAAAATCCTAATAATATATTTTGGGGAGGTCTCAATATATTATTCACTAAGTAGACCTAGGGAAAAAAACACAGCTCTCTACCAGAAAACAGGTGATGGGTCATCTCTGCCCAATATATTAATCATGTGGTGAAAAAGAAAAGCATCAAAAGAAACTAGTCTACCTCAGAATAAGAAAATTCAGAGCTTGCAAAGATGGCAGTCTGTATTTCACATTCAGCAAGATGAATTAACTGGGCATGTTATCATCTTTTTCTTGCAAATTGAACCAAGATCACTTTTAACAGCTAAATAATTACAATATGTTTATTTTTAGGCCTTTAAGGGAAAAAAATGAGGTCATGCACAAAAGACATGCAACAGAAGTACTCATTGTTCTTTCATATTTTTGAGTACTTGGATCTGATTCCTCACTGTGGTGACTCAGGTCACTCAGACGCTCTGTGGATCAAGGCAGACTGAAGAAGCTGAATTTCATTTATATAAAAATTCAAGCAAGATATTAATGGTGTTTGGTAGGCTCTTTTAAGGTGGGGCTTTAACACTGCCTTGTTGGCTGCCACACTGAGACATAGGTTATGGTCAATATTTGCCAGTACTGCCAAAAACAATACTGCTGATTTTGAGTTGTGAAAGGAACTGGAAGAGTAGCTGAAAATTATGAGGTTAAGAAAAAAAAAAAAGAAAAGTTGTTTTCATCTGTCCTATTTTCTCACACATTCACATTTCCAAACTTTCTTATGCATCAGTAGCAGCTAGAAACAGACTCTCTCATGCATTAAAAAGGAGAAGCTGAATTTCCCATGTTCTGGGAACATTGACTGTAAAAAGGGCAACAGAATAAATTCTTGGATTTGATAAAGCTCTGTAATAGAAATCGTTGGTGGCAGTTGGAATAACATCACGTTCCTATGACTGCACAACTTTGATACTGAAATTATTTTGCTACATTCACTTTCTCTGAAAACTAAACCTTATGTAATTGGAAAAAAGATAACCTAATATCATAATAGAGTTTTGTTGTGGCCATTAACCTACCTCTCCACCAGAGATAAGTATCTATTATTAGTTCAATCTATCACAAGGTACTGCAGTATTTAGGAAATTCCCTTGGGTTATCATTGTACACACCTCCTACAGTAAATCTTAAATTGTGACAAATAATGGCTTTTTTTCCATGGGTGCCCACTCTCTTCCCTGTATGTTTGTCCTCCAAAACGTAACAGAATTTTTTTATTCAGCAGAGACAATGGCGGTTAATGAATGGTAGAAAAGCATCATTTATCCTATTAATGGCAAGCCTTTGTTTCCTGTTTCAGTGTGGTTTAGCCGTCGCTGATGCAGAAACAGCATGATAAATATTTTATGAACAGGATCCAGCAAACACACAGCAGTAGGATGCTGCAGTGATTAAAGGAAGTATTTAAACTTAGAGATAGATCTGAGTCCAACTACCATGCAGCGATGCTTACTCACGCTGGAACAGGGTGTCCAGAAGACCCAGACAGCCCTGGCATGTACACCCTTATCTTTTCCTCCACCTCACCTCTCTGACAAGGTCTCCCAGATGTCCTTTTGTTTGTCCTTGCAGCTAATCTAGTCAAGAAAACCACACCACTGCCAGTAGCAGAAGTACCCCAATACTGTCCTCTCTCTCTGAGCTGCCTACCCCTAACCTGCACTAAGCCAGCAACAGAACTAGATTTGCCAAAGAGTACTGTGCAAATTGCTCCTGCCAGGAAAATCCTCTACAATCCCAGCTGCTTCCAAATCCTCCCAATTAGAGCAGACATTTAACATTTCCTCACTTTGCTTCCTTTAAGATATTCCCACCAGGCCCAGCAAAGCCTTTATGTCACCTGGCATGGGGACAGGCTGGTTGCCTCCTGCTTGCCTAGTAGGACCCTCCTGTCGGTCACCCTTCAGAGAATTACGGCTAATTACAACAGAGTTTCCAGACCAGACTCTGCAACTAAATGGAACTCCCTGAGCTCCACAATCCCATTACCTATCAGAAAAACCACCTCTCCATCCTGGCATCACTGACCGACAAAACAGAATAAGGACAGGTAAGCCAAACTGTATGTTTAATGCAATTTTGCAAAAGCAAATTCTTTCCTTAAGAGAAGGTGGAAACAGAATTATACTGTTGGTAAGAAGGAGGAGATTTACTTTGAAAACATGGTGGCCTCTCCAATATCAGGACGTATTAGTACCTTGAAAATTCAAAAAACCATAAAGAAGCAGCTCAGACCAAGCCAAACAGGATAACTCTTAGCTACTGTGAGAAACATAGGTTGAGAAACACCGGAACAGTGGGCGAAGATGGTATCTGTATTATTACATTGCTGTCCAAATAACTGCTCTGTGGGCTGGCCTTGCTGAACTAAAAAGAAACCCACAGAAGTCCTTCACAAAATGAGAAGTTAATCCTAATGTACTTCCATTTTTATGCAAGCATGAGGGCAAACTGCAGACTAGCAGAAGCAAAATCCATTTTGTTATTACTCAGTCACCAAGAGAAGGCCCAGAGTCACTCAGATGTTACAGATGGATTTGCCTCTTTAAACTGCTCACCCCCGCTGTGGTAAGTCTGGAGTAAGATCCACAGTGCCTGCCATGCTGCAGCCTCTCTCCTCCTCCTCATGCTCTCCCAGGCTGCTCAGTACTTTCCCCTGAGCACGTTCAGCAGCTCCCAAGGAGACATGCAGTCTCATTTTCCTTTTCCCCCTGGTTTTGCAGTTTATGCGATGTTCAGCAGAGAGGAAAATGCAACTTTCTTCCTTGCTGCTCACTCACAGCTTTTTAGAGGAGCTGGGTGCACTAACACATACTGAATAGCATCTGGAGGCTCTGGAACACAATCCAGGTGCTGCCACTTCACTCTCTCTGTGTAGGTTCATGTATGTGTTGCCCGCAAATGTTCCCAGAGAAATCTCAGTGAGAGCACCTGAATGTACCATCAGTCAGCTAATAAACCCACTTCTGCTGAAGAAACTTTATGCTCTCTCCTCTCCCCATGCCAGCTTTGATTGCAGAGCCACTGACTAAGGGGTGAGTACAGAAAAATGAAAACAATCGTGTAAGCAGGGTTTGGATATTGCTGTAAGTGCTGAAAGCTCCATTGACTATTTTGATGCACTCAAGTGGTAATTTTTCTCTCACAGGAAGACTATTCTTAAACTTTTTTTTTTTTTTTTGGTGAGAATGCAGCATTTATATGGCTCAATTTTCTGCAAGAGCACCTTGATTTGTTCAATTTAAACATTAACTTCTAGAGAGAACTGAATTATTTGCAGACGAAATAACACATAAATTGCATTAGATTTTTAGAATACAGCATGGATCCCAAACACCTTTTTTTTGTCCTGACAGAAAAGCCAAATTTTCTTTAAAAATCTGAGTAGTTAGGGGAAAAAATTGGCAAAATTTTAGGAAAACACTCATACTGATTTATTTATTATTTCCTCTAGCACATAGAGTATAAAATACATCCCTATATGGGACACTCTTAGGAAAGACCCTAAGTGGACAGTTAGTGGTACAGTTGCCAAAGCAAGAAATTATGGGTTAAAGAGATTATTTAATGGAATATCATGTATCAAGACACTCACGCAAGAAAAGGCAGAAATAATGAGTGTAAATGGAAGCAAAATGACAAAAAGTTGGAAAGGGATTTTTATATATTTTGAGAGAAAACCAACCAAAAAACCCATGAAAATGCAAAGCAAACTGAGGATTTTGTGTCAGGCCTACTTTGCTCATACTTAGGAACTGAGAACTTATTCTCCATTACCTCCCTGTAGTCTGGGGAAAGACTTCAGACTTTGAGTAATTAAATTAATCCTGATGTTGCACTTGTTCTTTGTTTTCTTAACTACACAATGCCACAAATTCTTATCAGCCCAAATTGCTTTCATCAGCTCATTTATTTATGAGGGCCACCAGCTTTCAACTCAATTCCACTTCATTCACTGTCTGTGCAGTTTTCTCTCAAGAACACCATAAATCTAGGCTCAGCTAACATTTGAGTTTCAACATGTTTGGCTATGTGTGCAGTGCCAATGTTTGCTGAATTAAATCAAGAAATGCAAAGATGGATTTATTACCTGAATCGTTAGGTTTATAATTTTTTTTGATCATTAGGTGTTTGTACCCACGATACCGTTAGAAATATTTGATCATCATGCAAGGGTGACATAAGATGATTGGCAGCACTATGGGCAATAAGATGAATCTATCTGTGGTCTCAAATCCAACATCTTTGTGGGGTGAAATGAATCAGCTTCTCGCTTCTCCCCACAAACCTGTGTTTCACTGTATCTGAAGAGGGATTTTAGTGGCTTGGATCTTCAGCAAGTTTTTGTTCTTTGTAGTTCCTCTCCTCTTTCTGTCATGATTCAGAAGCTTTACACAGGTTTAGAGGCTGTGTGCTGTCAATGATCACTAGATAGCAATGCTGACAAAAATATTACTTAAATTAGTTAAAGATGTAAATGTAAATACCTCACTCATCTACACAGATTCAGGGCCAGAGAAATGCTATGGAGCATCTCAGGATGTCTCCCAGAAGAGACTGGAATTTACAACTGCTTTTGACCATCTCCAGATATTTTGCCATCCACAGAGGTAGAGAAAACCATAGAGGTAAAGTGGAAAGCAGATTACTTGGAGCTGCTGATATTGAAATCGATATAGACAGGAGACTTTGTAACTCCCAAGTTACTTGCTTCAACAACACAGTTGCTTCAATATCAGCTAAATTCACTGATACAAGGCCATCAGAACCATAACATTTCTAAACAGCTATTTCTACCTCTCTCTAATCTCCTTATCTCCCAAATATATAGTTCCCAGTTAAGGCTTTTTCATCCTTTGAAGGAAGATTTTTTTTTAAATTTTTTTTTTCTTTTTCCTTCCTGATAGTGATCAGGCTACTTAAAATCTTGGAGGTGGTTTTACTTAGATTCTCAGGACTTTTTATATAATTTGTCCAGTTTTAAATATTTAGGAGTAATTTAAACCACTTATGGGCTCACATGAATGAACACATATGTGCCACACATGGCATTAGTTCAAGATCACTAGGAAAAAACCACTGTTTCTCTGTTTCCACATCTTCTGTCTCACTTGTCAAATGCTAGCCCCAGAGTAAAACAATTAAAAAGACATGAGCAGAAATGTGGTTAATATCACTTTAAATTCTTGAACCAGTATCTAACTGTAAAGAAATGTATCTTGGTGGTACCTTGAAAAACTGAATCTGACAATCCTTTGTGGGTAGAGGGGAAAAAAAATGTGTAAAAAAATCATAACTTTTAATGTCTGGACAGTATTATTCAATATGCAGCTGAATGACATCTAAAAGGAGTCATGTTTGGAACTTCTATTTTTAACAAATAAAGTTCAGAACTTTCAGGGAAATTGTAATCAGAATCTTATTTTTTCCATGTTTTTTTCAAATTGTTTACTCCTTTAAGAATGTCTTGGCCTTTGAGTTAAAATCCAGTACAGGCAAATTGAATCTGAATCAAATTTGATGAAAGATGACAGAATGTAACAGGAATTCTTAAACAGACCTATGGGATGAGTGGAGTGGCTATGAGACTCCAAGTCTTGTAGATGGGCTGTGTAACAGAAGGCATGTCCATAAAATATACTTCCTCTTTTATGTCAATTTATTATATAATCTATTTATCTAAACGTTGTAACTAATCTTAGCAGCTCTTAGGAGCTTTATTAATTCCGGTCTTGCACCTTCAAAATAACAAAAATCCATCAGCTCTGAAACCAAAAAAAGCAAATAGAAATATTTCAGCCTATAATCATTTCAGGGCATCCCATGTCATGGGCTAAGAGACTCTATGAGTGGAGGTCAAATGCAGTGGCAGTTTGATCACTGTGTGCAAGATCTCTCCCTGCTTGCAGCTGTCAGTATGGGGTGTGACTGACCTTGTCCCTACTTTTAAGAACGCATATGGTAGCTCATTGGTGCTGTGCAGGTGATGGCTAAAGGAATGATGGTTAAAGGCTAAAGAAGTGTATAGTTACCCTGTTCTTTGATTTCCTGATATGTGTAAAGAACAGCAGGAGAGCAGTAGCTGAACATCTTTGTCTTCTTGAAGAAATAGTGCCAAAGCCTGTTCTGCTGTTCCCCAGCCAGAAAGTGGTCCAGTCTGTGAATAAATCAGAAAAAAAGCAAGGAATTCCTTCCTCTAGAAAACATGCACTGTCCCTTTTTTATTTCAGTCTGAATTTCTTCTCTGAGGCATGTGACAATATGGATGACTGGTGTGATGCTTGGGCCTCATCACTATTTAATACATTAATGCAGATATAGCTTTAATGTCCAACTTCAACAGGTACAATCAGCTGCTCACTGTGGCTAACAGATACCCATGACCTGTATGCACAGCGTGCAGCTTCCAGATTTAACAGCATTGTTATGAATGATCCCTGATGGGTTACTGTGTACTCAACCATCAAAAAGTATCTGCCAGCAGAGGCCTCTTGAGCTCCTATGAGATCACCATGTACCACAAGCAGAAAGCTATTTTATTAAATGCAAAAACAGCAGTGGAGGCTGCAGTTGCACTTTATCTGCACTACCTCAAATGTGTCACTTGCTTGGCTTACCAAGTGAGCATCTCACTTGGCTTGATGAAAATCATCCAAACCTGCCTGCTTCGTATCAACAGCATAAAGCCAGGACAAGGTCTTATTTTTCATCTCTCTCCTGGGAACTTTTGAATACTTTAAGAACCACTTAAGTATAAAATAGCTCAAGTCCCACAGAGCAGGAATTCCTTGCCTCATGATATCTCAAAGCCAAACTTCTTCACCTTCTTCCCTGATGGTGCTTTCGCTATAGGCAAAGGATGGAAACGTCTTACCACATCGTGGGACCTCTGTATGGCAATGAGCTAGGGCTCGGGTCAGCCCCTGCAGAGACATCAGAGATCTCAAAGCCAAACTGCATCACCTTCTTTCCTGATGGTGCTTTCACTATGGCCAAAGGGTGGAAAGGTCTTACCACATCGTGGGACCTCTGTATGGCAATGAGCTAGGGCTCTGGTCAGCCCCTGCAGAGACCTCAGAGGAAATCAAACAACCAAGAGACTTAGGTAGGCTTGACAGGTTTGATTTTTTTTTTTTCCCTGATAGGATGAGAGGAGCAAATGAACTACTACAGTAGTTTTTGTCCAGTTATGTTAGCTCAATTTAGCCTAAGGACAATTTGATAATCAAAGCCTAACCAAAGCAACAGAACACGCTTACATTTTCTAAAGTTAATTGGTTGAATTTGTCATTAGATTAATATTATTCCATTTTCTCAATCTAAGAAAAGAGTAGAAGAGTTTTGGTTTTGTTTTTGTCTTCTTTTTCCCCCCTCCAAAGGAGTCTATGCTATAAAGGTTACAAATACTTCATTAAAGAATGGAAATTCCACTGGCTGACCAAATACAAATAAGGCACCCAGATCATTTTAGGATGTGAATTTAAATAAGGCTGATCTTTGTGGAAGTTGACTCCTCCTGATGGACACTTCCGTTTTGGTTAAAAAGAGAATAATATCTTCTTATTCACTCAGCTCTACTGTTAATAGAGATATCTGGTTTAGGTCATTGCCAAACTGCAGAGGAGTAGAGATGCTTTTCTGAAGCTAAAGAATTTTTTTAAATGTCACAGAGAATGAAGGAAGAAGAGAAATATGAACTTAGACATGTTTTGCTCAAAGTCTTGTGTTGGTTTCTCAGGAAACCAGATCCAAAATAACCATCTGTATGAGTGGGGAGATACCTAGAAGAAATTATTGCATGATACATGCAGAGAAGTGTGTTTGAACTTCCAAATTGTTCCAGTCCTTAGAGTCTTGAGGCAGAGCAATAGGTCCATGGGGTTCCACACCTGCAGCTGTGTGCCACAGAGGTGGAAATTCTGTACTGTCTGATTTGAAAGAATTAATCTAAAATAAAAGATCAGGATTTCTCTACAAAGAATGTCCTGCAAAGTCTGGCTTTATTCTAATAATCATATATAGATGATTCATAACTGTAGGGCAATATTCTAACAATATGGGGTGGTGTGTGAAAAACTGTCTTAGATTCAGGTTCCCAGAATTATTTCTGATTTTTATTTTATTAACTTATTCTATTAATTTACTTTTAATTTAATAACTTTTCTTTGATTTCCTATGAAATACCTGAAGGATTTAGTATTCCACTTTAGAGTTCTGTTAGGAAATGCTGTCTCACAGATTTGGAGTTTTTCTACCTTATTTCCTGATGTCATGGACCTTCTGCAACATGTTTGATGTGAGTAATGAAGAAAGTCCTTATTTAATTTTCAGACAGAAGATAGAGAAAGTAGAATTAGAAAAGAAAACACTGTCTGAGTTTTGTGAGCAGCCTAACCATAAAACTGGTTAATTTTGGTCTTTAGTTGACTAATGAATAGTAATTCCACATTCTTGATGGTCACTGAGCTTAGCCAAAACAGATACATATCTAAGTGCAGAATCTGTATCCAGTCTCCAAAGCAGCATAACAGTGTGTCCCTAAAGAGCTTGCATGATAAAGAGGGCGATTTCTTCTAAATTCAAGTGTCTCCCTTGGTAAAGTAAGGGATTTTTTGATGACTATTTTGAACCTAAGTACCTGCATCCTTCTATATAGCATTAAATTATATGTGCATCATCCTAAAGTCCTTGATTTGCTCTGGATTTTACTTTTAATCAAGCTAAAATGGTGGATAGCAACTAGATATCTATCTGTGCCTCATTCATTCCCTCTTCTCAGCCCAGTTCCTCAAGAAACAACATCTTGCAGCTTGCTGAAAGGCTTGCTAAATCACTGGGGCTGCCACCATTTTCCTAGACTCAGAAAATCAGAGAAGATAAATTATAATGGTTAGCTGTTGTAGCACATAACGCTTTTCATCCGCAAAGCATGCAGCTAATGTTCATACAAAAACGGAGGGATTTATGGAATAAAATTCTACTTATAGGCACTCTCCAAATCACTGTAGAAAAAGACTATCAGCCAAAAACCAATGAGGCATTAGCTCAGACATTAAACACCTCGTGGATGTTTCCTAAACTCGTAGCGGCTGGATTTGGGAGGAAATTACAGTTCCAACAGTCAAGAGAACATAATGCATAGTTAATTTTGCCCTTGCTCTTGAGTTATTTGCTGTAGACATGCAGTCCCCTTTCAGTATCTATGCACTTTTAAGTGCAATGTCTCTGACCTCTTTATACTTCCGTTTAAAGATTAAATGATTCCATTCCAAAAGGCCACATTTCTTTTCATTGAAAGATAAAGGTGGTTTTGTCAAGTGCAGGCACTTTAGTTAGAGACAGCCAGATATAGTCAAATGAATCCTACCTGGATTGAGTACAGTGACTAAAAACATACTGCCTGTGCTATAAATCATAGAATTATAGAACAGTAAGGTTGGAAGGGACCTCAAGGATCATCTAGTTCCAACCCCTGCCATAGGCAGGGACACCTCCCACTAGTACAGGTTACTCAAGACCTCATCCAACCTGGCCTTGAACACCTCCAGGGAGGGAGCAGCCACAACCTCCCTGGGCAACCTGTTCCAGTGTCTCACCACCCTCACTGTAAAGAATTTCCTCCTGACATCCAGTCTAAATCTCCCCTCTGCCAGTTTAAACCCATTGCCCCTTGTCCTGTCATTACAAGACCTTGTAAATAGTCCCTCCCCAGCCTTCCTGTTGGCCCCCTTCAGATACTGGAAGGCTACTATAAGGTCTCCTTGAAACCTTCTCTTCTCCAGGCTCATGGGCACTCTGTTCACAGCAGATGTTTTCATTGTTGCAAGATTGTTTAGGTTGTATCTTTTGACAGGTTTTGTGATGCCATATATAGATCTGCCAGACTTTGTCTACATTAGTAAAAACAAAAAGGGTTGGGGGCATGGGGTCAAGTATTGCCAATGAGGACCTAGGCTGCTAGTGCAGTCTGAGGACCTAGGCTGCTAGTGCATTCCCAAGGCCAAGCCTGGCACATGAAACAATCAAAACTCTTCCTGATGTTGTACAGGCCTGAAGCAGTGAATCGCACCAGCCAGGGACTACTCCCAGACTGAGGAATCTACAGAGGAAGATGCACTGAAATTAGGTGGTTTATGCTGTTTGACCTCAGTGCTGGATAAACATCCTTGGCTAATTTTATTTGATTGTATAAACATGGGTATGCCATCTCAAAATACTTGAAGACTTTGCTGAATACTTTGGTAGAGAAAAAGCCAAAATGGTTACAATGTAATATGGGCATTCGGCATTTGGTCAAAATGAGGCATAGGTGTAGTTATGCATCATTATGATGCCTTACAAGGCTGTCACCTTTCTTTTTTTCTTGCTTGCATAAAACTCTTCTCTTTTTCTTGCATAATGTAGTGGTTGCTGTGGTACAAGCTTGTGTTCTTTGAGGCAGAATCATCTGTCAGATATTGGAACTGAAGGTATTGATTTTATTTTTGAGGCATGACGAAATGAGGAGGTTGGGAGTGGGCTGAATGGTTTGATGCAGTCAGTCACAGTTCCTTCACTTGACTTCTAGTGTCAGTGGAAACACATGAAAAAAACACCAACACATTTTTACCTTTATTACTAAATATAGATTGAAAAGTCTGGTAATATGAATTGCTATGGCAAACACGTCTTCACTGATCTGGTATCTTCTATGTTTTGGGCTCATTATTACACAAATTTATGAGGAGTGAGGAAGCTGTAAGATTTAGATTTTAAACTTTCACTTATGTCATTTCTGACAGATGTGATGATCTGATTCCTGCCACCTCCCCACAGTTTCAATTCAAACCTGACTGAGCACTTCGGGAAAAAAAAAAAAAAACCCACTTGGATGAGTCTGCAAATAATTTTGGGAACTTTATATCTTTGTTCATATTTGCATGAATCCACCCATTTCTGTGAGTGCTTGGATAGATTTGAAAACTTAAGGCACAAATTAATTAGGACCAGAGTTGATCTCAGCTCATGAAGAATCCCAAAACTCTCATGAAGTCAATGGCTGTGTGATGCAGTCTTCACAAAACACGCAGCAAGATGGAAAACTCAGGAGTCTTGGCAGGTGCCTAGACTTGCACATCATGTTGCTGTAGCTAGATTTAATACAGCACCCTAACTAATCTGTTTATAAAGATAGCTCAGTTAACAACAGTGTATTGATGACAAAAGAAGAGCAGTAGTTTCCTGTAGCATCAACAAGATTCAAAGAGCATGAGAAACAAGCAAAGAAACTTTGATTGAATTATTAATGAGTTATGGCAAATGTGATCTTACAGAAGGAGAAGATATAAAATGGATCATTCTCACAACCAAAGAGAAGAGAGAAAAAAAGAAGACTGTATATTCATCAGAAGAGTCAATTCTACTACTGAGACCATTTTGGCAATGGAAAAATGAAATACCATGAATTATGGAAATTCTTTCATATATGTGACTGCTCTGAATAGAAGAAGGTACAAAGGCATGTCAAAAGAGTGGGAAAAGAAGCAGTTGAATTTAGAAGTTTATAGGAAAGGCATCCATATACAAATAATTATGACAGACTGAAAAAGTAAACAATTGAAAAGGGCTGAGATGTGGAAGCTGGGTAAGAAGCTGAGCACTGGTTTCATGCAGTACCAGAAGGGTACAATAGTACCTGGTGAAAAAACTTCTCAGAAAGGTGGACAGAGATATCACAGCTATCATGTTCTGAAGAGGCCAGGAGGTGTGGAGGCAGCATAACAGATGGCTGGAACAGTCTAACAAAAAAAGAGGCTAGCACTGCGCTCACTTGTTTGGGATAGCTGAAATTAAGAGATTAGAAAGGTCTGGGAATTTGCTCTCACCATGATTTTGATGAAAGAACACTGCCTTGTATTTTTCCCATACAAAATTTAAGTTTTAGTGCAAGTTCTGATGCCATCAGATGTTTACCTCCAAGTTAAATGTTCTGTTTGAAGAACGATGTTATGCTTCCTCACAGCAGTAATAATCTGAGTGATTTAAAACTTTCTCTCCTTTGTAGGTAGAGATCTCGGTTAGAATTCATCTCTATAAGCTCACAATGTTTGCACTTGATGTCCTAAAGAATTGTAAACCAGTCACATTACTGAATTCAGGAAACAAGGACATGAGGCTACTGACCCATTACTCACATAAGAATAAAATTATTGAGTTTCAGGGCATTCAGTATTTCAACGCTACTTTGAAAATGTATCTTTAAAATAAATCTTTTATGGGAAAAATAGCTTTAATCAGCAATCCAGTCACGTGTTGGTGAAAAAAATTCAGTGTAAATTCCTCAAATATTTCTGGAAAAGAAACCTGATAGGGTATGAAATGTCAAAACAGAAAGATGGCAGTTAATACTAATGGCCAAGTTGCATGATTTATCAATAAGATGGAACATGATGGCATCAGAAGGAACAGATAAGGAAGGAAGAGGAGAAGGAGGAAGAGCAAAAGGAAAATAGTATAGCGTGACAGCATTTCACATTGTGGAGCACCGTTCAGAAGAGCGAGCATACAAGGCAAAGGGATGCAAGTAAACCATTGTAGCTTGAACGCAGTGCAAAGTGCAGAAGCTTTTTGCTTCCTGTTCTTCACATTCTGAAATCAGAGGTAAAAGAAAAACAATGAAAAAATAAAATAAAAGGGAAAAAAAAAAAACCCAACAGTAAATTCCTCTCCCAGGTAATGGTGACTATATTATTCTGTACTCACGTTGTTATTAGCAAAAACATTTTAATTAAGTTAAGTGTTTTGGTCATAATTTCTCAGTGCAGCATGAAAGTAATTAAACTAAATATGGAGTTCTGCAGAGACGTCTAATTCCCACTTCTCAGCTGTGTTACAGAGTTTAAGCCAGGTTACAGAGGCAGACCAAACAGAGAAGTTTGCTAAACTTTTATTTCTTAGAAAATGTACCCTTCATTTTCCCTCACAGAAAAGATTCATTGTGTCTTAGTCTGTCAGTGAGATTCCTTTCAACCTAAACTTGATTTTAAGGAATGATTTTTATTTGTAATTGTAGCTGTGGAGCCTGGTCCTATTTTCACATAAGGAAAATGTAGTCAATTTCAATACAGTCAGTCGTGGTCAGACTTTGGCAAATGAGATTAGAATTGAGCTTCCGTCAAACACAGTAGAGCCAGAAAAAGATTCATTTATATCACTGAACTCTTTGGGTGAGGATTTGTCCCATTAAAATGTATTATCTATTATACTTTGGACAGCATGCCCAAACCAAACTCACTCATAAATGGATATTTGGAAGGAGAAGGCTTCCGCTTTTCCCATTCAATACAGATTCATTTGAGAGATTTTACTGATCTGAGGACCTTTCAAAGTGCCAAAGAGACAATCCTGCAAAGATCATGAGGACCTAATACTTTTGGTGATCTAATACAGGCCTGGACTGTGTTTCAATGAAACAAAGTGTTCTTCAGGATGTTTCGAGTTTGAAGCTGCACATTCACTGATACACATTGATGCATTGGCTAGAAAAAATATTACATGCCCAAGCCTGCAGGCAATTTGTGTTTGTGGTGTGAACAGGACCTTGTGTTCAGTTCAGACTTGTGCAAGTGACTGGTGAATCTTGAATTTCTACTGATTCCCATTCAACAGCAAGTAAAGTAATTCCATTTTTTAGCTCTAAGTAGAAAATAGATGCAGTTAAAACAACCAACCTTACTCACAGGAGTGTATATCCCCATCTTACCAGAAGCCTAAAACTTACCGGAACTAATCTTGCAAACTTCCAGCATCACCCTTAAATGCTCTTGGGGGAAACAGCTAGAAATATGGTTTTCAATAACTGCAACTATGTCTGCCAACTACTTCTACAGGCAGGATCCCCATGAGCAATGTACCCATTGCCAGTCCTGTTTATGAAATTTTTTGTTTGACCTTGAATATTTCTACTCCGCCTCTGACAGAGATGGCTGTCATGTGTCCCCCCATTTACCCTAGATAGTCAGGCCTCCAGCACAGTATCCTAACTATATTAATAGGTACCTAAATGCCCAGTGAAATGTGGGTGGGATTACAAGCTTGAAACAATTCTAGACATTCAAATATCTTTGAGAATTTGAGAGCTATTTTTTTTTCATTCTTCTACATTGACCTTTATTGCTTTCCCTTGAGTTTTCCTCTGTTCATTCCATTTCTTGAGGTCCCTGTGTGCTCTGTGCATTTGATCCTGTCTCTCAAAAGAAACCGATATCCTGATCCTGTCTCTGCATCTTCTGCAGATTGCTACTGCTTCCACTGAAGTCTTAAAATAAAACTCCTTTCCACTACACTTTGTCATTAATTTCTGTGTACAATACTGGGATAGTAGCAGTATTTTCTAAAACTATAAAAAGAACATGAAAAGCTGATGTGATGAAGGAGTAAAATAAACAGGAACACGATACTCCTTAAATTAGCCCTTTTAAACTTAGATATAGCATTCTACAGATGCCACAGTGCAGATAAAAAGGAATCACATCAAGAAATGTGAATCATAATGTTGTTCAAAGGACTGTGCCATAATTAGGTTCTCTTCCTTTTGGCAAACTCACTAAATAACTGTCAAAGGAAACACTAATGGCTTTGGGAGTGCAGGGATGCAGAGTCCACACCACCACAACACCACAGCCACCCTGCTTCTCTGAGGTCTCATCATTACACCAGTATCACTCTGAGAGGGAGACTTCAACATGAAAAATGGCATTCCTTTATGGATCTGAGAATGGCTTAAGAGGTCAATGATCCTCTTCCTATGTTAACTGAGAAATGATAACTGATCTTTAGAGAAGTTCTAAACCCATGCTAGAGCAAAGCGAAAGGGATTTTAAAAAGAAATTTTTATTTTTTTTTTCCCCTGTCCACATGTCTCTCAAGTCAGTTAGTAACCATTTTTCAGCTCAGGATAGGAAACAGCTCTTGAGGCTGAAAAGGTAAGTGGTGCTCATCACCTCATTTACTGGTCATACAGATCTACCTGAGAGATATACCTCAGGAATTAACAATTACTGATGTCAGCTACCCTTTACAGGCCTGTTTCATGTTGGACAGCTACTGCATAAACAAATATTCACTATTTACTGTAGTTTCAAAAGTGTTTGTGCAGCACTTCAGGCTGTATATAGTGACTCTCGGATATGAGCTAGAAACCAAGGGAGTCAATAAATTATGCTTGCTTTGATATGGAAAAAATGGTTAAAACCATAAATGTGCACTACCTATGTTTAAATAGGTAATTTCAATATTTGCAGGCATGAAGAATAGTCATATAGCATTCATAATATCACTAATTACAGAAGTAATTAACTGGTAGTTTACAGTTGAAATTTAAGTTTTACACGATCAGGTGGTCGATGTGCTAGGAAAAACCCTTACCCAATTTACCTGCGTTTGGAGATTACTTTGTGAAGGATTCAGAGTATCTGGAGGTAGGAACCTCAGTCTGATCACAAGTTCAGTGCCAGGGAATGGTACCTCAGCAGAGAAACCTTCTCTTATTGTCATATCATCTAGCATAAAATCATTTGACTCTCTGTACAATCATCAGCTGTTTTCTATATTAAATTATTTTAATCTGTATAAAGTAAATAACTACAGACCGCAGTATTCTAAAAATAGTAAACAAGTGCATCTTGGGCAAGCTGGTTTTCTGATCAGCATGACAAAAGCCAAAATCCATTGCTTATTTTTTCGTATTGCTACTTACTACATTTTCTCACCCTTTTTATTTTCTAATAAGTAGCAGCTTTAAATCAACATTTTATCAAGCATTTTTTCAGCTCGTTGTTTCTAATGTTATGTTGCTGAAAAATTGAAGCATGTTAAATGTATAATATTTAAATGATAGGCTTTATACATTGCAGATGCATCAGAAAATCAACAGAGGTTGTCCTGTAACACAGGATTTAAAGGCAAAAGAACCAGAAGCACAAGACTACTTTCCTGATCTCCTTCAATGAGAAACAGGATTTTAAAAAATACAGCACATGGAAGCCTACAACCAGGCTGGGGAGACCACGTGGTCCTCTTCGGGCTGAATAGGCATCCTGCATTCATTGCTCAGGAGATGAACAATGTAGAACTCTATTAATCATAATAAGGATTGCAATAAATCATAACAAGGATTCTGCCTTAGACAAGGAACGGAGCAAACTCCAAATCCAGGGCTGAATGCAGAGACAAGTTAATTAATCAGTGAATTGTCAATGCGCCTTAATCTTAATTACTGATGGACCACCATGTCAGAGCCCTGAAACTGTCTGAGTATTAATACAAAGAGCAAACAAAGTGTCAGCATGGAGTGATGTGCTAATTTCACATCTTGAGGTGATACTGGTTACAAATGGGAAAGCTTCTTGGACTTGCAGACACTTTAAAATCTCTACCTTCCTGTTCTTTATGTGTGATGCTACCCTGGATGTAGCACATCAACCAACATCAAACTCCTTCCTCTGCCTTCTCTGCTGGAAGCTTATGGATCTCAGGCTGCTAAGAAAAAACAGTATTTGTTAATTTGCCTTTGAGCATGAAGTAGGCATTGGTCTGTTCTCCCAAGTGATGGGGCAAGAGGAGAGTCTCATGTTGCACCTGTGAAGGTTTATATCAAACATTTGGGAAAATGTCTTCACTGGAAGGGTTGTCAAGCACTGGAACAGGCTGCACAGGGAAGTCCTTGAATCATCATCCCTGGAGACAGTTCAAAGACATATAGTTGAGGTGTTTAGAGACATGGTTTAGCAGTGGACTTGGCAGTGTTTGTTTAATGGTTGGAATCAATGATCTTAGAGGTCTTTTCCAGTCTAAGTGACTCTGATTCTATTGTTCTATGTGTAATAGAGACATAATTAATTGATGCAAGATAAGATTTTCAAATATTAATATTTTTTATTAATCTTCAATATTCATAACTCTCACCACCCCAGCCACTAATTTTAATAATACTTGGTTCTTCACATGGTCATGGAAACTTTATACAGATAATAACATCAGATCTAGAAGTAACTAGCAATAATATAACATTAATTGAACTCAACTGAACTGGAAGAGAAAGTTCTTGTGGTCAATACACTGCTTGTGGTCAATACACTGCTTGCCAACTAGATGGACTCAAGGAGCTGCTTTCTGCTTAGGGCAGAAGGCAATAGTGAATTACAAGAGGCTTTAAGTATTTACTCACAAAATCATCTCCCGACTTGCTGGGCTAGATACAGCTTCAGACAGTACCCAAGTGTTTTCGGGAATTCTGCTACTGTCTTATCATCCCCTGAGACTTCTGATTCTTCCCAGACTTCCCAGACTGCTGGGGAAAGGAGATAGACAATCTCTGACCTGGTCCTGATCTCCTCTGGATTATCTGTGCATCTCCAGGACCTCCCATCTTGGCAGGAGGCTTTCAGGTGCAGGCAGGATGTCTTGTGAAGTGCAGTCTCAGCACGAGGTCATGTTGACTGTGTAGACTGATCGCATGGAGGCATTTAGAGCCTGCTCCTGGTAAACTGGATACAGGCAGTTTCCAGGCAGATCAGGATATGATAAGGCAGTAGCAGCAGTAAACAAGCACAGATACAGCCGCAGAGAGCATGGATATAACAGAGTATGTTGTGTCACCTGCTCATCTCCTTTTATCCATACAGCCCGAGACGAATGGGCCTTTGGACACAGAATAGCCAATCAGAATGGCAGTTAGCCAAACGTGACCATATTAGGTGAAGCCACAGGCTTGCTTTACCCAGATTTGGGCAGAACATAGACCTTGCACAGGGCAAGCATGTGTACATTGTTTACCACAGAATGAAAAACACGTCTGGGCAGGCCACAGTCCTCAGACTCAGCGGCTCAGGGTTATTTGTCCTCTTTCCTGTGGTTGCTTCTTCCCAAAACAGAAGGAGGGAGAGCAGAAAAACATGTCTAGCCAAGCCAGGACATGTATAAGCCTGTTTTGGCCTGCTTAGACCTACCACAACACTATGACAGAGGAGAACATATGGTTTCTTCCCCCAGTGTAATCTGTACAACCTTACAGTTGTCCCTCTGTTGGGGTATTAAGTCAAATATAGTTGACAGCAATGATGATTTTTGTATGTGACACAGCAGTCAGGAATCCCTTTTTAATAATGGCGAAAGGATTAGATGCTTGTAAGCTGAAATGCATTATGACTTTTTACTCTTGGGAAGGCAAGACACTCATTTTTAGAAGTCACATATGTATATAGGCTGCTATCCTACTATCAGTATCCAAGATCTGTGTTTTCTCTGTCATTAGAATGATACTGGTAGAGGAGGCCTGAAATCCTCTGTAGCTTTGCCTATACAAGGCTTATACACTGTTATTTAGTCCCTAAATATCTGTTTGTTACCCATTTTTATATCCAGTGCATTAAAGTCATGAAAGTATGATGACCTTAGAGGTGCTTAGTTGCAGTAAGCCTGACTGAATTTGGGAATAATTTTTCTTCAGGTTTTTCAATTTGTATTTTTATCCTCACAGCAAAATTAATGAATTTGTTAAGTGCCTGATGTGTCACACACACCAGCTAGTACTAGTTTCTGATTCAATTTAGGAGGCTTGTGTTAAGAAAGAAATAATTAGTCAAAATATTCTGTGCTTCCTCACCAAGATCCTTGTCTCTAAGTGCTGTCTTCAGCAGTGTATTGTCAATGTCATTTATTTCTTTGTTTAAATATTATACCAGAAACTTTTCTATCACTTTGGATTTTTGTCCTCAAGCATATTAAAGTGATCTGTGTTCACTTATCAATTTCTGCCATTATTACACTCCCACCTTTTAGATATTAACACCTGGAAGCTCATACAAAGCAATTACTGCTCTTTTTCTAACTCCACAATTTTTATTTGTGGTTCATACTGTTTTCTTGTAAACTTTTTTTACTTCTTACTGCATTTTTTATTTTACTGATGACTGTGAGCTATCCTTTTTCTAAGGTGACCTACAAAGGATTGTTGGGTTTTTTTTTTAATTTGACTTATACTTTGTCTCTTTCTGGTGTAGAAAGATATTCTTTTTGTTTGTTTGTTTATTCATAGCAATTGTTTTTTTTCTTGGCTATTTCAGGAATGTCAGTGCTGGCCTTTTCTGATTTTTCTGGATGCTACTTTGAGTCTTCCCAAGGACAGTTATTATTAGCTCTTACATTGCAGCTGACTGGGTATGAGTGTTGAAAGTTTAATCTGTTATCTCCATAAAATATAATTACTTGTACCCACCAACCTTGAAACGAGCCCATATTTATATAAAACCCCTAACTATTTTTCAGGGAAAGCAAAATTTACTAGCTACCTCGTATCTTCCAGAAATTTTCTCCTAAACTGCTGGCTTCATTAGAGATATATCATCTCGGACAAATTACAGCTAGGATTTCTTATCTATATACATATGCCTAATATTAACAAAGTAAAATCTTGCAACCTCCCACTCCCTCATTACATTTAAGGGAAAAAAAAAAGAAGAAGCGGTACCTAATTTCTTTCAAAATTTCCCAAGGAAGACTTTGCTGACACTGTGTAGTTCTCTAGCTGTTTCTTAGCCTAATATAAGTGTTTAAAGCTGGTCAGATGAATCAAACCTTAAATGTCTACTCTTTGAGTATAAAGAAGCATACTAGCTCTTACAGCAGTACCCTTTGCTAGGTGACACAAAACTTGTGTCTTGTCTCCATCGCTTATTTCCCCCTCCCTAGTAGGTTCTTATCCTCTCAAAGTCTGTATGGTTTACCTCAGATCACAGATGTGAAATATATAAACATTGGCCTCTGTGCTGCCAGAAGTAGCAGTTAAATTGCTTATGACCTTGAAAACGTTATACACACATTGGCCTTGACATACACAAACCACATGCAATCTATGACACTGGAACTCTGTAAAATAGGTGGCCAAGTGGTGACTTCTGCTAGCCCTAAGACAACGCAGTCTGAGCCGTAATGCACCCAAATCACCACAATGAAACAATGCCTAAAGGAAAAGATCACAGTTCCTCATGTCTCTGATGCACACATTTTCCACAGCTGACTTTAAAACATTTTTGGTGACAATTTGGACCTTGAGGTTAATTAGTTCTCACTCTCCAGGTTTTTTACCCCAATGGATTCTCATCTCTCTCTTCTCACGGTTTCTTTTATTACACTGAGTAGACCAAGAACCTCTAGTTCTGTTTTAGCAGCAAACCCCTTTTTCCTTGTAGACCTTTGCAGTTTCTCTTTCTTGGTGAAGCACAACCAGGACAGTATCCTTGATAAAGCCTTACTGGAAATTTATAAAGGACCATTGATAAGAAATCCCTCTCATTGCATTTTATACTAATACTTAACTGTTGGGTAGGAAAGAGGATAGTGCTGAAGAAATAGGTAGGACTGTTCCACTCAACAAAATGTTTCTCCTCAAATTTTGCTACTACTGCTTTGTGGCCATTTGGGGGAATAAACAGCAATCCTGTGTTGAAATAAAAGGATCCATGACTTGAATACCAGTGAAAAGAAGTAGTTGTTGAATTGTATTCTCGCCTGCTGTGGCTGACTAACTCAATGACAGAGATAAATGCAAGTTGGCAGCATTACTGGATCCATATTTTAAACAAAATTGAAACCTCCCTTCTACAAAGTGCTGACATGGCTATCTGGAAGGATTAGCCATTAAGTGCAGGATCCATCCTCCCTTACCTGATGTGATGAGTGCTCCGCAAGTTGATATTTCACATAATGGTGGAAAGAGCTGTCTGGTGCAGCTAGGGAAATCTTCTGATTGGGAAAAAATATCCTAAAACCAATCAAGGTCAGTAGCTCTACAAGGGATGATTAGTCTAGGGAGAAAGTGTTTGGTGTTAACTGTCCAGTGCTCTCTGGGATGCCCTAAGATAGTGTGTCTGGTCCATAGTCATTGACCAAAACAGGAGCAGGCTTGTGCTACATAAAAGCTGTTATCTCTTACTCCTGTGTCTTAGACCATAGAATCATAGATGTTCTTATGCGTCTCATACACCACCAAGCACACGTGCTGCGTAATTAGTTGATACCCTAGTGCACCTGAGCCCTAAATGTGAACTGTTGTATTTAACTGTCTTAATGTCAAACTGACACACATCACTGTACTTGGTCAGCTGAATTCCACCTCATGTTTGTGTCTTGCTGTACATACTTGCAAAGGGAGACTGTGAGTTGATACGATGGTATGAAAGCAGGAGAGGAGATGAAACGCAATGAGCTGGTCTGATGGGAGACATAGACCCATTCTTTGAGATCAAAATATTGTCATTATTTCTTGATTACTTCGCCCTAACTGAAGGGAACATGCCATTTGTTTCTACATAGGGAATTAAAATTGCATCTGCAAATAAGATTCTGGCAACTGCGTATGTTCTATTCCAAGAACGGTTCATAAGAACATCATTCTTTTTCATAACAATTTGTCTCTGATTTGTTTTGGAGATTCATCCATCCATCATGAGTAATTTCCAGATTTGTCCTACATTTCCAGAAAATTCTGTCTTATTTCAAATAATTGGTTGATTGCTAAGAGAGAACCATTTGTAGATGTCATCACTGTTGGTCAGGTTTCTGAACTATTCTGATAATCAGACATTTATTGCCTGACGGATACATTCTTACTTCCTATATATGAAATGAAATATCAAGATAGTCCATGAAGGCCATGTTTCCTATATCATTATCCCTATTTCCATAATTTTCATGGAAGACTTTGCTGTATTTCATATATGATAGTTGTTCACTTGCTTATACAAACAGGAATGCTGATACCAAATTATTTGCAAATGGTAAGCATACTTCGCTGTTAAATAGCACCTATAAAAAAGCCCAGAACAAAAGGTCTAGGGATTAATTTAAAGAAGTATCTTGAGTAGAGCTTTACATTGAATTAGAGAGAGTGGGAGATGTATGGCTAATACAGTGATGATTCTTCTGTGTTTTCCAAGAGCCAGAGTCCCTTTGTGCTGCCTGCTAGATGGTTCTTCAGAATTATGTATTACCTTCAGCTATATTCAATTTGCTTCTGTACAACTACTGTCTGACAACAACAAAAATGTGTGCTCTTAAAAGTGCAACCATTATGGTATCTTCTTTTATTGTCTGGTAGTTGCAGTCTGTTCTATTACATTACATGAGAAATAGAGTCTGTCTGTTCTGTGATTAGATAGAGAGGAAAGATGGGTTCTGTATTTTGTCAGAATTTACAGCAGCTGATAGGGGTAAATGAATAAAATATTCTAAGTTAGCATTTACCTTGTTTCTTCCTTTCCTGAGTATTGAGATCACTTCATATGCTTTCTTTTTATATAACAGACTCAGCCAAAAGTACTTTCTTTTTTTTTTTTTTTATTTTTATCTTCATCATATTTTGTGAATGCTGAGACTAATGATAGCGAATCCAAGCCTTGCAGGGAATGCCTGATTTCTGAATGGGCTGGAGGAGGACCTTTCCTGCACTCCTTGGAATTGGTCTTTTAAATTAAAGGGCTAAAACTGATGACTATTTTTGACCCTTTAATTCCTATGAAATCATCATTGTCTGAGGACTGTTTCTTCTGCTACTGTAAATGTGTGTGGAACAGTTCTGTAATGGGTAAATCTAAAGCCAAAACCCAGAAAAAAAGACATTTTTCCTCCCCCCTAGAAATTTAGCTTTTAATGTATGCATTAGTTTCCTGTTTCTCAGAAAGCTTTGGAGATCTTTCACATGAAAGCTGCCACAGGAAAATTACCACAGGGAAAAAGTATGTGTGAAGCATTCCTGGTATCTATTGCTAGCTCTATCAAAAACGAACCCAATAGAGGAGTATCATGGCCTACATTTCTAAAGAAGGCCCATGGTTTTGGGAAGCATGATTTCCAGAGCAGTCAAGTATCCAAAAATGGAAATTAATTCCCTCAGAACCATCCTTGACATCTGATGATCAAATAATGTGTCTTCCTTTGGTTCTGATACTTTTTTTTTTTTTCTTTTCTTTTTAAGACTGAAGAACAAAATCAGCTTTGGTAGTGTTGAAACTTTGGGGTATATGGAAGAAATAAATTTCCATTTATGCAAAACAAGGGGGAAAAAAAGAAAGAAACTCTTTTATACATGATCCATTTCCTATGTCCCATTCAAAAGTCAGTATATTTCTAGTCTGACTTAATATTGGTAAAACAATTGTAATACCCACTCCTCCTCTGTGCCTGATTTCTTCTCTTTTTTACAGTCTCTTTTTTACAGTCATTCTGAAAAATAATGCCATCATCACTGCCAATCAAGCTAATCATTTGGGCATGACATTCACCCATATGGATTCCTGTCCATGCCACCAAGCTGTTTCTAAATCTCACAGACACATTTAATGAATCCATCTATCCATTCATTCATCTGTCTATCCATCCAGTTCAATTCTAATCAGATTCTGAGTACTTACCCAATATCTTCTGCATTACTAAACATATTTTTGCCTTATTGATGTCTATCTAAAATTTGGGTGCAAAAGCAACTTTTCTACCACAGCATTTTGATCATGTAATTTATTTCCCCTTATTTCTTTAATCATGCTGTGCCTTTTCTGTTGCACAATTTTTTTCAGATTTATCTTTTTCATGATCATAGTCAGGTCCCTATATATTGATTCATTCTCTCTCACTGTTAAGTATTTGTACAGTACTTTTTCTCACCTATGGCAGGGAGTTGGAACTAGATGATCCTTGAAGCCCCTTCCAACTTTACCATTCTATGATTCTATGATTTGCACTGTTAAGTGAGAGAGGCTAGTATTGTTGCCTCTCACTGTTAAGAGATTTTTTTTCAAGCCCTCGATTCAACCATAATGCAAACTTGCATCTTTACTTTTTCTCCTTGTTTTGTCCCCAATGCTTGGAGTAATTTGCCCCAATACAATTTTCTGTTTAATATTAATCCAAATACGAATAGAAGTCCAGAACATCAATTCGATACAAGTCACTTATTTTGCTAATGTAGTAGTTTGAGGGGTCCCAGGGTCTCCTAAGAAAACTACAGAGACCAAGACCCGTCTCAGGGGATGAATCTGGACATCCCAGGATGTTCTGATATTGTTATTCCATTCCCTTTTCCAGTATCACAGATTTTTAAGCCAATGCCTGGTCAATAGTGCTGTCTTTCCCTTCTCCTCTCCTCCCTTCACACCTCTCTCTGGGGAAGAGGGCACATCTCTTCTTATCTCATGGTCAGTGTGGGGGAGGTGGCTACTAGCTGGCAGGGAATTTTGAGCTGCATCATGCAGCCTACTGAGGCCTTATAAACCCAAGAGGGGGAGTTATGGCCTGCTCTCAGTTCTGCCAAGGGTGGGATGGCTGGGGGACTCCAGATGGATTTAGTCCAATAGACTTAGCTTAGCTTGTGGATGTATCTGTTCTACCTGATTGCCTTTTGTCTATATGCACTAGTAAATAGAATCTCTCTTTAAACTTCCAATCAGTGTGCAGTATTTTCATTCTTACTCTCTAAAAGGAGCAGGAGTCACCCCTGTCATCCAGTCCTGGGTAGCTTGTGGCCTCAAACTATGACAGCTGATTACTACTGAGAGATCTGCAATCAGCTAGTAGTTTAGATGGCTTTGCCAAATTCTGATTTGGTATATGCCAGTGTCTGTAGATGAGGATTAGTTTAAGAGATGATCTTGGACAGAAATATTTTTTCACATTAAGTATAATAGATTCATCTAATATCCACCCAAGTTAAGAGCAAAATTAGGAAGTATTATGGTAACAGGCATGCAATTGGAAGTCTGACTCAATTAGAAGAATTATTTAGTGATTCTTAGCTAGCCCATTGTGGACCATGGAAAAAGTTCAGCTGATCCCTTAGTATAACTGTATTAACAATACAGCACTATATAGACCATCTGCTAATAAGTAAAGAAGCTAAAAATGGAAATAGCCAAATAGCATCATCTGCAAATGACTTGTAAGGTCGTACCTTCTTTCTTCTTCACAATTTTAAACTCTCCTCTTTTCTATGATGTCTGTGAGAACTTGATAACATTAAGTGGGTGCTGCAAACCACTGCCTGTAACATCATCAATATTTTGTATGACTGCCTTTTTTTCTTTCCCTGCCCTATCAAAAATTACCTCCTTACGGAGTTTTAAAGAAAGAATCACTTTTCCTTAGATATTTGATGCAGTCATTGTAGGAACTATGCTGAGTTGTTTTTTTAAAGATAGATGGCTTTTTATGATGAAGTCACAGCGACAGTGGACAAGGGAAGGGCAGCTGATGTCATCTACCTGGACCTGAGTAAGGCATTTGACTCTGTCCCACATGACATCCTGGTCACCAAACTGGAAAAGCATGGACTTGATGGGTGGACCACTCGCTGGATAAGGAATTGGCTGGATGGTCGAACCCAGAGAGTGGTGATCAACAGCACAATGTCCACCTGGAGACCAGTGACAAGTGGTGTCCCTCAGGGGTCAGTGCTGGGACCAGTGCTGTTTAACATCTTTGTCAGTGACATGGACAGAGGAATGGAGTGCACCCTCAGCAAGTTTGCAGATGACACCAAGCTGTGTGGCACAGTCGACTTGCTAGAGGGCAGGGATGCCATCCAGAGGGACCTGGACAGGCTGGAGAGGTGGGCCCAGGCCAACCTGATGAAATTCAATAAGGCCAAGTGTAAGGTCCTGCACCTGGGTAGGCACAATCCCAAGCACAAATACAGGCTGGGTGGTGAATGGCTGGAGAGCAGCCCTGAGGAAAAGGACCTTGGAGTCTGGGTTGATGAAAAGCTCAACATGAGCCTGCAGTGTGCACATGCAGCCCAGACAGCCAACCGAGTCCTAGGCTGCATCAAGAGAAGCGTGGCCAGCAGGGCAAGGGAGGTGATTCTGCCCCTTTACTCTGCTCTCGTCAGACCCCACCTGGAGTACTGTGTGCAGTTCTGGAACCCTCAGCACAGGAAGGACATGGAAGTGTTGGAGCGGGTCCAGAGGAGGGCCACAAAGATGATCAGAGGGCTGGAGCAGCTCTCCTATGAGGACAGGCTGAGGGAGTTGGGGCTCTTCAGCCTGGAGAAGAGAAGGCTTCGAGGGGACCTGATAGTAGCCTTCCAGTATCTGAAGGGGGCCTACAGGAAGGCTGGGGAAGGATTATTTACAAGGTCCTGCAATGACAGGACAAGGGGCAATGGGCTTAAACTGGCAGAGGGGAGATTTAGACTAGATGTTAGGAGGAAGTTCTTTACAGTAAGGGTGGTGAGGCACTGGAACAGGTTGCCCAGGGAGGTTGTGGATGCTCCCTCCCTGGATGTGTTCAAGGCCAGATTGGATGAGGCCTTGAGTAACCTGTACTAGTGGGAGGTGTCCCTGCCTATGGCAGGGGGTTGGAACTAGATGATCCTTGAGGTCCCTTCCAACCTTACCATTCTATGATTCTATGATTTAAACCAAGTTACTCAGGTCATTTCTAAAAGTGAACAGCTTTTTAAAAATGCTTTGAAACAACTAGCTTTAATTTTAGTCAAATACCAGTGTAATCTTGTGAAATCCACCTCCCTCTTTATTGAAGATAATAAGCTTCAAATAAAGGCAAATCTGAAAACATTTGGAATTATCTCTCCCTGTAAGATACCAAGACACACATTTTAAATGGGATCAGTGTTTACCTCTCATCTTTACTAAGCTCATAATGTACTTTTTTTCCAGCTTGGTTACTCTGCAAAATGAATCTAATGCCTTCTAAAAATGGTTGGCACAGAATGCTGTGCTACTTGGACATATTTACATGGATTTTACATAAATTAATAAGTAAAGTAATGGTGGCTGTCAGTGCAATATTTATCATTCCTTGATGAATTGGAAATGCAGAGCTTAAGAGACAACTTACTAGCAGTGAGAACCTGCATAAGTTGTAGCTAAGTGTCATCTTTCATGATGTAAACATCAGCTGCAACCTAGTGGTCAGCTGTATGAGCTGTAATTTGTCAGTAAAAGTGAGTTCTGTTGGCAGAAACCACCTGCATCCTCACTGCTCTTCAGCGTTGTGTAATTGTAATACTGCACCAAACCTTCAAGGCAGGGACAGCTCAGTGAAGATCCTGTTGCTTTGGGTCTCTCCTGGAGGAAGATGCAGGAAGCTGTCCCATGGGATTCCTGCCACGTCTTTCAGAGCCAGGTGGGTACTTCAGATGACCCAGTGCATCTCTAAATTTATTAAAGATTGATGTGTGAGAAGTTGTGTGAGTCCTTGGGTCATATCTAAACATGCCTGTAGACACCTGCAATTAAGTGTGTCTGGACTATGACTGATATACACTGACAGACACACAGTGGAGAAAAGAGTATTCCCTGAAAGACAAGCAGCTCCTCTAAAAACACAAAGAATAAAATCGTCTCTGGACATGCATTTTAAGATCTTTGCACCTAGCTGACCACAATGAAGTTGCAAAAATGATTCCTGGACACACAGACACAAAGGAAATAATATGGAAATTGAGCTTATTATTGTTATCTAATAAAATCTGACTACTGACACATAAAATGGAGGGAAGTGGGGGGTTATCAGCACTGAAAAACCATGACCCTAACAGAGGAGCCACAGAAGATGTTGGTACAGGCCAATGTGAATAGTCTAGAGGCTGTGTTTTAGAAACACACCTGCCTGTGACAAAGTTCATCATAATATGCCTTAATTTCCTTCATTTTATTGAAGTATCTTTCCCATGTATTTACAGATGCTCATGAACTGAGACTGGGCTTAGTAAGAAATTGTTATACAGTAAGTCCTTTCTGACAGACTGCAAAGGTGAGATACCATCCTTAACATGCTTATTTCTGAATCTAAACATGCAGAATTTGAGAATGATTTTGATACCAACCTACCAGGCTGTGAACACAGCAAGAGATGACAGAAAATGTCACCAGAACCCAACTCAAGTCCAGGAAGACAGTAATGCTCCAGAGGCTAAAGTTCTAACTATCTATAGTTTTTGGTTTGTTCAGTTTCAGTTTCCTCATTTAGTGCTTAATAACTAGAAGGAAAGAAATTTCACCTCACACAGATCCCAGGGTTCTTCCAGAACACAATTCATTTTACTAAACTTCAATTGTCCAACAGTCAGCAAGGTAGTCTGAGGTGGTTGTCTCGATTTCTAATGCAGTCAGATTACCTCTCGGAGCAGATTTATCAAACCTGTTTTGGCACCTAATCTTGGACAGGATAAACTCATTTCAGAAAATGCCCCTCTCCTCCTGCTGACCACCAGTGTTTCAGACCAGACATCCATTGTGTGACAGCTAAGGTCAGACTGTATGAACCATACTCCCCATTGTGAAAGTCTATGCAGCAGTTGATGCAGACCTGAACAACAACCTTCAGGTCCACTTTACATAGCTTGTGTTAGGAAGTGATAGGTAAAGACAGATTCACAGCAATAAGATTTCCTCTGAGATCTTTCCAGACTGCACATTCTGGCATGGTGTAGGATCCCAGTTCCATAATGGGAAGATGCTCCTCCACTGAGTTACCTTTCACACTCCAACACCTTGCATAACACCACTACTTCTACAATCAGACTTATTGCTCAGGCTTAAATTAGCTTACTTAGAGGCATTGATTTGAAGTGAGAATCATGAGGGTGGGAGGAACATACATCACAATTTTTCAAGACTTTTTGCTAATTAAATTCTGAGTTGCCAAACACTGGGTGGATATTTGTGGATTCTCAAGCAAAATGGAGTCAATACTGTACTGGAACATGGCCCAGGTTCTACCCTACCCCAAGCTACTTTTAATACTAACTTAGATAGTTAATAAGAAAGGAATAGTGCTTTAAAAGAGTCTTATATGAGCAGCTTGTTGTGATGCATGAGAGCAATTTCTTATGCCTGCCTAAGCTGGTGCAGTCCTGGTTATGAAACAGTGACACACTGGAAGCTGGACTGTTCTCAACTGACCTCTGGGAGGATGTTTGCACCTGCTCAGAGCTTGTCCCATTGAACACATCTAGTCTCCTCTTCTCTAGAAGAACAGATATGACTTGGCCTTGGTAAGGTTGTAGCAGATGCTTCCCTTGTATCAACAGACTTCACAGTGTCACTTCTCCATAATCTATGAGAAGTCATGGAGATCAGGATACATCCCTGAAGACTGGAAGAAGGCTTATGTCACTCCCAATCTATAAGAAGTATTCAAAGGAAGACCCAGGTAATTATACCCATTAGTCTCACTTCAATCCTTGGGAAAGTTATGGAACAAATCCTCCTGGGAACTGTCACAAGTCAACTAAAGTGTGTAACTGGGAAAAAGCCAACATGGATTCACCAGGGATAAATTGTGCTTCACAAAACTGATTGCCTTTCACAGCAAAGCAGCTCACTTGGCCAACGCAGAACAAGAAGCTGACATTGTCTACCTGGACTTCTCTCAGGCTTTTGGCATGATCTCTTACAACCTCTTCTTAGAGAAACTGACATGTTATGGCCTACCCAGAGGATGGTAGCAAACAGTTCTTTCTCAGCCTTGCAACCAGATACAAGTAGGGTCCCCCAGGGATCAATATTGGTCCCAACACTGTTTAGTATCTTCCTAAGTGATGTTGGGTTCAAGAGCCAAATGACACCGAATGTCTGGGGAGGTTGACACTGCAGAAGGGAGAGCCACCCTCCAGGAAGCTTGAATAGACTGAATGAATGGGCTAGCAAGAACCTTATGAAGTTCTGCTGGGACAAATGTAGGCTCTTGTACCTGGGGATACATAACCCAGGAGGGTAGCTCAGACCGGCATCTACCTGGCTGGAGAGCAGCCCTGTGGAAAGGCATCTGTGGGTCTTGGTGGATAACAAGATCAGCATGAGTGAACAGTGTGGTGCAGTGGTAAAGAAGGCCAACAGGATCCTGGGTTGCATCAACAAAGGCATTATCAGCAAAATAGCAAGTTACTCCTAAGGAGATTCTGATTGGAATCCAGAAGAAAAATTTTCACTGTGAGAACAGTTAGACATTGGAATCAGGGCATCATCTCCCAGGAAAAGTAGCAGATTCCTCTACGTTGGTCAGGTTTAAGACTCAGCTTGACAGGGTACTGGGCCATCTCATTTAAACTACAATACCACCTAGAAAGGTTGGTCCAGATGATCCTTGGGGTCCCCTTCCAACCTGTCATTCTGTGATTCACTGATTCTCTCTGAACAAAATTGTCACAACTGTCAGTTTTTGAGCATTAGTTTTCCAATTTTGGAAAGAAATGTGCCAGGGACAGGATCTGGGTTTATCACAGTTCCCAGAGAGAAAAGGAGATGCTAAAAAGGATAGATCCACTGACAGACTGTCTGTAATTTTCTTTGCTCACAAAATGATCTGAGTTATTTTAGGTGAGAGATCACATTCAATGTGCAGAGCCAATGTTTGATTACACAGTTTATCACACCCCTGAGTTTAAATCAGGAGTAGCACTCCCTGGTGCTTACCGTGGCCACTGTGCTGCATATAAAAACTATGGAAGCTTCTCCTCCATGAAGTGAAGGAAATCCACGTAAACATCAGCAATCAAGGTGGTAGGTCCAGCTGTGCCACAATGCCTAGCTTGTAAATATAATTGTAGCTGTAATAGAGCAATATTATTGTCAAGAATTGAGGCTGAGGTGGCCTTTAAATGAGTGATAGATGCACTCTATTAACCCCTCTCCATTCGCAGAAGGAGAAGGGAAAGGGAATAAGCGAGAGAGACTTACGGAACTGGAACAAATGTAAACCAACTTTAATGAAACAATAAAACCAAAATATAATATTAATAATAAAATAATCATATATATATATTAATATTTACAAAACCAAGATCAACATTCTCCAGAGTACAGGCTGGATTCTGTGGCAGGTGGGAACTGGAATCAGGAATTGGATTCAGGAAGTCATGAACTGGGGTTGAAGGCAGAAGAATGGACATAGTTCTTCTTGGGCAGTGACTATAGAAGAGAGAGCTTGACTCCTGTGCTTCCTCAGCTTTATACTGAATATGATATCAATGGAATGGGATATCTTGTTGGTCAGTTTTGGGTCACCTGTCCTGTCTACTCATCCCTACAAAAGTGACTTTTCTACTTACAAGCCTTTCACTTGTGACAATCCAATGTGATACGCAAGATTTAGCAATGACCTTGGTCTGTGCAGGACTGAGTACAAGCAAGAGACTTTATGCACACCAGTCCTTAGTAGTAACTATAAACATCAAATGTTACAACTTTTAGAAGCAGACACTGTCTGCAAAAATAGGCTGTTAACTTCAGAAAGTGCAGTCAACTCAGAAAAAGACTTAACTGAAAAGTGAAGTTACGGAGCAGAGAATTTGTTCTTTTGTAGTTGAAACTGGGACAATTCCATATATTGCATTACATGTAAAGTATGTGTAATATAATGTCTAATCACAACTATCCCATAGCTATCCTATATATATGATCTTAGCTACACAAGAAAGAGTGCATGTTATGCACATATATATAAATATTGTAGTTTATACTCTTTCTTGCATAAATAAATACTAAATCAGGTCTTGGTATGTATCAAGTCGAATGCTGTGCTCGTCTGAGGCTAATTGGAATATTTTAATAGAGAAAATTACACTATAGGCTGTGAAAGGAAAACAAGGTGATGTCTACTTCACTCATAGGCTTGGTGAGATGCTTGAGAAAAGAACTCAAAACATTAGATAACTCTCTCTCTCTGGGGGCACAGCATCACGGGCGGTCTCGCAGCTTCTGGCTCTGGCTCTGGCTCCTCTTTACCAATTAATCTTCACTAACCACTTTTCTTCTAACCCCCCTGGCTGATCCTCCAAGCTCACCTTGAGCATGGGGCAAACCTTGGGGTAAGGTATAGCGGTGGGGAGAAGGTGGAAGGGTGGTTGGGAGCCCCTCCCGGGGTCTCTGATTTCTGGGAGGGGTGTTGTGTTTCTGTATTACCTTTAACTTGTATATTTCTGTAACTATTCCTGTCTATAGTGTATATATCTGCTTGTACATTGTGCTGAGCTGTAAATAGAGCTTCAGTCCTTAACTTCCAGCCGGTTGAGTTCTAGTCTGGATCATTTTACAAAGTGTGGGGGGCGGGGAACTCCCAAACCATCACAAATGCAGAGTGTCTTCATCAGTTTTTGTTTTGGCTTACCCACACACGCTGTCCCTGTAGGGGTAGCCATTTTATGGTGGGCTACAATTTGCATAGTGCACACACCACGTACTGTTGTGTGCAGCAGTTCTCTTTCACAGGGATTGCATTTTGGTCACAAAATTCCCCCTAGATAATACAGAAAACGTCCTCTTTGAGATTCTTGGACTATTCCTTGCAGATGGAGCAGGATTGCAACATCCATGTTTTTCCCAGTGATCCCTCAGGCAGCTTCATTCCCTTAAACACCTGGGTGTTTCACATTATTCAGCATCTCCTCTGCAAATGGGTGGGATAGATTCCACTGCTGGGGTAGTAATCTAATCAACCTACAAGGTCACATTCAGAAGTTTGTATGTTACTTCACAATTGGAGCTATGTATCAGGTGGAAGGCAAGAGATTAAATATTGATGATCTTCTTCACTGGCTAGTGATCTTTTTCCAAGGAAGCAGTTTCTCAGCTGGTATCTGTGTACAAGATGAATTCTTCCACTATGTATTTTTTCTTTCCTAAATAAGCAAAATACATGTCAGCTAAAATTTGAAAAAGTGACCTGCAGTGAAGACAAATTCAGAGGTGGGGTTTTTCCATTATTCACATTATGGATTGAAATCACAAAGATAATTGGCTATATTTGGGTTCCAATTACCCCTATTTCCACTCCATTTATATCATTATGGATTATATAGATGCCGCAGTATAAAATTAAGTTTATATCTTTTCAAAGTGGTGGGTGCTTCCAGGTGATGGGTAGAATGTTCAGCAGGAGAGTCTTCTAGATGGGTGGGATAAAGAAGACCTAGAGGTAGCCATGGTACACTGAACCAGCTGAATCTAAGCAGTGTGGGAGATGTGTGGTGTAAGGATGTTGGACCAGAGAAGTGGAGATTAGGGCTTTTCCCCTCTGCTGCTTATAAAGGCTGGTAAGGCAAATTAATCCAGTGACAAGAAGCATCTTTCACACTGTATTTTTCTTAACAACTCTTTCTGGGCAATAGTTGCCACCCATTCTATGCAGCCATAAATTTGCTGTTCAGTATCCCTGTCCTCTTGTTTATTACAATAGTCCACTTTCTTCTCTCAGCATCATACATTTGCACCACAGATTAACCAGGTGATATTTTTCTGTGAATTGTAGACTCCTTGAACAAGGCCTCCAAAGCTGTTTTCAAGTCTGGATGCTGTTTGGAGAACATTTTTTGACTACAAATATTGACATTTATCTGAAACCGGTTGTTTCCAAACTGATGTACAAAAAATACTGTGTTCCCGCATCACCTGGTCCTATGAAATGATCTGATGAAAATGAAGAGGAAAGAAAACTGAAAAGTTTCATGTCAAGTCCATCTGCACTGAATACATGGATTTGATAGTCACAGGGCAGTAACTGAACCAAAACCACATCTTTGAAAGCTTCCATTCTTTGACTAGACTCTTTGTATTTATTGATCATTGTATTTTCATCTTATAATAACAGCTTCATTGTGTAATTAATTTAACTGGATAACTTATTTGCACAGTTTTTGCTTCACATTATTCAATAATTAATTCCCTATATGCAGGTTAGTGTGTTTTATATATTCCTCATATTATTCCTGAATTGCCTTCATTTTGTTAAGGTGACTGAAACAATCTTCCCAGCCCTTCTCTCTGTCATTCTTTTGTCTCTCTCATTCTGTCATCTAGTTCTCAGCCCCGCAGCACCATCCAGTCCTCATTCTTGACAAAGCAAAGACAGTTTTAATTCCTTGAACACAACGAACAGAAGCCAATTTTGGGACACAAAGAAAGTCAATAGATAAGGTAGCTACAAGGTTCTTTGGAGGGTGATTATCTAATGATATAAGGATCCAAGGTAATGACTGGCTGGCTCTGGGCTTCTTGGCAGCAGTAGGTGGTCCCAGGAATAGCAGGATAGGATGAATGTGGATAGTAAACTTTTGTGGGGCCTGAGATTAAGGACTGGGAGCACTTTAGGAGACTTTATGAGATTCCAAAGATCTGTAATGAGTAACAGAATCTTGGAGGTCAGATGCCCAGTTGGGGAAAATATAGGATGAGACCATTTAGTGGGGTTTCAGAGGATTGTTAGTAGGAGGTCCTCTCTGCACCACTACTGTGAAAGATATCATGTGTGATATATTGTACTAATCGCTGTCAATAAATAAATGGCTTTTAAATTTTTGCACTCTTTAAGTGGATATATTAGGTGAGATGAATCCTTTGCATGGTCTCTTAGAAGAAATTCTTAAGTAAATTTGCATGTTTACAGGCTTGTGAATTTGCTTTTGAAAGAATTTTCTGTTTCTCTGAAGCTCTTTTTTTTCTCTTTCCAAATGAAATTTCTGCCACAAAGCTTGATTACAGCAACATTTGCCTAAAGGAGATGAATAAATGAAAACTCAAAATGTTGGTGCTACATTAGTTGACTTCTTTGCTCACACAAAAGGGCACAATCCAAACTTTCCTGATAATTCTGTTTGACTTTGGATTAGGTTCTGACTGCAAAGTTTGGTTTTCAGGCACGTTTCTGAAGCACAAGACACTGTTAAAATCACCAGCCCAAGAGATCTGTGCTCCAGAGGAAAGCAGTCAAAGTACAATTAAAAAATGATGTCTGGATTTGTCAAGCTTATCGAGACTTTTTTCTATCAGAATAGAACTCACATCTTAATATGTCAGGGCTCATCTAACATAAATAGTCCATGATATTCCAAATATTAGGTTCCAAGTTGCTAGTTTGAAATATTCTCAGCACCCATCATTACAAAAGTAATGCACTCTTTAGGGATTAATCCAAATATCATTGGAGTTGCCAGGAGATTTACTTTAAACATGTTGGACTGGAGATACACCTAATCAATCATCTTCTAATCCGCTTGTGTTGTAGCTGATTTCATGGTCTTCTGCAGGCTGGTATGGGTTCATTCAACCCACAATGTGCAATGGTTAGAAGCTTTAAGTTATGATATATTATTCCCTACATAGCATCAGAGCTGGTTTCGCACTGATCATGACTATGCACCTTCTTGTCAGCTGCAGATGAATGAGCTCAGGTTTGCCTGCAGAAGGTGCTGCGGCACATTCTCCTCCATCAGTCGTGAATCCTAGCAACAGAGAAGAGCAAACATTTGCACCTCAATCATTCAGGCCTCATCCTTTGAAAGACTCTGGAAGGACAATCTTGTGCCACTCACAGAATGCAACAACACACCTGATACTTGGCCCTGCCGAAGGCACAAAACCTTTGCTGTTGGAGTTCCTTAAGCAGGTATAGCACACCAAGATCAGCAAATGGATTCAAATGCTCAGAAAGTGTGCCCTTGCTTATCCTCTCATTAAAACAAGATTTAACATGGACTTTATTTGAATACATTAGCATACATATATTACCATCATTCCTTAATATTTTATCATGAGAACACATTAAGATGGCTGTATATGGGGACTGAGTCTCTGATGGATGAAATATACCTGTATAATGCACACACAGAATTCAAACTTTCTCTCACACCTGCCAGTGGGAGGCTTTTAATAACATAAAATGATTTTTTTTAAAAATGAGTGAAGATAGAAGTGGGGTGGCACACAGGTCCTTGTCATAGGAACAAATTAAATTTAGAGTTCAGGAAAGTCTAATTAAAAGAAGAAGAAAAATGAGAAAATAATTTAGGTTTAATATTCCTCAATGAAGTGACAACCCCAAATTAAAACAGGAGTTACACAATAATTTGGTTAACATTTTCATCCTGATTTAGGGTGAAAAGATTTCAGGAAGTAGTTTCCAAAAGCCCAAGGCTCAGTATTTCCCTCAGTATGGAACCTCACATTTGCTATTTGGTTGTGGACTCCACAAATGTTATCTACGAATACTTGCAGAGACTACGTCCTCCATCAAAGTAAAAGGAAAATGATCTTACTTAGATCTTGCTTCAAGCTCAGAGAGTATCTGCAAGAGATCTCCAGTTCCCCAGCATTTCTTGCTTCTTGCACCTCCAGTAACCTATGTCCATGGTCTACGGTGTCAGCCTATGTTCTTTACAAGGTATCTCCCATGAGCCTACTTTATTCTGTGATGGTATTAGTTCTGATCATTAAAATCAAACCTTGGCATGCAGTTTTCTGGCAGCATCCTAATCACAAATATTAAATACATGCAAACCTTGCTTTCTTTGATGTTTCAGAGAGGCCTTTCAGTGAGATTGAAACTATAAACTACCGTATATGAGAAACTCATATCAGTTTTAATCTGAGAGGTGTGCAGAGTTTATATGTTCAGCCATCTTTGCAAAGCAGCAATTAGCTTCTGCAGTTGATGCTACAGAATCTACAAATTCTACCAGTTCCTCTGCAGGGATGACTGTCCTGGGATATGTAAAGGAAGCTCTCCTTTTCCTCAACAATTTTGAAGACATGTAAGCTCCTCAAGAGAATGCAATTTTCAGTAAAAGTCTAGTTTCTTCATTGAAATAGATTTCTGTGTTGGTCTATACTAACACTGATTCAATTTGATTTTATGTTAATTTTAACAAAGTCACATATTCCAAAAGAAAAATTGTTCCCAGTCAAAAAAGCTGAGCAGTTTTGGTATTAGTTGCACGAGTCTATCTTCCTTTTAATTGCCAGATGGTTTTCAATTTAAACTGTTCGTTCTTCCTACTATTCAAACACACTGAATCTAGGAAGAGTAGCTACCGTCTCCAAGAATATCAAAACATACAATTGACTGTTATTTAAAACAAACCCCATGCTTATTTACTTGTTGCTTTAATTACCTTTCACTTTAATAGTATCTTATTAAGCTCATATTTTTTTTTTAGGAGGTGTAAAGAAAAAGCACATTTCACACTCTTTCTGCCTTCTCCAACACTAACATCAAGTACTGATGTCTTCTTCCCTCAGTTTTCTTTCTGATTTCCTTCCTGATTTTCACTTGCCGTTAGAAAACAAACTCATGTGATTTGTTGCATTTATGCTCACCACTAAGATAGAAAACACATAACGGTTTACATTTTCAGCTAAAATCTGGCATAAGTTTGCACCTGATTATTTGTTGATGCATATTGATGTAATGATAACTGTTTCACTATTAATAATGATATCAATTTTGATATCCAGGTAGAGATTGTTAATAACTATGAAAACTGTTTATTAACATTACATCTCACCAGAAGCCTTATTTACAAGGTTCAAAACGCAGGGTTTGGAAATTTACACATACAGGGAACAGGCAAAACTGGAACAATTTAAAGGCAACCAGCATAAGCAAACATTTTTACTGGAAAAGGAGGTTTGTGTGGTCAATTACACCGCTGGCAGTTAATTATCCTGCTTAGCCACTGGGTGGACGCAGGAAGCTCCTTTCTGCTTATGGCAGAAGGCAATTAGTGATTACAAGAGGCTTGAAGCATTTACTCACAAAAATACCATGGGACAATACCCAAAGCACATGGTGGGGTTGCTGCCAGGTCGGAAGCTGTTAGAGGCTTTGGAGTTTCCTCAGGCTCCTGGGTGCTTCAGATAAAGGAGGCAGATGATCTCTGACCTGGTCCCGGCTCTCTTGGCAGCAGGCTCTCATGTGCAGGCAGATGTCTTGCGATGTGCAGTCCCGGCACGGTGTCACGCTGGCTGTGCAGGCTGAACACGTGGAGGCATCAGAGCCTGATTCTGCTTGCTGGGGTCTCACCCAGCTCAGGATCAATGAGGTAATAAGCAGGCCTGGATACAATAGCAGAGAGTACAACAGCACCAAGCCCAATGTGCTACCTGTTCATGCTTTATATCCATTTCAGCCTGAGACTGATGGGCCCTTGGGCGTAGATTAGCCAATCAGGATGGCAGTTTGCCCATATTAGGTGAAACTGGGGCTTTTGTCCCCTTTCCTGTGGCCACTACCCCCAGCACAGAGGGAGGGGGAGCGCGGGAGCATGCTTGGGCAAGCCAGGACATGTACAAGGCCACCTTTGGCCTGTTTAGCTTTTTAGGCCTACCACGACAATTGGTAAGTGAGGCTTAGTGTTAATGCCACGGTCATGACAAAAAAAAAAAACAAACAAAAAACCAAACAAACAAAAAAAAAATTAGAAGATAACAGAGCCTGGTGGCCTAAAACTAAACATCTTTCTTCCACCCTCTCCTCTCCTAGTTGTTTTTTTAATTATGTGTTAGACCTTTTTTAATGTACATAATCTTTAATGTCTCTGGAAAGTTAAGGAGGAAGAGAAGGGAATGTGTTTCAGTGTTGGAGAGCAGACAAAGATTTTTGGCAAGTTTGAGCTAAGAAAGTAAAGGTGAAGTTTTCAGAAATCCTTTTCTGAAGAGACGTTTAGCAAGAAAAAAATACAATTAAACAAAACAAAACAACCCAAACAAATGGACAAAAAACCCACACAAAACAAAACAAAGCAAAACAAAACCCCAGAAAACCCAAAAGACTGCCTCAGCATACTCAAATATTCCAAAAATTTTAGAATTTGTTGTAAACTCTCTGATTTTGTGCAGTTTTGGCTGGTGGAAACAGCTGATGATGATCTGTTAATTTGGGCAAAGAACCATCAATTAAGTGGTGAGGGAGTCCATAATGTCCATAAACTTCATGGAAGTAAAAGATCTTGGCCTGTTGTGCTGAGCAGGTTTAGCCTCATCCAACCGTTGCTGTTTAAAAATCAGGTCCCTTCTCAAAGCTTGTCATAGAAACTGGGATTCAGCTCCAGATTCAGCCATCTACATGTTGTCATACACATCCAGGTGGATTCCTGAAAACTTTTTTAATTGTCAATATGATCAGTAGGAACCTCATCAATACTGTCTTGTAACCTGCAAAGCGACTTGATTTACACTACATTCAATGTTTGATGCTGTTTCCAGTCACAGGGAGGAAAATGTTACCTCTGGAGGAAAAGTTATCCCACCACTTTGGAGGCAAGATGGATCTGCATGGACCATTTTCCTCTCCAATGACCACAGAGGGAGCCTAGAAAAAACAGCTGAGATTAGCCCTCTGAATTGCTGCACAAAATAAAAGTACCTTGTAACAGGAGGGCTCTTGCAAATGTTTGTGGTAGGCTAACATGTCAATCAAATTGATTCCTAATCATTACAGTTTACTTGACTCCAGTAGGTTCTTGGCAAAGAGAGGATGGTGCTGGGATAATTGCCCAGGGTAAAATTTCTGTCTGGAAAAAAGTAAAGGCAGAAAACTACTGGCATTGAAACTTCGAGATCAATAAGATACTTGAGATTTCTGTGCATAAATAGATGTGAATGCCTACGCCTGCCTTGAGCATTGTTTTTGTGTATCATCATAACTTCCCCATGGAAATATTTTTTGGAGTATTTTTGTCGTTTTTGTTGTTTGGGACTTCTATCCTTTCTTCCTTCCTTCCT
>VWZE01000137.1:336503-355090 GCA_013396675.1 Eubucco bourcierii
CATTTTCTCTTTCTTTCTTTCATTTTCTTTCTTTCTTTCTTTCTTTTTTCTTTCTTTCTTTCCTTTCTTTTATTGTCTTTCTTTTTCTTTCTTTCTTTCCTTTCTCTTATTTTCTTTCTCTTTCTTTTCTTTCCTTTCTCTTTCTTTCTTTTCTTTCTTTCCCTTTCTTTTTCTTTCTTTGCCTTTCTTTTTTCTTTCTTTCTTTCTTTTTCTTCTTTCTGCTTTCTTTATTTCTTTTTTTCTTTCTTTCTTTTCTTTCTTTCTTTCATTTTCTTTCTTTCTTTCTTTCTTTTCTTTCTTCCTTTCTTTCTTTCTTTCTTTCTTTATTTTTCTTTTCTTTCTTTCTTTCCTTCTTTCTTTCTTTGCTTTTTTAAAGCGCAGTTCTGTGAGTCTAAAATTCATGAGGTCTTCCAACCCAAAACTCACAAAAGGACAGGGATATACTGTAGAAAGTTCATCCACTTAGTATTGTAAATAAGGTAAAAATGGAAAACCAGGGCAGGTTGTTATATAGTGACAATGCATAAGTGTTATCTGTTATCCATCAAGAACTGTATTTTTCAGAGCTGGGCAGTGCTGCAAAGCTCTTAGCACTGAACTTTACTGTTCTGGAGCTACGAATGAGCAGTTTGGAGGAGATCGAACAAAAGCTGAGCTATCAGAAACTTGTGGAGGCAAGCACAGCAAGATTGCTATCCTTGCAAGTAGAAAATTGCAGGAAACTGAAGAAAAGAGACTGTAAAGATGCTAAATGAACACCTATAGCCTCCTTACCGTGTTGCACAACATAGACTGGAAATTCAGTCCCTCAATAGGAGGGATTGGAAGGCTAAAAATACATCCACTGCTTCTAATGAACATCAAAACCGCAAAGACACAGCTTATGTTCTTCAGGTGAAGGGTCATAGGAATCCTCTATGCTTGGATTCTGATGGGTAACAGAAGGAGGAGTCTCAGGCCACAGGGAAAGTGTAAGTGGTCAAACCAGAGAGGCAACAACATTGCAAAGCTACATGTCAGATTACAAAGAAAGTAGGAGGTACATTTTATAAGTGAAATTGAACTAGATGGTCAAAATGCTGCTACAAACTCTCAGGACTGGAAGATTTTCATCAGCTGTCTAACCCGGAAACTAAGTCTGTGAAGTTTAATAGGCTGCAAAAGGCTATGGCTGCTATTTTCCATGGATTTTTTTTTTTTTTTTATTACAATGTGTGAAAACATTTGTTAGGCTAACGAGAGGGATGGTTCTTATGGGTATCTAAAACAAGACACTGTTGAACTATTGAGAAACTGTCTCTGTAGTTTCTTCCAGGAAGCACATATTTCTTGAGGTGTTAGTAGACTATAGACAGTAGCCTCTCACTTGATGCACAATATAATGTCTACTCAAAATACATTTCTGTTTTGTTTGACACTGGAAAAAAAGTGTCAAACAAAACAAAAAAATATGGCAAAATGAACATCACTTTCGTGTTTCATTGGGTTGATTTTGTCAGTAACTGCATCTGTTGAGTCTTGGAATATTCTATCTTCATGTAGAAGTAAATGGAGGGAAATTAACAGTGGTTTGTGTTTGCATTCTATTTTAAAATTTCATTGCTGGGCACATGTTTAGGGTAATAATGCCTCATAATATGCATGGTATCAGCAGGTTATTCTCTTCTATTTTTTTTCCACAGTAAAAGAATCTTTGATTGACAATGACTTGTTTTATGTTCCTTGTGCATGTAGCAAGCCCTGTTCCAGAGCAAAGAGGGGAATAGACTTCCTCTCTATTTAGTTCTCAAGACTTTTCCCACCAGCACCAATTCTTCTTTATCAGGCACCTGACTGGGTGCATTCGATGGACCTCAGTGCATCTGAGTGCACATCAGTTATCTGTTCAAAGATCTGCCCTAAGTTGCTTTGAGCCTTTAGCAGTATAGGGCTGGAAATATCCACAGAACTGTAAATTCAACACCAAAATTTGCTTAAGAGATAATGTCAGTGCAATACAGTGCTGTGACAGGATAATGGTCTCCTGACACAATAAAACTGCCAGAAAGAAGCCAAGCAGTTTATAGGTAATAAATGTCAAGATGGAGGTAGATGTTTATTTTCAGAGCATCAGAAGCCTATTATCCTGTCAGATCCTTCTGCTTCTATTTCTTTATTTCCATTATACTAAATGAATAAAGAACAGTAAGGAATGGGATATCCCAGAGGCCAATCACATGCCTGTTCAGCCTGATGGTTCCAACAAAACATCAGCTCACCTCAACGTATGTCTTTATTGAGGAGTTACATAGCTCTGAATCACTGACACAGGAGCTTCAGACAAAAAGAAATCCCTCCACCTCTTTCAGGAGGTGTTTGCTTGCCAATCATAAAGTTCTGGGTTGCTGCTAAAACGCATTCACTTCAGTGAAGGGGAGCACATGTGGAGGAAACAAGGAGAAAATATTTTTCCCTACATTACACTACTGGTTTCCCTATCAACTTGGCAGAGATGAACATTAAATGACTCTTCAGAGGAGCTTGATGAGGATTATGGGCAGAGTCAAGTAGGTATCTATTTGTGTAAGCACAATGGTCACAAGTTTCTAGAACGTATTGTCTTTTATGTCCACACTGCTAACAAATGTGGGTAGACCAAATGTCATCTCTTATCTTGGTATCTTTCTTCAGATGAGAATTTTGCATCTTTCACTCATCTTTTGTTGTTGTTGTTCTTAGTAATAAAATTATTATTTAACAGTAAGTATATGTTTTATGGAATGGACTGGCAGAAATAATCTCTGACTCAAAAGATGGCAGAGTCTGGAATTGAAAGAAATCTTGTATGTTGTGAGTAAGAAAAAAAAAAAGAAAAGTAGAAAAGGATCTGGTTGTGCTTTTATTTGCTGCTGTATATAACAAATAAAATTCAGAGTTGCTGTAGTGGGTAAGATATCTTGAACAGGCCATGCTGTCTTGGGTCTGAAGAATGGATCTAAAGGGAAGCAAGTAGGATTATCTGAAATGGGGTGAAAAGGAAGTTTCCAAAGGAAAATACGCTGAGAAGTAAAGACCATCTTGCAAGAAGAATGCTGTGGTGACATTTGGTCTCACAAACATCATTTATTTTGTGTGCAGCTTTCCATTCACCAAGTGAAGTCAAAAGGCCTCCACAAAAAGCAGTGTGACAAAGAAAACTCTTGGCAGCTTTCCTACACAGAGAATGCCAAGGGCACAGTATTAACCTTCAGACTTCTCACTGGTCCCTTTCTCCTTCACTGGTTTCCCTGAGGCTGCCTCACCTTTTAGAGCAATGGCACTGCATTAACATTTTTCACCTCCCTTCTTTCTTCATGATTGGAAGAAAAATGCCCGAGATAAAACCCTCCCACAGAGGAGTGCTTCTCTGGAGATGAATCTTAATACTCCCTGGGTGGCAGCCTGGGATACAGGAGTACAAGTAATGTAGTGCCCAGGAATGCCTGACCATCCAAAGGTCAGCGTAAAACGTGCACTTCCAAGGGGAAGGTTGATCTGAGCACCAAGAGAAAGTGGCAGCCTGTTGTGATGAAGCTTTTTCAGGATTCATTGTACATAGATGCAGTCCTTTGTCCTTAATGCGAGTTGTCATTGCCTGTCACTACCGAAGAGAAAGTCTGACTGAAACATTCCACAATTTCTGCCCAGAGGGAAGCATTCAAGCCCTTCCTGATAAGGTTTTTCAGTCCCATTGAATGCAGTGATGTCTTAGGTAGACCACTTGGATGAACTGGAGTAACTGACAACACAAGTGACCCACAAGTCTCCAAAAGTACATTCATTTTAACTGACTTCAGCTGTCTGAAGATTCAGTATCTATTTTGAACCATCAAGGAACTATCAACAATCTCTAGAGACAGACAGCCATGTACAAAGGCTATTTTCATCCCCATCTAAGAGAAAGTTCTGATAAGAGGAATTCCCTGGTGAATATGTCTTTTTTATGATTATTAAGGGACTAACCTAACTAGGTGAGATTTTTAAACAGATTACCAAAAAAAAAAAAAAAAAAAAAAAAAAAATAACATCCTCTTTTTTTTTTTTTAATTTTAAACTATTTTATTCAATTAAAATCTATTTATTATTTAATTTTTAAGATACATTTTTAAACAGCTAATGTTATATGACTTGTAACCTGTCCCATCAATTAATTTCATGACTTCTTGCATATTTTTTCAATATTGCAATACTAAATACACAGTGTAAGCTGACATCACAAGAAAAATAGACAGACAAAAAAATACTAAAAAGCAATTATATTGGATGAGCTGTTGAGATTTTTCAATTATGTCTTTTATTACAATAGTTAGTGTCAATATTCGTCAACTCTGACAGCATTGTTAATCCATTTGGAATAAAATAAAATTGAGACATACGGTTACTACCATTTATATAAGTTATTTAAATTAAAACAATTTCAGGCAGTTCAGGGTTCTCACCAAAGTTATAAAAATGTGAAACCATTTAATCTGTGAAAAGCGCTGAGCAAGTAGCAGGAGGTAGAATTTGTTACAGAGATAACTTAATGCCGGTGTCAGTAAGCTCTATGTCAGTACAGAGTATTTTCTGGTTATACCACTGATAGTCAATGTGTTTAGCTGCAAACATGTTCAGAGTAGGGAAATAAAGGAAATGAAAAATTCTTGATTCCCATCTGGGAAGATAAGCTCTGCTACTTTAATGCTGTTGTCAAATTTTGTGGATGTCTGAAGCAACCTGTTCAATTTATTTGTACAGATTATAGTTCGTCTTCATCCTAGATTCAAAATATGTCATTAGGAGCTTTCGAATTCTGCTTCTGCATCTAGGACATTGAAGATAATTTTATTTAACTAATAAAAATTATTTGAAAGAAAACTTGGGGTTTGTACTTAAATTCTTAGATCTGATTAAAAGCTATTCGGCACGTATGTAGGGGGAAGGGAAATTAATTGCCTCTTTAGAAAATAAAAAGAAAAAATTGGCATTCACACTTTTCAGCAAAACAGAAAAGCAAAAATAAAGAATGTAAATGTGTTATTCCATGTGTTTTCTTATGTGAATGCATATAGATAGAGAATATCCAATATTTGCAAAATGTGTCCCAGATTCTGCCGACCACTGAAGACGATCATAGGAACATATTCCCTGGACAGCAGCCTGTATTTTTCTTTCCCTTTTTGTTTTAGGAAAAAAAAAATGCATCAGACAGGTTTTTTGGTTGTTTTTGGGTTTTTCCTTAAAGTATGTTATTTATTTACTTATTTAATCCCTGAGGAGAGTGATATAGGAGAAATATGATCTTCACAGAACCACAGAATGTTAGGGGTCAGAATGGGCCTTGAAAGACCATCTAGTCCCCTGCCAGAGCAGGATCACCTGGAGCAGATCACACAGGAACGCATCCAGGCAGGTTTTGAATATCTTGAGATGGAGACTCCACAAGTCCCCTGAGCAACCTGTTTCAGATCTTCACCTGTTCCAAATCCTCTCCACAGCTGATGAATTTCACACTTATACTCCTCCATTAGGAGGAACTCCAAGACAGTAGTAAGAAACTCATAGCAGACTCATAAAGCCTGCTGATGTTTGAAATTGGGCCATCGGCAGTCCAACTGAGAAGAAATTGGCAGCCAGTGATGGTGCTTACTTGCTCTTTTGTATTATATTTTGGAGCAATATCCAAAGACCTACTTAGTGAAGTTTATTACATGTTATCCTAGTTACCAATGATGTGCAAAACACGGTAATCCTTCCATTTTTTACATCCGCATTCCATATATTTGTAAAATCCATCCTGTCTCCTTTGTTCTTTGCCTTTGCATATGCACACTGCAATGAATATTTTTTTTCAAGGGAGGAGTCTTTTCCCAAGAGAAAAGTAGAAAGGTAAAGCATGAAGATCTCAGAAATTTTCAGAGGGAGGAACATATAGGATTAGGGAGAAATTCCATAAATATTTGGGAAGGGGAAGAATTGTGATATTCTTAGAGTGATCCTAAGGTGAAAAGTACTTCATGATCTTGGCATGGCATTTTAAAAAGTAAACTACTTTTCTCCTTTTGCCAGGATGGAGCCATTCATAACAATAACTTGGGTCAGTTTATAATAGAGCCCTGTACAACTAAGCTTGCTGAAATTCTAATTCATACTCAATTTAAGAAGGACATTGAGGTGCTTGAGTGTGTCCAGAGAAGGACAACGAGGCTGGTGAGAGGCCTCAAGCACAAGCCCTGTGAAGAGAGGCTGAGGGAGCTGGGATTGTTTAGCCTGGAGAAGAGGAGGCTCAGGGGAGACCTTATTGCTATCTACAACTACCTGAAGGGTGGTTGTAGCCAGGAGGAGGTTACTTTCTTCTCTCAGGTAACCAGCACCAGAACAAGAGGACACAGTCTCAAGCTGTGCCAGGGGAAGTTTAGGCTGGAGGTGAGGAGAAAGTTCTTCACTGAGAGAGTCATTGACTACTGCAATGGGCTGCCCAGGGAGGTGGTGGAGTCACCGTCCCTGGAGGTGTTCAAGACGGGTTTGGACGTGGCACTTGGTGCCATGGTCTAGTCTTGAGGTCTGTGGTATCAGGTTGGACTTGATGATCTTTGAGGTCTCTTCCAACCTTGGTGATACTGTGAATACTATGATACTTCCTCACCATAGGACAATATGAAACTGGAGTCAGCTCAGAAAAAAAGTGAAAAAGGCACCAAATGAGTTTCACGATCACTGGAATTTGAACTGGGCAACTTGACTTCACCAAAAACAGAACCAGTAATATTTAAACAGACAAATTTAATTTAAGAAACTTTTGTTTGTCTTTTATTGCAATTAAATTTCAAGCCATTGATACCAAGTGATGAAGTTTCTGCTCTAGTAAGCTACTCAGGCAATCGTTTTCATGCTGATGATGACACAATTTTGAAGTCAAAACCAATAATTAAATTTAGTGAAGAACATCAGAGGAAAAATATTGACTGCAGCATCAATTCATAGTTTGTTGAGGCAAGATATCTCATGCCTTGCGGTGAAACCTGCTTGCAATGAAGTTAGTCTCATGAATTTTGTAGCTGTTTTTTGGCTAAACACTATGCTAGAAGTGGGCACTGATTCCTGAAACTTGCTGTCATACAGATGTGAATTATTAAGGGAGAAAGGAAGAGGACACTACTGTAATGGCAAAGATTTCTACAACTTGAGGAAAGTACAGAGGCAGTGGTGGTGTATGTAGCCTTTGGGGTAGGAGAAAAATGACAGTCACATTCCATAAACGCCTCACAATTTGTATCCTTAAGGTTTCTAATGTATAGGAAATAGAAATTATCCTTCAACAAATGAAAGTAACCTTTTTGTTTGATCAACAAGTAAAAATTAAAGTTCAGAGCAGACTGGCCATCATGAAAAAGCACTGAGAATATTTTGAACAGTACCTGGTCCTTGAGTTGTGTCAGAATTGAAGCTCAAATTTGAACTTCAAGGCTGGACTGTGCTTTCTTTACATTGGCCAAATCAATCACATTTCTGCTTCATCTCTTTATAACATGCAGCAAAATTGAGGCTGAACCTTAACAGTCCTGAAAGTGTAAGCAGAAGAATGATATGACATGTGTTAGAGAGACATCCCATACAATGTTCAGCTATTTTGAAAACTGACTGATTTTGTTGAAGATGGCCCTGATTGTGATGCATAATCCTTTTATTAAAAAGCACTTGTTAATCCAGACATTCCCTATCTTGTCTTAAGGTGATTATTATCTGAGTGTACTAATGTTTGTTTAGTTGAATCACATGCATTTCTTCCACCTTGTTCTGGTTTATATTCCATTCTCCAGTCCTTTCAGTCCTCACCTTGCTTGATCACACTTGCAAGTGTAATACTCATACTCCATCTGATTATCAACATAACTCAAAATATTTGGTAATACCAGACCAAAAAAGAGCCTTGAGAAATATGTCACAGTACATCCATCTGGAAAATGAACCAATCACAATTGCTTCCAGGAAGTAATTTGCTAATAAGTTTTTAATCCATTTTAGTTTTATCAGGATCATCTTTCTCTGGTTTGTTTGTGAGGAAATAATATGAAACAACGTCAGTAAACATCCTACAGTCAAGTATTTAACTGCTGCTTCTTGCCTCTCCTGAAGCCTGCTGTAGAAGTAATTGACATTGACAAAAACTTATTACTGCTCATTTCTCTCTGTGAGCTTTGAAGATTGTTATTGTCCCATTATCCTTGGTTGGGTGGCTTTGGCCTTCTATTCTTTCTCTTCTTCTGTAAAAATGTCCCCTTTCTTTGCTGTTTCCTCTATTATAGGACCTCACCTGACTTCTAGGTCACAGACCCCTGACAGTAACACCAAGATATTATCTAAGAATATAATTTATAGTAATCAAAGCATTGTCTACAACCTCTTGTATTTTTATTCTACTCTGATTTTTATTCTTTTGCTTCCAGCATTTGCTTCTTTAGCCATCTGATTTGATTACATTTGATCCTCTTGCAGATAATGGAAGCAAAAATGCTATTAAATATTTAAAGTTTCTCAGAGCTCCTAACAAGCAAGAGAGAAAAGCAGTTTATTAAAATACTCATCTTGCTGAAGGATCAGAAGGATCCAGTCTAAGAAAATGTTAATGAATCTGATGTACAGAAAGATCCATTCCCTTGTGAGATGTTCTAAACCATCAGAGGTTTCTCTTCCCCTGCCCAAGAATAGTACCAGATTCTCGTATCAGAGGATGTGGGCTGGAAGGAAGGACTTTGTCCTCACATACAACAGTCTTTAGAAACTTAAGGTCTTTGTCAGGAGCTACTATTCATCAAAAGCAGAAGAGGCTGGTAAAGGTAGACAGTTTTAAAGAGCCACTAAATGCACATGCAGAAAGAAGGGGAAGAAGGAGACAGGGGAAACATTTGTATAGTGGGGTGATCTGAGATTGAATGACAGTAAATTTCCTGTGGATAGGCGCATTTCATGTCAAGTCAAAACTGCCTGTCCATCTTCTCACTGTTCTAGCTTTCTGCATTAATTCTGCAGCATCTCGGGCAGTCTAGCTTCTGGCTCCTCTTTGCTGATTAATCTTCACTAAACACTTTTCTTCTTACCCCCCCTGGCTGATCCTCCTAATTCACCTTGCACATAAGGCAAACCTTGGGGTAAAGTACAGGGGTGGGGAGAAGGTGGAAGGGTGGTTGGGAGCCCCTCCTGGGGTCTCTGATTTTTGGGAGGGGTGTTGTGTTTCTGTATTACCTTTAGCTTGTATATGTCTGTAACTATTCCTGTATATAGTGTATATCTCTGCTTGTACATTGTGCTGAGCTGTAAATAGAGCTTCAGTCCTTAACTTCCAGCCAGCTGAGTTCTAGTCTGAGTGATTTTACAACGTGTGGGGGAGTGGGGAACTCCCAAACCATCACATTGAGTCATTCAATTTTTGCAGAAAATACGTCTCATAAAATAGATGCAATTTAAATATTTGATGACTTTCCAAGTCTGGCTAATTAAGGTAACAACAAAGATATCAACTGTTTAGACTTTTGTATGGCATTTGACTTTTTGATGCATAACATTCTGATTACAGCATTAGCTCCATGTAATACCAATAAGGCACTTGTTAAGGAGGGTAAGAACAGGGTTAATTCTCAAACTTACTAAAGGATTTGTCAATGGGAAACCCTGATGGAGAGAATATGCTCTTAGTTGGGGTCAACACAGACTGTTGCTAGGTTTGTTGCTACCCTGTATTTCTGAAAAGCAGTTTGTAGTCATCATTGGTAGTATTTGCAGATAACACGAAGGCTGTTAGCATGTTAAATAATGCAGAGAATGGAGCAACAGTGCACAGCAAAACACATCACTCAAAGAGTTGATCCCAGACAAGGTTATATAGCCAATGACATGGAGGAGTGTGGAGGAGGATTCTCAGGGCTTAACATAGAAATTGCAGAAGTGTCAGGGAAAGGACTGAGCTAGCAAATAGGGCAAGAAGACGAGACTCTGTTGAAGGACATGAATTTCTCCTTTCACTGCTGCCTTAACACTTTCGTGTGATTTTTCTCATGTATCTTTTCCTTAGGAGGTATCCACTTTGCCTAAACGTCTGTCTTTTTTCTACCTACCACAGCAGTCCTACAGAAAGCACATAAGCTCCCAGACAAGTAGTGATGACATATGCCCTGAAGGCCTTGAAAGGAAGATCTATTTTTATCTAATACAGTTGAATAAATTTAGGCAGGTAAGATCTCTCCTTGGAAGCCTCCAGAGCACCCTGCCTATCTCCCTGACCGTGCCGGGAATTTCAGCTCTCTAGAGAGAAGCTTGACACTGAGTCAGATAAACTAGGCCACATTCCCAGTGAAGCCACTGTGTAAATCTACAGTCTCTACTGATGGGGAAATCTATATTGTTCACTCACATATATTGGATGAGCAGTGCTTCTTGCTATTAAGTTCATTACATTAGTGCAGTGAGAGAAAACCCTGAGATCACACATGAGCATCACCTTTGCTCTATGTAGTGCACATACTGTGTCAAAACCTAAGAGCATCTAGAATTTTCATTAAGGCAATGACACACCCTGAATTAAATTTATGCTTTACCAGAAATTTGGGTATGAAAACTAAATTTATTATAAATTTGAGGCATGAAAACTGAATTTCTAGCTGGCGTAATGGGGATAAAATTACTGAGTTCCTGGGTTTATGAAGAAATAATGGTCCTTCCTTTATCTAACAGTATGCTTTTCTTTTCTCTTTGCCTATCTCTCCATTCCAGCCATTCACAATTCACTCTCCTATTTATCTATTTTATAGTCATCCCACAGGAGTAATGTGAAACACAATCAATCAGTATTTGTAAAGCATTCTAAAGCTATCAGGTGGAAGGAAGTGTATAAATGCAAATTGTTAGGATTGCTCTTACACTGCTGTCAAGGGACCTGAAAACAGAATCAGTCCCTATCTATTCAGCTATATGTGACTTAGTCACATCTTGTGAAAGGAGTTGGAAGATAAAAGCTGGGGAAGCACAGAATTTCAGCAATACACAGGGAAAGACAGTTCAGGAATTGTTTAGAAGTTTAAGACTAAATCTTTGTGAAGACAGACTTTCATTCAGTTTTGCTTCTAGCATTGTCTACAATATCTACACTTGGAGTATGATTACTCTGTGTTGTCTATATTGATCTACATTGTTCATAATGTGATGACCTAGTGTTCCTGGGCTCCTTTTGCAGTCAGCATTACCTAATACAGCTTTTATGGTGCAGTCTATGTGACCATTATTAGCCACTTAACGACAAATAGATCTCACATCTTGTGAGAAATTACGCCCAAGTATTTCTCTTCATTGACTTCGCAATGTCCAGAGTAGACCCAGACAGCTGTCTCAGATTAAGCAAATTCCATCCTATAATCACCTTTGTCAGTAGCTTGGATGGTGCCAGTGAACATCCTAAGCACTAGAAGAGTCATCTATATTTTTCAGTTTTTAGAATGGTACCTGCAACGATTTTGGCCCAAAACAACCAACGCTTTCCCAATGACTTCCTGAGTGTGGGTCAGGATCTAGCACCAGCCAGGGGCCATTCTGAGCTGTTGGTTTGGATGCAGCTATCCTATTCCAGAGAGTGAGATACTTTAATGCTATAGATAGAGTCAGGCTGTGCCAGCTGGCCCTACCACTTGAAAATGGGCCCTGACACTACTTAGTTTACTATTATAGTCATATCCACAGCTCAACACCAGTCACGACTGTGGCTGGGAATTTTCGGTGGTTCTCCAAAATAGTCCTGGTGATCTCAAGTTGTCAGGAGACTTGCAGCCCTGCCATTTGAGTGCATCTCATAGAAACAATATGACAGAGTCAGAACAGGGCCAGATCCCTTCTAGGCAGCATTCAAATGCTACACACTCCTGCTGCCACTCTCCCACTGGTGTGGTCTCAACTGGACTGTCATTTTGCATGGACTCATGACCATGTAGGTTTACTCTTCATAAAACACGCTCTTTGGTTCCCTGTCACAAATATCTTCTGGCAATGCATCTTTAAGGAATAATAAAGTACTTTACCTTGAAATGTTCTTCCTAGGTAATAAATTTATTATCTTTCATGCACCTTTTACCTCTTGCTGAAATCACCATGCCCTTATGTCATTGAACAGACAACGACACTGCTAGGTGAGATTTTTTGCATGTCTCTTGATTTCATGTCAGTTTAAAGAAATAAAGTCTTGAAGCTGATTGTACTTTGCTCAATCTCATCAGTTTCTGTAGTAGCTTCTTTTACTGCATTCAGCCCTATCCTTACAGGAATCACAGAAAAGGCCATCTTGAGCCACCTCCAGAGAGGCAGACTAAGGCTGGCAAAATTAGCAGAGGTAGCCTGCAATTAAAGGAGAAGCAGGAATGCTCTTAGAAGGACGTTTTATGAAAGCGGTCTTTTCTATAAGGCCTTTAGGGTCGTCTTTCCATTCTGAACCCACCTAAACAGAAAACAGTACTGCTATACAACATCATTCTCTCATTTGGATTAAATAACAAGACTGTGCTCCATCCTCCATAATGAGGTGAAATAGTGCAAGGCAAGTATCCAAAATATTGTCAGACCAAGAATTAATACTATCTATTTTCTTACTGGGATTCCTGTGCTTAGGGTTGTCTTTTCTAGGCTCCTTTGGGTCTGCAGCATCAGAAACGAATTGCAATAGCTTGAAAACCCACAGGACTCACACCGTCACTCCATAAAGGCCTGAAGTGGGTAGTAGGTATACTTTACACTTCCACAGATCTGGATCTAGAAATGGGTTGTAGCAGACATCTTTGTTTTCAAAGTAGTTTTCCAAATAGGCTGGAACATGAAAATAAAGATATACGGTGATGGAAGAAATGAATATTCATTGTTAATCTTTTATGATCGTAGGAAGCACAGTCACAAAAGATGAAAAGGTAGGTTTTAATTTTTGTGGAAGTGATAAGGAGAAATACATGTGGGAACATATTTGCTTGATTTTTTTCCCCCACTCATCTGAGGTAGCTTCCTTAGTCATTTCCATTTTCTCCAGCTCAATCAATATTTTCTCTCTTACAAAGGAAAACAAAACCACAACTTAACCTCCCCACCCACACAAAACATATTTCTTAACTGCCTGCTGCTCCCAGCTATCTTAGCAAGCTGTCTTCTTTCAGCATTTTAATTTTTCAGTCCTCTCAAGAAGTATAAAACCTTAGCATTATGCATTTGATGATGCTCTTACTTGTTACAGATCTCACAGCTCCTTGCTGACACCAGAGGCTTTTATTAGGTAATAGTGTGAATTAGCTATAGCTGCTTAGAAAATGGCAAGTATATTTTTGCAATAAAAAAACCCAGAAACAGGAGCAAATTCTGTTCATTTTTTTCTAATAAGCTTCCAAGAAAGCTTCAAAATGTGATGAAAAACTGAAATTTAAAAAGACACAAAGAATTAGCTGAGAAATAGAAGTATATTTAAAACCTGTTCCCAGAAGCTTGATTTTTTGATCGAAAGTTTTCTCTTTTCAAAACTAAAATAACTTGTTTGCTGCAGAAAAAGCAAAATAATCCACTAAATGTAGAATAAAACAGTGGGATTGTGTCCAATATTTTTCAAATTCTGTTTTTCATATGTGAAAATATTGGCCAATTTTATTCAATATGTATCAACCTTCTGAAAATCATGGCTTGGCAACCTGCACTTATGTGAGTAGTATTTTAGCAGTTTCACCAACTGCCCTGCAAATGCTTAAATAACACCTGATTAGGGGAATAAAACTTTCATAATTATTTAAACCCAGATGGCAACTAAGCATTACACAGGTACTCAGTCCCTCCCACCCCCCAGCAGGAAACGGAAGAAGATTTGGAATAAAAGTAAAACATGTGGGTTGAGATAAGACAGAAAATTAATAATAACAACAGTAACATCAACGACAGTAATATAATAGAATTAGAATATACAAAACAAGAGATGCTCACCACCAACTGACCAATGCCATGTCAGTTCCCAAGCAGTGATCCCTGGCACATAGTTTATGTTTTGAGTACATCATATGGCATGGACTATCTCTTTGGCCACTTGAGGTCATCTGTCCTGGCTCTGTCTCCTCCCAACTTCTTCTAGCCCTGCAGCCCCCTTGTTAGAAAATCATGAGAATCGGAATTGTTCTTGATTCAGTACAAACACTATTTAGAACAAATAAAACATTAGCATTATTCTCATCCTAAATCCAAGGTATAGCACTCTACTAGGAAAAAAATGAACTCCACCTCAGACAAAACCGGGACAATAATAAAGCTGAACATAAGGAAATATATCAGTACACAAAGGACCTGGTATTTTCTTCCTCCTTTACAAGAATGTAAAAGGTTCTTCATCATCTATTCCTTTTGCTACAGCCTTCTGTGTCTTTGCTGGCAGCTTTACTGTTCATGCTTTTCATCAGTCTCAGATATTTCTCTTTAAAATCTTTACAGTCAGCGGGTGCAGGCTTCTGGTCATATGGGGCAGACATCCCCCCTAAAAGGCATGAGACACCTTGGTGTTTGATGTCCTCCGTTTCTGAAGCTGGCAAGGTTTTCTCAACTATTTAAAAAACCATCACAGATCACAAACCCCAAAAAATAAATTCAACTACAGTAACTACAGTTTGGGTAATTTCCTCTGAAACCTCAACCCAGCTCTAACATCCTTTCTCAAGTGCCTTCATCCCTCAGTACTATGCACAGACACCCAGTGTCACACCTTTCTACCTCTGCCCTCTCTGCCTGTAGATTGCTGGTCATACAATTCAGGGACATTTAGAATTTAAATGTGAACTTCTAAGAAGAGGTTTTCTCATAAAATCTACATTTCTAAAACTAAGTTCATCATCACACTGAAGGTTTTTGGGGTTTTTTTTCAATTTGAGACAGAAAATCATCTAAACATATGAACATGTACTGCTAGTCTGTCTGAAGTATGTTACATTTCCTTTTATATACACAGCCTCTGTGACTATTCTATTTTTTTCCTTGTTTTGTCACTATTTAATGTCTTCTTGCAGCTATTAAACCATAAGAACCTAAAATCACTATGTCAATACAACTGTTTGTAGATTTACTTGCTTGTTAACCAACATATGGCAATCTGGCTCTAGGGTATCCCACTCTACCTTCTTGAATACATAATCAGTGTACCCATGCCAACCCCTTGAGCTCATTAATAATTTTTATTTAAATTATCAATGAGTTCACTGTTTCAGTAACCCTCTGAGCTGAACATAGGCCCCCAGTGCAGTCACGTTAATGTAAAGAGACTCTTCCCTCCCTACTTTAGTAAGTGAATTTCTACTGCTTTGACTTTCTGCTATGTAATGCTTTTACAAAACTCTGACTACCTTCTCCTATGCTGTAATCTCCTCCTTTTTTTTTTTTTTTGTTTTTTTTTTTTTTTTTTTTTTGTTAATAATTTTTATTTAAATTATCAATGAGTTCACTGTTTCAGTAACCCTCTGAGCTGAACATAGGCCCCCAGTGCAGTCACGTTAATGTAAAGAGACTCTTCCCTCCCTACTTTAGTAAGTGAATTTCTACTGCTTTGACTTTCTGCTATGTAATGCTTTTACAAAACTCTGACTACCTTCTCCTATGCTGTAATCTCCTCCTTTTTTTTTTTTTTGGTGTTTTTGTTTGTTTGTCTGTGCTGAATAACTTTTACCCAAAGTTGTCTCCTTTCTGGGAGTAAGCTGCTTCAATTATTTTCCCCAGATAGAATTGAATTTTTTTCCATGCTAAATCTTATTTCAAATACTTCTGAGTGTTTCAAATCTCTCTGTTTTTTGCTATTTCTCTGGGCTTCAGACTCTGTGAACCATTATTCAGCTCCCCCAGCTAACATTCCTGATGTGTTGGTTATTCCCCTTTAAAGAAGATTCACCAGATGACACCAGGGAGGATATAAATATCAGCATATCCCAATACTGTTCTCAGAAAAGATGCTGATGCCCTGCTTGTTTCTCAGACATACTTAAAACTGATTTTTCAGATCATTCATGGATTTTGCCATTTGAGATGATCAACATAATGCACTGGCCACTTTGTCATCAACATTACCTGCCTGGGCATTAACGCCAGGTCACGCTTTCCTACTGCGTACTCCAAGGGACAGGTAAGACCAACTGCCAGTGCCCTTTGGCAATACCGCTTTATTATCTTGCTCAGAAAGGAAGCAACGTGTACTCAGTCATACTTTCCACTGCACCTATTTCTTTGCCCTCTCTTTGTAAAGTCTGTGCTTCAGCAATGCTGAGTCTGAATGCTCCACTGCAGCATCCTGGCAGACAAAAGTTGTCCAAGACCCAGGGAAGCTGCAGGCTTTACCTTATTTAGACACTAGAGGGACCTGCTCCTCCTAGGGTAGTCCAAACTGACTGTACTGTGTTGTGAGCTTTTCCAATCAACAAAAAGACCTGGCCAACCTCCTGAGCAATGATCAGCTCTGTAGAGGGCTTTATTGTAAAAGGCCACGGTAACCAAGTGAAGTGGCTGCAGCCTTCTCCCTGCCAGACCAGGTAGCAACAACATGTAAGCTACAGAAACAATGAGTACCAAGGATTTAAAGGCTAGAGTTGGAACTGCTGCAGCTCGTGCTGAAGCACACAGTGATGAGGTATCCGTCAGTAGCAATCCATAAGTCAGACACAGTGACATACTCTGTCAAAGGCTGTTATAAGTCTGTGTGTATAGAAATGAGGAACCAAGTTCTGACTTCTCACTCAAGGTCTCACTTACGTGTGTAAGTACAAAGGCTCAATAAAGCCTTTGCATTTAGACTTTATTCACTGGGAGCACTCAACCATTGGCATTAGTGTGTCATAAAATAGACAAAGAGCTGTAATTTGTACCAATGGAGCTTAACATTTCCTGGGGTTATGAGGTAGATTTCCATCACAGACAATGCTTTAAGATGAGCAGATAGGAGGCTGAGAGGGTCTTTTTAATAGAATCTCCCACCTTCAACTTCTTTCTTTTGTCACCTGTAAGAACTCCAGCTTACATTTGCAAGCACCTCCAGATCAGCAGTATCTAGGCCACTAAATAAAAAACAGTCTGAATTTGAAAGGCGTGTGCTTGCAGCACCCATTCACATATCCGGAAAATAAGCAGGTTTTACCAAGGCAACTGAGAAACTCAGCCACTGATTTTAATTAGGTAGGTTTCTAATTCCAAGGCTCCCAACCTCTCTGATGCATACCCTGGAAGAAGTTCACCTCTCCACACCCCTGCAGGATCTCAGGCTCCAAATCTGAATCACTGTCTCAGCAACTTAAAACAAGCCCTCCAAAGCCCCCGAAGTTGGGCTGCTTCTTTATATGTCCTATTCACCCATACAGAAGAGTGCAATGAAAAGGATTGCTGGATATGGTGGTTTTCTCCACAACACTTACTCAGCATATCTTGCTGTTGATTTGGTCCTGCACTGGGCAGAGTCTGCTACCTGACAGCCTCGAGCTCCCCAGTTTCTGCTCTTCTTCCCCTCCTCCTGGTCCATCAAGGGTTTATAACAGAAGAATCTTGTTCTTTCAAGTTTGCACAACACCCTTGGACCTGTCCCAAAATAAAACAATTTCTGCTTGACTAGGTAAAACTAGCTAAAATACAGTAGGAATTTGGTGAATGGGGAGACAACAGAAATCTGAATTTGGGCGTCATGGGAGAAGGGTGGTATGGCAGGGCAGGGTGGTTTTTAGTTACTTTTCTGTGATTTGGACTTATGAGTTAAGTATAAAGCTCCTGCAAAGCAAACCTGCATTTCCTCCTGTCTCAACCTGCAAGAGGCTGTCAGGTCTGCTAGGGTTGAATCTGTCGTCCCAAGCAGTCCTGGCTGAAACTCCTGGAGAAGCAGATCTTGCTGCCTGGGGAGTTGGTGGGCATCTCTTCTGCTGCAAGTGCATCCATTCCTCTACTGCTCTGCTTTGGTCCAGGGAGCTGCAGAATTTTTCTCCTCTTATGTAATGGTCTGCTGGTGTCTTTTGCTTGGAAAACCTCTTTTCAGATGGAGGATGTCTGGAGCCCCGTTCTACCTCTCTAGGGTCACTACTTAGGGAGCGGCCAGGGTGGGGAGCAGAGGTGCCAGGATGCCGGGTAGCGGAAGAGAGCAGCTCACTCCCCTATTCTTCCCTTGCCCCAAGCCCTTCCCGGACTCACTCTGCCCCTCGCAGAAGCGCAGGGCAGTTCCGCCTGGGTGATCTCGGATTGCAAATGGGGGAGAGAAGCGGCAGTTTGGATTGGGAGCTTTGCCTGAAGTGGTGCGTGTGTGTTCCCGCCAAAAGCCACAGCGTGGCTAGGGCAGGGCGGGGTGCGGAGCTGGGGGATGCAGCAGACGTGGGACCGGGGCACGGAGAGCGGAGGGCAGAGCTACCGCTGCGGGGAGGCTCTTCGCGAAGTCCCCGAGCNGTTAAAATGCAGCATCATCCTCCCGCCCCGGCAAAATCCCCGCGCGTGTGTGCCTGTGCGTGGCGGGAGTGGAGGGAGAAAAGCGAGCAGCGGTGCTTTGCAGCGGGGGTGTGTGTGCGGGGAGTACTGCCGGCACTGTCTGCATC
>VWZE01000137.1:355220-390965 GCA_013396675.1 Eubucco bourcierii
GAGGGGGGGGGGGGGGAGGGAGAGAAGGGAAGAAAAAAAAAAAAAAAAAAGAAAGAGGGAGAAAAAAAAGAGGCAAACGACCCCCCCCCTCCTCCCTCCTCTGCCCGGTCCCTTCCACCCCCGGCACACACACACGCGCGCACACACACCCCATTGATCAATATTTGGCCGTCTTGCTGCAACTTGCTGCAGTCTTTTAAAGGAGTAGTAGAGAGCGAGGGAGAGAGAAAGGGAAACTGACAGGAAGGGGTAAGGAGCTACACATGTCACATGTGCTTTCTAAGACGGCCAGGAGCATCTGCAGGCTGGATCTGGTGGAGGATGCTGCGGCAGGTGATACACAGAGGGCTCCAGTCGTTTTTCTACAAACTGGGCTTATTCGTGAGCAGGCATCCGGTGTTTTTCCTCACTGTGCCCGCAGTCCTGACCATCATCTTCGGCTTCAGCCTGCTCAACCGCTTCCAGCCTGACACTGACCTGGAGAGCCTGGTAGCCCCCAGCCACAGCCTGGCCAAGATCGAGAGGAGCTTAGCCAGCAGCCTTTTCTCCCTCGATCAATCCAAAAGCCAACTGTATTCGGACTTGCACACCCCGGGAAGGTATGGCAGGGTGATTCTCCTCTCCAAACCTGGAGGCAATATTTTGCATCAGGCTGATGTGATCCTGCAGATCCACCGAGCCGTGCTGGAAATGAAGGTGAACTACAAAGGCTATAATTATACTTTTTCCCATCTGTGTGTGTTGAGAAATCAGGATAAGAAATGCGTGCTGGATGATATTATTTCAGTGCTAGAGGATCTGAGGCAGGCTGCCCTCTCCAATAAGACAACAGCCAGGGTGCAAGTGAGCTATCCCAACACTAAATTAAAGGTATGCTCTTACTGCATGCTTTTGCCAATTAAAGAGGCAGCACTTCATTTCTTGTCCTAAACAGCAAAAAAGAAATATAATCATATCTCTCTCTCTCTGTCTAAATGTGTGTGATCTGGGCTTTCCTAGGGAAGCAGCTGAAAGACATGCTATTGTTCTGTGTAAGGAGGACGGGTGGGGGGACGGTATGCTAACGAACCAGGAGAAGCAGGGAGTGGAGGACAGCTTTGGGACCTGGAGACCTTGCAACGTCTTGGAGGGTTAATAGCTTGGGGAAAAAGGGACAGGAGGTCGGTGGGCAGTTGAGACCTGGGATTCCACTATCACCTTTTTCACCCTCACTACTGTGATATGCTAATTTAATATAGCCATAAACGCTTTACTCTAATGCCCAATGAGCTCCTGTATCACCTTGCTTTGCGAGTGCCATAGAAGCAGCAGGAGGCTTGGGCCAGGAACAATTTCAGGTGTCCTGCCTTTCTCTTGTTTTTTTTTTTTTTCAACCTGCATGCAAAGAAGGGGAAGGGAGGTGGAATTTTTGCTTTTGGTGTGAAAATAATTAACTTTGCCATTGATGAATGGGTTGGAGTTTTGGGATGGATCCTATCAGCCAGAGGCTTCCAGCAAAAGTGAAACAAGGTAAAAGGTGAAAAAAGTTTCAGTCTTTCCCATGAAAGGAATAAACCGTTCAGCACAAAATATCTCAGGAATGTTTTCCTGGCATACAAGTACCCATCTGCTTTCCCTCTCATCTGGAGCAATCCAGTCCACTAGGGCTAACCTGCTATGAACAAATAAGGTGCTAAGTTTGCAGGTGGCTGCTGAAAGTTTCTGCGAATTACAGTACACCTGCATGCTCCCCTAGCCATGGCACCAGAGACTGGATTTATTTAACAGAGTGTTATAAACTCCTAGCACACTAGTTGCTCATGACTCAGGTCATAGAGAAGAGGAAATAAGTCTTCTTGTAAGTCAGAGAGGCTTTTTTGTCTTACCTGTCCCCACCTTTTTTTCAATAAACTCCTCAAGGATGAGGACGAAAGCACCAACCAGATCTTGAAGTTACCATTTGTTTCCTACTGGTCATTTACCAGGAAAAAAAAAAAAAAAAGTAAACCTGTCTCAGTCCCAAAAACTGAAGTAGAGATGTACATTGACTTTATTGGTCTTTTTGCTTCAGTAAAAGGACCAGGTAGGACAGTCAAGATTTGGTCCCATTGGTCTAAATGTTAAGTACTTGCTTTGTGCAGAGTTGAGGCAGAGTGGAGTGTGTGGATGTGAAAAAGTGTCCTTGCTGCTGCTAGAAAGTCCTGAGAGTACGGAGTGCTCACAAAATGAGTTATTCTGAATTACATATCCTGGAACAAATTTTACCTTTTAGTTGGTTGTGTAAGTTTGCTGTGTGCTATTGTGGAATTAAGATGCTTTCTTTTTATTTTGCTTGTTTTTAAGTTAAGATTAATATAATTCAGTGGAAAACACTGATAATCTGTGATAACATCATTATAAACCAGCATGGTCCTTCTATTCTCTCCATCTAGATTAATTTTCATGTGTAGAAAACCTTAACTAAGTTTGGCAAAACTAGAATGGGGTCACTTGCCATGTGGTTTTTGTCAGGAGGTGGTCTACAACTCCATTTTTTTTAAAGATAAAAGAGGAAAATAAATTGGTCTGGATTAGAAATTTAATAGAATGAATGATTGATAGATAATTCATATAGAAAAAAAGGTTTTCCCAAAACAAAGATACCTCACTATGAACACCACTGAATACCTCCCACCACCTCCAATCTCCCAAGTAGTTGCTGTGTATCATCAAGGATGAAGGAATAAGGCCCTTAAGTACCTAGGTTTAAAGATGGACAGAGCAGGCTGTTCTCTACCCACTTCTCAGAGAAGGTAAAGCCACCAAATTCTGTGACTGCACTTCAGAGAAAAGGTGACAACTGCAACCCATTTATGTGGATAGAAAGTGTCCCTGGCATTAGTGAGAAAGAGAAACACTTTGCCACAGTTATTCCTGTTCTAGTACTAAAAGGACTCTGTCTTGAGTCTGTGACAAGCTCTGAACTTTGGCTTTCAGCTGTGGTGTGTTCCTGGAGACACCTCCTCTATTCTTTTTTGCTCCAGCTGCTGGGAATAAATTACTGCCTTGGACAGATTATTCCCTAGATCATCTCTGTCATCTCCATGCCGTGTATCAAGGGTTAGGAAGTTGTGGCTCTTGCTCTTCATCAAACCATCTTGGTTTAATCCAGAGTCCCAGGCTACTTAGTAACCACCCTCTCTGCACCTCCGAGGAAAGGCTGTAGAAACGCACTCCTGTGCTGTTTTGGAGTGTATAGATATGTTTAACTGGAAAAATGCTGCACCCACTGGGGTAGATCAGTCTCTGTATGTTCAGCAAAGGAAAACAACCCCTGCGGCTATAGCTATGAAAGTTTTTTGTTTGCTTGTTTGTTTCACTTGAGCTGTGATGTGAAGGAGTGGTTGTGACTAGACCTCATAGGAATGGAAAAATGAGGACCAAATCTGCCTGTCTTATTCAGTACAGACCAGTGTTCATACACTGGTCTGTGCTTACCACACTGGTCCATGGCCTTGGGAGCCGCACCGTAAGGACCCAACAGGATCTTCTAGGTTGCCTCACTTTCTCAAAACCACATTGATTGGCTAGTAGTGGTAGATTTTGCTCTTATTCTTTTAATTACAGTGTCAAGTTGAATAAAATTCTTCTAAGAATGATATAGTAGGTTTACAAACCATGAAGGTGTCCCAGATATGTTTAATCTGCAGGGAATATAAATCTAGTGTCAATCTGTACTGGTTTGTAAACTACAGTGTTGACAATGCTGAGCTGTTCCTGCTCTTCTTCTGCTTCATCCATGAGTTATAAAAAAATCTCAGAGGTTTTTCTTTCCCTCAAGCCTTGTAAGAAGCTCTCTCTTTATCCTTCTCATCTCCTGCTGGTGGACAAATTAGTTTGATTCTTTCAGGTGAGACTGGCTGAAGGCTGGCTGTGGGGTGAGCTCTTGTCGGGTCATTCATGGAAGCTTTATGGGAGCCATATGAGCAGGTTTCAGTAAACTGCTCCAGTTTTAAGGCATCTGTTACGGGGCTTCAAAATCTAGTGAAACAGCCTGACTTTACCCAAGAAGGTCTGTCTGTGAAGGGTAGTAATCATTTAATCATTACTTACTGTGATGTTGGAAGAGCTTATAGCCTCTAATAAGTTCAGCTTTGCTGCCCTTCTGTAAACTGGGAAGTCTTGGTCTCTTCACTCACCAGGGGAGGAAAGAGAGATGGCAGTTACATCCATGGTGCAGTCTGAAGAGGGGTTTCATGTGCCTGAGGTGAGGTTTAAATCTACTGTCAACACAGGGGTCATTGCAGGCTACTTTAGCCCAAGTGAACTAGGCTGTAGGAAAATGGCTGCTCTCGTTGCTTTATCTAGCCTGTTCATGGTTATTGTGATGCTACGCTGCAGTCTGCAGCCCAGCCAGAAAGTGACTTGCCCAAGGTCATGCAGATAGACCGTGGCAGAGCAGAAAAACAAAGCTGGATGTGAGAAGTCTGAAGTCTTGATGGAGACTTTTGAGATAGATCCTGAAGCAAGATTGCTTATGCTTTCCCCAGACCGGGAAAGAAAATAAAAAACAAAAAATAAACTAAAAAAAACACAACAAAAAAAACCAAACAAACAAACCCAAAGTTCCTATGCTTGGGATTCTGCCCTAAGCATGTAGACTGTGCAGGTCTACACTGAGCACTGACCTTCAGTTCTCAAACTGTTAAATCACAAGTTTTGACAAATTTTGGCATCATTTCTGTCAATTAAGATTTTCAGGACAGTGTCTGAGCATGAGTTGGGAGATAGCATGGAAAAGGGTTCGTTCCTTGTTGGTATATCTACTCTGTTCTGGGGATAAAAGTGTCTGTCTTGGATATGTTGTACCCCTGCCCCTCAGACCAGAGTATGATCTGAGTCACATCGGATTCATTGGTATACATGAGGATTACTTCTTATGTGCTATGAGATATGAGAGGTAGAGTGGATTTTGACGGCGATTTGCCAACAACCTCATCAAATTTGAAATTTGCTGTCATTATCAGGAAAAAAAAAATTACAAAGAATGAAAATTATTTATGACACAGTCCTTTACTTGGAGAAGAAAAAGTTAAAAAGCCATGAAAGTATTTTTTTCAGATATTTCACCTTTACTCTTCACATTTATTTGCTAGCTTACATGAGAAAAGAAAATAACTTAGAACTTATCTCCCTGATATCAGAATGAATATGACAACTTCTGGGTGAAATGAGCTTTCATAAGCAGATTGATTTTTGTAATACTGCCTTCAATTAATTATCAACCATTTATGAACACTAGGCTAAACAGCAGCCAATAAACCAGACATCTCTATTACCACATTTGTGATAAACACAACAACTGGATATTGAATCCTTTATTGCTTAAGTAGAAAAGTTACTTGCATTCACTTAGCATCTTGAAACCTGCAATTGCAGATTTGCTACTGGCCAAATTATCTTTTTTTTTTTTTTTTTCCACATGAACAGCTTGTAAATGTAATTGAATTTTGCTCCATTTTCATTTGCGCAGTCTTTCCCTCTGCTCCAAGATGAATCCCTCATTAGATGATCCTGTGGCAAGGGCTACATCCACGGGAGAGAGGGGTGGAACCTCTCACCTACATCAAAGTAGGCAACTTTGTATTGATAATGCCCACAAACTGATTCCTTCAGTAAAGTTGGTTCAAGTATAAGATTACTCTGACTCCATGGAAAAGATGCTTCCTTGCAGGTAATGTGGCTCTGCACTTGTTTGATATCACCCATCCCAATCCAAACCTGTAGCTCAGATTCATGCAAAATGCTCTGCAGCTAGCAAAAGCTGCTCAGTCACAGCAAAATCAAGACAAGGCAAGACTAAATTCAGGATAGCTGCTCAGTAGTTTGAAAGAAAGTGGAAAAATTTCAAAGGCAAGTAGCCTCTTCTGGCTCACAGATTAGGAAACTTATTTGGAGTGAAAAAAACAGGGCAACTCTTTTGTTTCTGTGCTATTAAGCAGGAATAGGAAGGGGTCCTCACCCTCCTTGCCTATGTAGGCTGACAGAGTTGGACTCTGTGGCAACTTAGCTGTGCCCTTGCTGGGAAATGTCACTGTAGCTCTTGAGGACATGTTGAGACAGCCTACCTGCTCTGCCTGAGCAAGAAATTAAGTGTTTGCTTGCATTTTAAGGAAAAATTCTCCACTCCCCCCTTTGCTTGGTACATTAGGTAAGGTCTCTTTCAGCTCTGGTAGACCAAGTGTTAAGACAACCCTCTTGCTTAAAAGGAAGGTCAGACTATGAACTGTGATGGCATCAGGGTTGCAAAATCAGGTTAACCTGTACCAGAATAACCTATCCCAACATAAACAAACAGTAAAAAGATAGCAGAAACCTATCAAAACAAGGATGTGGTTTAGGATGCTCTTTTTTACACTGCCATTCTTCAATTACAAATTTAACTTTCCTTATTAGTCTCTGAGGTAAATTGCTTCACTCCACCAGGGCTGTAAACCAGAGGTTCCTTGAGCGTGGAATGAGGGTCTCATTCCTTCCTGAATGAACAGTGGCCATATGGAAGACAGCAAAGACAATATTCTTCACTGACCTTTCAGAAGATCTTGGTCAGCTGTTTCATGCCTTTCCCTCCCAACTATTCCACTTTTCAGTTTTGTCAGCACTTGCTGGGACATATGGCCTTTTATGCAATGCCAGGCCTTCTGGAGACCTTACCATGATGTGAATAATAAACAATTCAGAGGTTGTTTGGGTAGAGAGAAAAAGAAGATGCAATTTCAAGCCTCTTTTGGTTAGTAATGACTATTCATTGTTGTGGTTTGGGATAGATGTCAACCACTTGCCAAAGGCAAAAAGTCCAGTAGCACTTCCCATCGTCCTACAATAGCTACTTTGTGGATAGACAAAAGTAACTACTTCCTTTGTGAAATATTCAGTCAATGCTTGACAGTGTTTCTATGCTGACGTAACTTCTAATCTCAACCACCCCTGTGCCTTTCCAAAATGTCTTTGGAGATCCTTACTGTGCTGTCCATGTGAGCTGTTGGAGTGCTCTGAATTTCTCCCTCTGGATCTACAACAGATGGGTATTCTTACTATCTGTTGCAAGAGTTAAATTCAGATATCACCATCCTAGCAAGGTGAGAGAACGCAATTGATGAGCCTTAATAAAGATGATGCCTTTACAAGTGAGAGTGGGGTGAAGCGGAGTGGAGAGAAGAGGAGATGCTGAAACTAGCATTAACTGATGAAATATATGTTCTGTGGTAGAAGTGGGAGGCAGTCTGTAAGAAGAAAATTAGATTAATATATATGTAAGAAACCCCAATTTTTAAGTTATTTAATGTCCTTTCTGTATATGTGGGGTAAACATGTTGCATGCACGCCTTTCTTCAACGGTAAACAATGTCATTGATAAGGTTGTGCTAGACATTTTGAAAATAATAATTTAAAAACAAAATCTGTATTAATGCTTTTCAGACTTTGAGACATAAAAGACCATTATGCAGAGCTCTGCAGAGTTGTTATTACAGAAAGCATGGTGAAGAAACTTGGTGACTGGTTTTTCCAGTTGGAGTGAACTGGGTTGTTAAAAACACAGTCTCACATTTCTACAGGAAGCTTTTAATTTAGGCATATCCCACACCCATTGCACACTCCTAGTGTAAACAGTGAGACATGTGCATGGCTGTGACTCGAGCTGAAAGGCAGCTTTAAATACAGATGAAGTGAAGTCCCCAGTGATGTAGGAAAGCAGGTGCTGTGTGTGCTAGAAAAGAGAGGGGAAGAGACCAGGAGGCAGGGCAGGCTACGGTCTTTCATACCTCTGTTGCTTACAATATTAGTCCTGTTCTCTGTTTTCCTACCTACCATGGTGCAAGATGCTCATGTGGGGAACAGATAGTAAAGAACGATCTTGGTAGCAGGACTGCAAAGCATCCTACAAATGCAGAGAGCAGTGACCGAGCTCCCGAGCATTGCAGAGATGATCACATGCCATGGCACATGTCATGCCCTGGATTCACTGGGTGTGAATTAGCCTTACTTTTACACCGGTTAGGCCATTTGGGAGCAGGAGCTTTGGGTGAAATGTTTGGAGATCTTTGATGGCACTAGAAGGCATGATTTGCTGGCAGTGGGAGGATTTCTAGTTAGAAAGAATTACTGTGGAACCAACTCAAGGGCAAACTGGAAATAATTTGTTAGTCAGCAGCTCTGGGTATGATACAGAAATTCTGCTTAATAGGTTTTTGTTCTCTTAACCCTGCTCATATATTAGTGGGTAACTCCTGCACAGTACCAGTTCTGCACGCCCTGCAGCAACTCTGCAAGACACTGGACAACCCTCCTACAGCCCTGAGTCAGGCAGATCAGCTTTTCTCACTGGTTTTGTGGTTCAGCACCAAACATGCCCTCCTCGGGTCCACTTTTGTTAGGCATACTGGTACCGCAGTGAAGGAGCTCCTTGGGACATCATGGGTTTTGAGACCAGCATGTCACCTGGCTAGTATTTCAGCAAGGTTTTGGTCTGGTAATTACCTATAACTATGATGGAAAAAGTCAATTGACACCACAGGTGTATAATGTTTCCTGAACAGATAGGATGGCAAATGTTTCAGCACTCTCCGTAATAACTAATCTTTAAAAATACTAATTACATAAGACCTAAAGCATGCTTGGCTCCTCTGAGAGCATCTAAGAAGACAAAGGGCAGTCATAAAATCGTAGAATCAACCAGGTTGGAAGAGACCTCCAAGATCATCCAATCCAACCTATCACCCAGCCCTATCCAGTCAACTAGACCATGGCACTAAGTGCCCCATCCAGGCTTTTCTTGAACACCTCCAGGTGCGGTGACTCCATCACCTCCCTGGGCAGCCCATTCCAATGCCAATCACTCTCTCTGTGAAGACCTTCCTCCTAATATCCAGCCTATACCTCCCCTGGCACAACCTGAGACTGTGTCCCCTTGTTCTGTTGCTGGTTGCCTGGGAGAAGAGACCAACCCCCACCCAGCTACAACCTCCTTTCAGGTAGTTGTAGACAGCAATGAGGTCACCCCTGAACCTCCTCTTCTCCAGGCTAAACACTTCCAGCTCCCTCAACCTCTCCTCACAGGGCTGTGCCCCAGGCCTCTCACCAGCTTCATCGGCTTTCTCTGGATGTGCTCCAGCACGTCAACAGCTCTCTTGAATTGAGAGGCCCAGAACTGGGCACAGTACTCAAGGTGTGGCCTGACCAGTGCTGAGTACAGGGGCAGAATAATCTCCCTTGTCCTACTGGCCACACTGTTCCTGATCCAGGCTGGGATGCCATTGGGTCTCCTGGCCACCTGGGCACACTGCTGGCTCATTTTCAGCTACTATCTACCAGAACCCACAGGTCCCTTTCTGCCTGTCTGCTCTCTAGCCACTCTGTCCCCAGCCTGTAGTACTGCTTGGGGCTGTTGTGGCCAAAATGTGGAATCCTGCACTTAGCCTTGTTAAATCTCATTCCATCCTTCCTACCTGTCTTATGCCTTTGAATGCAACACAGATTGCAGACACTTTAAGTGTAAGGCAACCCAGCTAGCAAGGGTACACAAACTGAGATTAAAGACCAAGCTCCTAATGGACCAGGCTGCTACAATTAATTTCCTTGTACAGGTGGTGGAAAACCTGGGAGGTGCCACTGGAGACCTCCACAGAAAAGCCCAAACATCTAGCATGTATCTTCTTACAGTAACAGGGAATATAAACATCACCTATAGGACCAGTTCAGGGGGCACCCACTTGTGCCCACTAGGTATCAAAGTAAGACAGAAAAATTGCACTTGTGTAAGGCAAGGTCTTGCTTTTTTCACACCTTGCATAATTGTTTCCACCAGTGTTACACAAGTGTTGTCAGTCTGAAGGGGAGGTGCTATTCTTACCACATACATGGTGCATTTTCCCACATGTCAGCGGCTTTGTAAAGAGTGCTACGATTCAGAAGTAGCCATGGAGTGTTTTGCTGCTTCTGCGCTAAATCACACATTGCTTATATTAAATCACGCATTACCTGTTCTAAATCACACATTAACCTGTGCTGCATTTAGGACTGAGCCCTAAAATTTCAGCTGAATCTTTTTCTATGTTATTGTACTTTTGAAATCAAAAGAAACTAGTTTCACAGATTGCCCTTAATTTTGGCATGAAGGAAGAAAAGGGCAAGTTTCTGTAATTTCATTTTGATATGTCCTTAGTGAAATGCTTCCTTTTTGTGTGTGTTGAAAAGATTCTTTTAAAGTATTCTTTCAGAATTCTTTCCAAAATAATTTGCTCTCATGCTGCACTTGATAATAGAAAATAAAGGAGGAAAAAAAATGTTACTTTAAAAGGAATTTTTTTCCTGTGTTCCAACTTTGGAGAAGGAGAAATCACTCTGCTTTGAAAATCACAATGAAATGAGGTGAAACCATCAGCCTTGCCTGGAAGGATCCTCACACGGCTAAGAACACAGCCTAATCCTCATGGACATGAATGTCTTCTTCAAGAGGGTGCTCTGGCTTCTATTAATACAATTTTTCACTGAAGACCAAGATGCTATATTGGTGGGCCAAATGATTCTCACTTCCAGTTTTCCAAACATCTTTAGTTTGTATAACAATTTGCAGTTTATTAAGAAGAAAGGTACTGTTAGCATACTTCATTATGCGACACAATCTCTTGTTCAATGGCACTTTTGACTGAAATATATTTTTTATTAACAAAAATGCATTAACAAGTGCAATTTTGAGCAGCTGCAAAGTAGGAACATTCATGTGCATTTTTCTCCTTAAAATCCACGCTTCAGTTTCCTCATGTTCTCAACTCCCATGTTTTATTTACAGATAAGTAGAAAACATCCTCCAAAAGGCTTTGCACCACACAGGCTTTCGGATGCAGATGGCAAACCTACTTGTCTTTGAGAGGATGCAGTAATGAATGCTCTACTAATCTCCTTTTTTCCCTAATTAGCGTTAATTTTCCTGTCCATAAGTGATTTTACAGCTGACCCTAAAAAAATCCTCATCATACAATTGATGCACAATGGATTTATCATTGTAAAATATATAGAAAACTGGAACACCAGCAAAGGAACATCGGTATTTTGTAATATTTACAAATGTCTCTCCAATCTTTTCTCTCTCCTAGACTTCAAGATTACCACAAATACTAGGCTTTGGGTGTATACCTCAAAATAGTTTTCATGATCTTGACAAGCTTAAGAGCTTCTCTGTTCTTGCAAAATGCTTCATGTTTTGGTTTTGAGAAAAATTTCATTTTAAAGAAAAGGGAGGTTTTTTTCTCATAAAGAATAAAGCTTATGCCCTTAAAACTTTTAGCGTCTTCTTGCCTCTACTGTAAGGTTTCAGAGATGGGAGAAAGAGGAGAACATCCTTGAAGAGGCATTTGTGTTATAGAAATGCCAGATAATGTAATTGCATAAGTTCAGTGGTCTTGTCAACAGAATATTCATCTCTGAAAGAAAATTAAAACAGGTCATTTGTCATTACTATTAATAACAGATAGGAGTAAAATTCCTTTGAGTATAATTCTGATATTTCCCTTGTGGAAAACCCAATTACTCTCTGAAGTAGCGAAAATGAGGCACTTCCTTTAGCACAGCTAAATAAAAGGTAACCAGGATAGAGAATACCCCAGAATGAAACTCAAAGAAACTGAAATACAATCCTAAACTGTTTGGACTGTGTCTTTCCTATAGCCTCTTCACTGAGGATACAATGGACAGAAAGGGCATTTCAGATGCTGTTATCTGAAAGAGTAGTTTGGTGCAGGACCACGTATTCAAGAATTCATATTCTGCTGCAGGTCAGATCTACCTCTACCTTACATTGATCTTCACATCACAAAGTGCTGTGGTACTGCTAAAGAGAGTCAGAGAGCTGTTGGAGTTTCATGAGCAATCTCATGGTGCTTCCATGTAGCATCAGGAGTTCAAAGACATAAAAGGCTTATCAGGTCAGTCTACCCCAATCCCTGCCCTGTGCAGGATTATGAGAAAAACCTAGTAGAAAAATTAATTCAGATTGACTTGGATGGGAAATCAGTCATGTTGGTTGGAAACTGGTTGAAAGACCGTGAATGAAGTATCATGATAAATGATAATGTACCAAGTTTATGGAAGGTATCTTGCAGGGTATCTGGAGAATTTGTGTTAGGTCTGGTCTCATCTAACATCTCTATTAATTATCAGGAAGTGTAATTGCATTACACAGGAATGAAATTCACAAGTAATATTAAACAAGGAGGAAATGTCAGCAGTAGCTGAGTCAGAGGATTTACACGGACAGAACCAGAGCAGTTAGAAACCTGAACAGAAAATGAAACTATTTTCTGAAGAGTTCTGATTGCATTATGGCCCCCAAAGGGCAATATGAGGTCATCTTGGAACGTACTTCTGCTAGCTGAGTTTTGCAAATGTCAACCTGAAGTTGCAGTGCTTAAATGATATGACCAAGGTCAAAGATAAAGTGTGTGTTAAAGCTGGGATTTTGCAACCCCTGTAGAAAGGGCACTTAGTTTTACTTCTGACTCTGAGACTACTTTGTGAGTATGGACATTGCAATGTTGTCCTTCATCCTTTGCTTTCTTGTAGATCAAGTTAGGCAGGACAAAGACAGAACTCTATGTGTTGAGTTTGAATATTGCTTTGAAACTCATAGAGGATACCTTAAATAATCAGAGAAACTGATAAAATGTTACTTTTGTTGTACCCAAGCACAAATACAGGCTGGGTGGTGAATGGCTGGAGAGCAGCCCTGAGGAAAAGGACCTTGGAGTCTGGGTTGATGAAAAGCTCAACATGAGTCTGCAGTGTGCACATGCAGCCCAGACAGCCAACCGAGTCCTAGGCTGCATCAAGAGAAGCGTGGCCAGCAGAGCAAGGGAGGTGATTCTGCCCCTTTACTCTGCTCTCGTCAGACCCCACCTGGAGTACTGTGTGCAGTTCTGGAACCCTCAGCACAGGAAGGACATGGAAGTGTTGGAGCGGGTCCAGAGGAGGGCCACAAAGATGATCAGAGGGCTGGAGCAGCTCTCCTATGAGGACAGGCTGAGGGAGTTGGGGCTCTTCAGCCTGGAGAAGAGAAGGCTTCGAGGGGACCTGATAGTAGCCTTCCAGTATCTGAAGGGGGCCTACAGGAAGGCTGGGGAGGGACTATTGACAAGGTCTTGCAATGACAGGACAAGGGGCAATGGGTTTGAACTGGCAGAGGGGAGATTTAGACTGGATGTTAGGAGGAAGTTGTTTGCAGTGAGGGTGGTGAGGCACTGGCACAGGTTGCCCAGGGAGGTTGTGGCTGCTCCCTCCCTGGATGTGTTCAAGGCCAGATTGGATGAGGCCTTGAGTAACCTGTACTAGTGGGAGGTGTCCCTGCCTATGGCAGGGGGTTGGAACTAGTTTGTGCTTGAGGTCCCTTCCAACCTTACCGTTCTATGATTCTATGATTCTACTTTTCCTTGGTCCTTTGGTACCTCTCTAGAATGAAACTGGTTTTGTTCTGGAGTTTTGTGCTGACTGTGGATTTTGGATGGGCCAAACCCTAAGTTGTTTTGCTGTATTGTGCATCATATTGTTCACCAGCACTCCACATTTGAGTATCCTCATAGCCGTAATGCCACAAATTGGCTCCATTTTGTTGAATTTTGTCATTCATTAATTATATTCTGGTTGCGCCACAGAAAAATTCTCATAGCAGAGATTCTTAAAACTCAGTTGAACAGATTAATTGGAAAATATTCAGCTAGATCACTTCTGCTATATTTTTGTCCAATTTGAGTGTGATTACAGACCAAACCTCTACCTAGAGACTGGTGATATTTGTGAACCAGATTATAGAGTCAGGATACTTCTCCTTCTTTTCTTGACAAGCATTCATGATGTTGGATCATTTGCTACAGCAGCAGATGACCTGGTAGTAAACTTGGTTTCATCTGCAGAGTCAGGATGTGACTCTGCCTTGCCACTGAGGTTCCACTACGTAGCTGTTTGTGGATGCTTATAGAGAGAAGCAAGATGGGAATACTCATCCCAAAGACTGGAAGTATTTATTTCCATTTGAGCACTTTTATGTTCAGCATGTAAAGTGGCTCCAATGCACAGTCAGAGAAGAGAGAGGGAAACCTCCAGAAGGAATGCATTTCACTTCTAATCAACTACATTAGGAGGGGATGAACTCGCCTTTCAGAGACGTCAAGAACCAGGGAAAGAATGGTCATATTATGCATTTACCTTTCAGATGATTAAAATGAGGTGAACTGAATCACATCACACATTTATTTCAAATCACATACATACGCACACACAAAATAAGGCCACAAAGTTTCAATAGACATGGGAATATGGTAAATCTGAAGATCTGTACAGAAGAGATTTGTGTCAGATGAAGTATTTCTGAATTACCTAGTGAATTTGCGCTGACATAAGAAAAAGCTTCCCAGGATTTCGTAAGTAAAGTCAAAACTTCTTGAATCCATTGCAGCTTTGTCTCACATCACATCTCCAACAGGGTTTTAAAAGATTCTTTTTGGAATTTATTATTAGACAGTTGCAAAAGAACTAAAATACATTAATCTGAATAACGAATTAACTTCCAGTGAAGGAACCAGAATTAAATGCCATCCTCCTGCAAAATAGATTGCCAGATATTGGCAGTTTATTGCAGCTGGGAGACTGTGATTTTGCAGAGTACTCAGAAGACAAATGCTGAGATTCTGTCATCTGAAAGTGCTTTACCATCTGATTACTCTTTGACTTAATTTATCAAAAAAAATCCCCAAATATTTATTTGTTTGAAATCCAGAGCAGTACCTTTGCTTTAAAATTAAAAGTCTGGTCTTTTCTGTTCTGCCAGAACCAAAACCTTTTCAAATAGATTATACTAATAGAAATTGAAAAGTCATTTTGCACTCCAGGGGACTTTGAAAAGCCTTAAAAAAAAAAAAAATTTAAAAAAACCAAACCCATAACCCAAAATTGTATTACATTAGAGTAGCTGTAAAATGTCTATTTGAAAAAAAGTTTTGTCTGTTTTGAAAAAGTTTTAATGTCTTAAATGGGAAGTGTCTCAGATGAGTTGTAAAGGAGAGTTTTGTTGCTGTTATTATTATTATTATTTACAATGATTTTACCACATTTTGTAAGGAGGGCTTATACACAGTAGGTAACTATTCATCTTGTTGTCCAGAACTCATTCTTAACAGCCATCCAGAGGGACCTGGACAGGTTGAAAAGGTGGGCCCAGGGCAATCTCATGAAATTCAACAAGGCCGAGTATAAGGTCCTGCACCTGGGTAGGCACAATCCCAAGCACAAATCCAGGCTGGGTGTTGAATGGCTGGAGAGCAGCCCTGAGGAAAAGGACCCTGGAGTCTGGGTTGATGAAAAGCTCAACATGAACCTGCAGTGTGCACATGCAGCCCAGACAGCCAACCGAGTCCTGGGCTGCATCAAGAGCAGTGTGGTCAGCAGGGCAAGGGAGGGGATTCTGCCACTTTACTCTGCTCCTGTCAGACCCCACCTGGAGTCCTGTGTGCAGTTCTGGAGCCCTCAGCACAGGAAGGACATGGAAGTGTTGGAGCAGGTCCAGAGGAGGGCCATGAAGATGATCAGAGGGCTGGAGCAGCTCTGCTATGAGGACAGGCTGAGAGAGTTGGGGCTCTTCAACCTGGAGAAGAGAAGGCTTCAAGAAGACCTGATAGTAGCCTTTCAGTATCTGAAGGGGGCCTACAGGAAGGCTNCTTGAGTAACCTGTACTAGTGGGAGGTGTCCCTGCCTATGGCAGGGGATTGGAACTAGATGATCCTTGAGGTCCCTTCAAACCTTACCATTCTATGATTCTATAACAGCACTGTGTTTAACATATAAATCTAAGACCACATGTAGCCTAACTTTAAGCATTTAATGAAAGTATTTAAATTAGAGTTAAGGATATTGTAGGCTTTAGGAGGAGTGAAAACACAAAGAGTGAGATTCAGTCTATTTAAGGTCAGAATTGCAATCTGGAGTTGCCCTGCTTTTCTCTTGTCCTTGAGCAGGCAGCTTGGTAGTCCTGGCATTCCGTCCTGGCATTTCCAACCTGGCAGGTTTGGTTGGGCAGCTCAGCACCTGAATTCTGCCTTTTCATGTTTTGAGTCTTGTTCTGGCTGAAGAAGCACATCAAAATCAAAAGCCCTGCTTGAAGTTAATAGCTACTGTGTATTCACCCAAAAGGACAAATATTCATCCGTGAAATACAGCCACCTTGAGGATGAAGCTGTTCAGGTGTTGCATACTTGACACTACCACCAAACTATGGGGTTTGAGCACAGGAATTAAAGAAACCTTCTGCCAGCTGGCAGCAAGGAGAGGTTTAATTTCCTTTTCCTTATGTTTATTTTTATTTTTTTTCCTTCCCATTGAGTTTGCATAAACCTAGTTTATTTCTCCAATCCATTTTACCACATGCCACATAAACTGCTGCTCCCAAGCTTGGCAGGAAGATAGTGCAGGCTGAGGAAGGAGAAGGAAGGGACTTCCTTGGCAGCATTACAGTTCATGCTGTGAAATGTAGCAGCTAAAGAAAATCCAGCATCAGCTGGGAAGATCTTTGGAGCATGGGCACCTTCTGCAGCTGTGTATTCATACAGCACCTTGCACAGCAGAATCTTGGACCATGCCAGAACCTCACTGATGACTTGTGATTATGGTTTCAACCAAGACTCCAGCATCTGCTGCACCTGGTTGGTCCTCCCAGACCTTCACAGCACAAGGGCTTAACCAAGATTAATTGCTCCCATCACGAGGAGCTTGATCAGTGGCAACTACTTCAATTTCTAATTGAGAGTTTCAGGCCAATGAAAACTTTTCAGGTTGTGCCATATTGGTATTTAATACTTTTTTTTATCACTACAAATGTGCTTTGTGGTGTCTGACACTGCATGAGACACCTTCTTCCACAACATACAGGCTCTTATATCTGCAAACTTCCAGCAGGAGAGCTTTCTAGTGATGGGGAGCAACAAGAAGCCCAAAGTTGAGATCATACCATGAACTATACTTTCTTGACTGGAAAAAAAAAATACAGAAAACTTTTTAGAGGATCTCACATGACAGCGCCTTCATCTCTGTGGGATACTAAGTATATGAGATTTTATCATGAATGGCATGTGTTACAAGATGATCTTGAGACAGACTTTACAAACATAAACCCTACCTGGTGATGCTTATGTTTCAGGCGTGGATGATATCTTTGAACATGATGGATTCAAAAGTGGGAATCAGCTATCTGATATTCAGATCCAGAAACCCAGATTCAGTTATATTTTAATGCACAAATACAGACCTAGTTAAATGCCACATTCCCACTTCCCCTTTCCAGATTCTGGTCCAATGTTATAGAAAAAAATAAAGGAAAAACATCTGAAACTAGACATTTTTTTGGCTCTCTCCAGCTAACAAATGGCCAAACTCATTAAAAAGCAGTGCGTGCTGGAGGGAAGTGAGGGATGCTTCAGGGTAGAGAAATTGCTTCAAAATGCCAAAATTGAGATTAAAAGAGGGAAACCTGATTAATTACCTCTTAAAACGGAGGAGTTTTCAGCTGGAAGCGTTAAGTGTCCTTAACTGTATCTGATGTGTGCAGTGCCTTGTCATTATCAAGCACCATGAGAGTGGAAGCTTCTGATAGGTAAGAGCATAGCAGCAGTTTGCATTCAAATGCTTGCCGTACTTAAGCCTCCAAACTGCTTAGCTGAAAGTTATCCTCAAACCCATTCTAACCACAAAATCTTGCTACATCACACTTAGCACTCTCTGCTTCTCAGTTATTTCTTTTCTTCTTGCCTTTAATAAAACATTATCACAGTGTTTCAGTACTTTGGCTGCTGGTCCCCAGAGAAACCAGGAAGAGCAGAGACAAGAGAAAATTAAAGAAATGTTTGCCAGCATAAAGTATAATTAAAAAAGAAAAAAACAGCCTTTTCTGTGTTATTGCTGAAACTTCAGATTGTAAGAACTTAAATGATTCCTGTGGATCTGCTCTGCTCCTCGCTCTTTATTCTCTACTCTTTATTTTTTAACATTTCCTTCAAATGGAGTAGTAAAACCAGGCAAATCCAATTCCTTTTGCTTCCTGGTAGTTTTCTTCCTAATGTTTGTGTGTGTTGGACTTAAAGCAGTGTAAGAAAAACAATTAGAAGAGGTACACAGTAGGATGCACAGAAAGCAAGAGGACCTACAAAGACGCCATTGAAAACTTGTGACCCCTTTTCAGGATGTTTTAGGGACAATTATTTGATCTCATACTTGTTTTCCCAAAACCCTTTAGCTTAGGCATATGAAGTGTGTGGTGAAGTTGGGCAAATAATTTTATGGCTATGGAAAGATGACAAGAAAGGAAGTTTTCTTGATTTTGAGATTTTCTTGATTTTTTAGTGTTTTCTGCTGTCTTATTTTACATCATGAGTCAGGTTCTTCAGTCTGTAACTGCATGGACTTTAAGAAAGCTTTAAGATTAGATGTTCACAAGAGACAGAAAGTATACTGGTGAAATATTGTCCTGTTTACTCCCATTTGGAGAAAGCCATGACTTTCTTGAACTGACAAAAGTCTGTTGGATTTCACTGGGGCACAAGATAGCTTTAATTCATTAATCTTACTTACTTTTTCAAAGTAAGTTGAATTTCATTCTAATCCCTGCATCTGGGAGAAGGATTTCTTTGTTTAAAAAAAAAAAAAAAGAACAGCTGCATTCTTTTTCTCCCTGCCCCGTAGCTCATTTCACTTTCTTGTTAAAGATGAGAATCCCAAAAGTGTCTTCCAGCCATGTCATGGAAGACACTGTCTTGGTGTGTCATGCTTTAGAGACACTGAAAATTGGGTTAGACTGAAAATTGGGCTAAATGGACCACTGACCTCCACTGCAAAGGCATATTTTTGTCTATTTATGATCTGTAACTTCCGTTTCACACTAAGTTTGAGCTGTGGATGAAATCAGTATTAATCTGGAGTATTCATTAATTTAAAGTCTTCATGCTATATATTCCCAGTTTGCCAGATATGAGAAATGGTAAATGTGTTCTTCATACACATGCCTCCTTATGTGAGCATGAGAGTTTAACTGTATATACACAAATATTGGTGTTTTGTGCATCTTTCTTGAGCTACCTCTGTCTCCTCAGTGATTCGCTCCTACATTTCTACTTGGCACAAACAAAATCCTTTGGGTTGAACAGTGGCTGTGCATAGCACTGTGGAGACAAAACCGGCTTTTTTAAATCCCACCTGGGTATTCTTCATGGTTTACCACCTGGTAGAGACCTCAATGTTGTCTCAGTTTCCATAGGTGGAGGACCACAACTGCAACATGCAGTGTAGGAGCTTGGATTTCCCCTTCTAAGGCTATGTGGCACCTCCTTGAAAAAGTCTGTCATAAAGCAAGAATTGAATGTATGAAAAAAAGGGTACTCTCCTGCTTGGTGATGTGAGGCATGGGGCTTCTGGGATGGAAAAACCTTTTAAGGAAATTCTCACACCTCAGTGTGAAGCTCCTGGATGGCTGAATCAATCCACTATGATCTGAAGCTGGCCTGCAAACAGTGCAGCTGGGGTAACATGGCCATGTTCAGAAATCTCCAGTAATCAGAGTGTTTTCTGTTACAAGTCAGAGTAAACCGCTGACTTGTAAACCAAAACCCTGCCTTCTCCTTCTTCCCCTGCTGCTCACTTTTTGCATGTCAGCTTGTTAGAGGCCATTGGGAAGTGCCCAGAGCTGAGGATAGGATGTAAATTCTCCTCTGTAGAAGTCTCTACACACAGGTCTAGGGCAACAGAGTACAGTTATGCAGGGCTTGCAGACCAGATGCCCAGGAGCAAATATACGCTAATAGGAAAAAATAATACATGGACTACCCAGCCTGGAGTGAGACTTTTGGGGCGGCAATGCTTAACATTTCCTGTTCTCTTAGAGTGTTGCAAGAATGTCAATTTAGGGTGGTAAGCCCAGTCCTGTGTTTCTGCTCTCTTCCGTGCTGGCACATGGCCAGGGTCCTGCGGGGAGACAGGTGGGAGGTTGAAGAGGGATGGGAAGGCCATGAGCACTGAAGCAGGCCTGCAGCGCTGGTGTACTTGTTTGCTGTCACTGGGACAGTGGCACAGGGCACAGGAGACACATCTCTGGTGTTTGTAGTAGGATTCAAAGTAACTCTGATCCACCTACCTTCTCCTGCTCTCTTTCTGGATGATCACTGTGCAGTGAGAACTACTGCTTTTCTTACCCCTCGCCTTGTGTATTTTTCCTTTCCTGGCTCCCTCTTTTTCACACCTAGAGACTCCATAGTCCTAACCACAGCTTCTCCTATGAGGACAGGCTGAGGGAGTTGGGGCTCTTCAGCCTGGAGAAGAGAAGGCTTCGAGGGGACCTGATAGTAGCCTTCCAGTATCTGAAGGGGGCCTACAGGAAGGCTGGGGAAGGATTATTTACAAGGTCCTGCAATGACAGGACAAGGGGCAATGGGCTTAAACTGGCAGAGGGGAGATTTAGACTAGATGTTAGGAGGAAGTTCTTTACAGTAAGGGTGGTGAGGCACTGGAACAGATTGCCCAGGGAGGTTGTGGATGCTCCCTCCCTGGATGTGTTCAAGGCCAGATTGGATGAGGCCTTGAGTAACCTGTACTAGTGGGAGGTGTCCCTGCCTATGGCAGGGGGTTGGAACTAGATGATCCTTGAGGTCCCTTCCAACCTTACCATTCTATGATTCTATGATTCTATGATTCTATGATTCTTTTCCATCATTGCTACTTTCTTGCTGCATAAATCCACACTCAAAGAACACTTCCCACTTGATTAGTCTGTCTGCAAACATCCATTGGATAGGAACTCATTCATGGATGGGCAGGGGAAACTGTTCTGGTCTGTGGTGATTCATTTTAACATCACCCTTTATCTTGGGGAATTTAGGGGCCATGGTGCCGAGACACAACCTGATGTTTTGCTCTGTCAGTGTCAGGCTGTGAAAAGCGGAATGCTGAGCCCATTCTTACTGCCTTGAGGGCTTTTGATCCTGGACAGGACAGAGCACAGACTCAAAGGACAATACATGGTGGGGAGGCAGCTCTGGTTCTAGGCCTGCTGGGAAACAAGAGGGCAGCAGTATTTTAAGATCTGACCTGGTAGATTTACACACCCAGGCTTACCTATGACTTGAGAGGTACTGCTGACATGAGTCTCCTGTGGAAAATGAACTGATGTCATTGTCAGCAAATTTTGCTGAGCCACAGACTGCAAAGATTCTCCTCCTGCCTACTCGCCTGTCCCTAGGCCACTGGGCACCAGAAGCTATCTGCACCCTTCACACTTGGGTCCGTGTCACAGGACTGAGGCATACCCACAAATTCACCTGCCACTGCCTGAACTGTCAGTGCCAAAACGATTTCACTGCTGTGCCTGTGATCCTGCTCCTGGTAGAGCAGAGAGAAGGAAAAAAACAGATAGGCCAGCTGTGCCCCAGAATAACTTCTTACAGTCTTCTTGTGCTGTCTGTAAATCCCTATCTTCTAACAGTACCCTTCCTCATGTGGTGTAGTTGTGTAAGCACAGCCAACACGGCCATTACTTAGCAGCTTCAAGGACACCACTGTGTCCTTGGGTGCATGAATGCAGTTTAGGACAACCAGGGCAGCAGGAAACTACAAAATACATTAAACCTTTTCCCAGAAGAACTGGAATGGAATCAGAGATGGACTGAAGAGGATAACCCTGAGAGTGAATGAGTCAGTTTAATGATGAAAAGTTTAATAACAGGACAAAGATTCTATAAGAGTGTAGAAGTGAAATATAGTCTAGGAACAAAGGTTTGGTGTGGAATGAAGCTGGTCTAGAAGGAGGAAGGCTTATCTTGTGTTTTCATTCCTGAGTGATGTGCAGAAGAAGCAGTAGGTGGAAAGACAGCCTTTTCTGCTTTCCCTCTGGCCTTTACCTCAACAGCTGAAAATCTAACAGGGTGATACTAAATGAACGAAGTGGGAAGAATCACTCAGAAATACAGCACGTTCATTACCAGAAGTTGCTTTACAGAGAGGAGCTCTCTGACAGCAATTATGCTTTTCTATTGCACCCTTGTGGATTCCTCCATAATTTGATTTACTTGGGAAGAATACATCTGTATTAGGAAGACCTCTGTTATTCTTCCTTATTAATCCTAGAGTGTCTTGGAATGCTTTTCTGCTGTTCTTGTCTTTTCTCAAATTACCTGATCAAAATCTAGAAACTTAAAACAGTAACGGTCTAGGCTCTAGCACAAGTCCAGACTTATCAGAGAAAGGTTCCAGATGGTTCTATTGCATTTTGGATATTCTTGGTGCACATCTCCTGCACTTAAAAATTATGCTGACAATCCAGAATTCCCTGGAAGGGGGCTCAAGGTCTGTGTGCTCACTAACCTGCATGCCTGAGAATGGGACAGTAATGACAAGAGAGGTCAGCTAGTTTTGCGTTTCCATCTATCACTGAAAGTGGGTTACTATCTCCTAAGTTTTTAGGCTGATAAAAGCTAGAATCAAATCTTAAGTAGTCTCATGCCTTTTCTGTAAATGGGGAGAGATGGGCAACTGCAATGGGCAATTTTGAATCCTACTTTAGGATAGGGCAGATTGCCCTAACTGTGACATGAACCTTGTCGTTGTCAGGCAGATGGAAATTGCTCTTTATTGCAGCAGAGACCTAGAGGATTCTTTTCTGGATATCTTCTCATGGCTACTTTCATACATTTAATTTTTGCTGAGTGAACAGACCACATGGCCAGCATGTGTCCCTGTTCCCAGCAGCCAAAGTGCAGTTTTACCTTGAATGTGTTGCCCTCAGAGCTGACTTGCCTCGGACTCTCTCTTTCCATTGCTGAGCTGTATAAAATAGCTTCAGAGGAACAAGAACAGTAAGCAGTCTGATGGGTGTGCAAGAGCACCTACACGGCTCTGATGGCAGTAGGACTGCTACACTGACATAAATTTTAATTATGTGTGACAGTTTGAAAGGGATGCTTCAGGAACCATTGGCAATTGGTGGCTGTGTAATAGGGACTGACTGGTTTATGGTGGATGAAAAACAATAACGGGAACAAACACAGAGATATTAGTTTGGTCCAGAAAGAAAAAAACTTCCTCCAAAATTTTACAGTGAGGATAACTGGAGACAGGAGTGACCCAAAATCTTAAACCTTAAATGAAAAGGGATTTGAATTTTTTTTTCTACTTTAAACATTTTATATGAACTGAGGAACTGATTGTGTCCTAACATTTACAACTTTAAATGTAACACTTTCTATGACCAACATTTGGTCGTAGTAGGAATGTCTTTATCACAGGCAGAAGCAATTGCATTGATTTCATTAGGATATTAATCACTCAACGTTATTTCAACAGACATCTCTGGTTGCTTTCTGCTGAGTATTTTTAAGCTTTTAAGATAAAACAGAGTTTAATCAGGATTTCACGCTTCATCCTAACTTTTCTGTAATGTACCTTGATAATTATCCATCACTCCACTTGATAAGAGATAGCAGCTAAATAAAAATAAAAACAGAGATAAAATTGCTGGCAAAGGTCCTGTGAGTATACTTGAATGAGAGTCATCTGGCACTAGGCTACAAGGTCTCCGCTCTCCTTGCCAGAGATCTGAAATTACTTTTAAACTACTTGCCAACCTTAACCTCCACTGAGCAGAGCACTGGGAAACTATACTGTCTCAAAAATACCTTAAACCACCCATTTCCCTGTGGCAGGGAAGTCAGTGGAGGTTGATGCCATGCAAAACAGAGAGGAGAAGACATCTTGCCAGGGGTGGTGTGACAGTGACCACATGGAACCATCAGGATGGGAGTTGGGGCTGCAGCAACTGCACTGAAATTATTAAAGAAATGAAAAGGATCCCAGATAATTTAACAGTGAGGGAATATTGCTAGTGTCCCTCTGGGCTCTATGCAAAGAGGATCTACATCTGTGCTAGCACCAGCAAAAGTTGTTTAATTCAGTAGAAACACATGGTTTTGTTTAAATAAGTGATCCTGCACTCAAATCTGGAGCATCCCCATGCCATTTACACATCTTTTTTAGGATATTAAGGGCTTACATTATTAGGATATTTGTAACCTAAAGTAAAGCAGGCATTTATTCATCCATCCACCATTAATGAATTTGTATTTTTAACCACGTGCAAGGTCGGGTCTACACAAATGCAGGTGTCAAAGTCCATCACGCTACAGCCTACATCTGTTATGTCTCAGTCCTCTGAGAGTTCTTAGCTTTTGTCCTCGTCACTTTCAGAATCTAAATGTACCAAATGGCTTTGAGGCTTCTAGAAAAACAGAATAAAGGATGTGTTCATCAGAAATAAAGATTTTTGCTTGTCATGAGATTAATACCAAGTAGCACACGCCTTGGTGAGTGGTCTGTAAGTCATGCCATTTTTAAAGATGTTCAGATTTGGAGAGAATTGACTGCCATCAGAATGGACAATGGCTCTTTTTATCCTCTGGGAAAACAGACACTTTGAAGTTTTTGTTAGAGGAGAAAAAAAAAAAAAAAAAAAAAGGGTATTAAAAAGAAAAAGACACATAGAGACTCTGCCCAGAAATCTGAAACTCAGGGCCAGACCATACTAGTGACCTTGCTAAAAACAATTATCATCCTGTATTCATAGATCCTCTGGAGATCCATGGCATGGATGTTAAATGGTATACAACCAATAAGTACTATTAGTAATGATTTGTTTGACTTTGCTACATTCTTCCATGTAGAAGATTTGAGAATAACAACACATGTATGTAAAAAGTATAAGGGATGTGTTGGCTGGAACATGAAACTACTGTCATGAAATTAAAAATATCATCATGTAGGTATATGCCAGGAAGGATGTGCTAACTAACAGCAGAAAGTGGTTTTGGTTTGGTTTTTTTTTCATTGAGGAACTAGGCAGAATGAGGGATCTTGTTAAAAATCTGCCTGATCTTCAGGCCTCATTTTTACAAGTCATTGTGGCACCCTTTCATTTCACAAACCTTAGGCTCAGCTCAGGAGCTTAACCATTCACATCACCACCTTTTACCAAGACGGTCCCGGAGGACAACAGAAAACTTGGGGTGAGAATTAACTCCCCTGAGGTGTTCATGAGACACCAAGACATAGTTCCTTAGCCTGAAGACCTCTAGGAGATACTGAAAGTCATGTTGGTGGCACTGGTTCTACATTTTTTCCACGCTTCAGTCTGTAAAGTGGGATGAAATACAATATTTTCCCCTGTCTTTCTTCTGTCTTCCTCGCTGTGGTTGTAACCACTGCTGTGACAGCCCTGCCTAGCACAACAGGACTTTTATTTATTTTAGAGCATTTGGCAAAGGCCACGTACGAGCTGTATTAGAAAGAGACCCCATTTCCCCAAATGCTGCGGTGACAGCTTTGTGTCTGCACACTATAAACGCAGCAAAGGCAAAGCTCTAGCATAGATAGGAAGCAATCTGCCTTTGGAAGGAAAGGGACAGGCAAAATGACCTCAAAGCAATTCAGCATCTGTAATTTCCTCGATTCCATCTGAAAGCTTGCTCTCCATTTTGCTGACATATGAGCTGGGTGCCCTATCAGTGTAACAAACAGCCGTTATCTTCTGTTTCATGGGAGATACTGCAGGACATGATTTATTTGTGCCTGCTCTGTTGCCTCTTTTGAAATGTGGCCCTTGTTCAGTGCACCTTTCGCAGGGGAAGGCAGATGGTCATCGCAAAGTTTCCCATAACCTTGCAGTGTGTGCCGCATAGTGAATCAATGAAACCTGAATTACAGTCTATTGTCTGAGTTTGGAGAGGGGCTGCTAAAGTATCTTACAGTGGCTGGAAGTGTTTGAATGTCAACACTGCATATATACTGAGGAAATATGACATTTCTCCCTAAAATTTCAAAGCAATGCCAAAGGGGATTTTTAACTGCGAAGCTGCATCTGATGTGAACAGGGATTGCATTGCTCAAACCTTAACTACCAGTCTCAAAAGGTATCTTTTTTGAATATGAGTGTTAAGTGTGACCTCTCCTTAAAAAAAAAACCAACTACAAAACAAACCAACCAACCAAAATAACAACAACAACAAAACTCCAAACAAAGAAACAAACAAACAAAACAAAACAAGCCCCCCAAATCTAATAAAGATTCTAAGATGAAATGCCAGAGACTAGGACTTTTTGGAGTCCAAACAACACCAGCTGCCCCTCTGTGCTAGCTGTCTCTGCTTATATGACATTTGCAATGAGACTTCAGGTGATCTGAGAAGCTGGCATTAGACTGTAAATCACCTTTCATGTCAGTTTGTGCCAGGATGCCTTGCCAGAAGCCATTATTTCAATGGGAAATAACAACTGGGAACAGGGAAAAAATTAACTTCAGAAAAGCACTTTGTCATGTTCCTTGGGCTGTGGCAGGCAAATTATGAAAACAGTGTGAACTCCTGCCATGAGCACAAGCATAGGTAGAAAACTATCAGTGGGAGGATTACCTCCTTTACATACCAGAGACAAGGCAAGGTGAGTATATAAAACATTTTCAGTGTTGTTTCTCAGTTTTTGGTATTTATTTCCTGTATGAGCAGACATGCTGGAAGCCATCTATGTTTCATTAAGCCTGATACCTTGCTTCCTTGATTTTTCCTTGGGATGGGAATTGTTATAATGAGCAGGTCTGGCAATTTCAGATAACGACCTGCGTGCAGCACAGGTGTTTCTAGAAATGACTAATGTTGGATGTAATAGATGTTAAAAGTGTTTCCCCCAAGTATTTCTGGCCTTTTGCAGATGACTGCTTCCACGTGTGTGTGTGTAGGTCAGAGTATCTCCCAAATTCAAGCTGTCAGCCAGCTCATTCCCACAGCGCATCTAGGCAAAGAGCATTATTTGATGTGAACTTGCTACTGCAAGATACTTTATACATTAACTGGCTTGAGAATTTTATGGTTTTACTAAATACAAGAAGGAAGAAATCCTAAAAGTTATACTTCAATTTAAATTGAAGAGAAAATAAACAAAATGTTGTTTGGTGTGCAACAGACATTTAATGCCTGGATTTTTTTTTTTCCTGTAATTGAAAAGATTACTTCTGCTAGGCCAGTTTTATCCAACCGACTAAACCTTCTTCCGCAGTTTGCAGCTGGGTTCGACCTGCTCAATCCACACATGCTTCCCATGTCCTGAAGGGGGCAAACCATAGTTACTTTAGAGAACTAGAATAACCAGAGTTTTAAAAGCAAGGATCTTCCACATATTTTTTTATATCCTAGCATATACTGAAATAAGTTAGACCAGAGTAAGAGTTGTATTCTTAAAGTATAAAAAATTAAATCAAAGTGTAAGGCAGATTCTTTTTATCTGTGTCACTGATATAAATCCATGAACTCTTAAGCAATCCAAACCCCACCGATTTTAGTTATGTTTTACTAGAGCCACAGTTGATAATAAACTTTTTGACTCTGTTTACATTTTTAGCTATACACTGAGGAATCAGGTCTCATTTTCTTTACATTTCCATTTCTAAAAGGCTTTCCAAAGTGTCAGGAAATCACAAAGTCCCCAGAAATTAATCTGCATCTTTAACATTTCATACAGTACTAATTGGAGATTTGTTGTTGTCTATCAGAGTGAAAATGTGGGAAAGTGATGGTCTTCTTCAGGACAAGGAGCTTGCATGCACATTTCAATCCCTGAACATCTGGGACTGAAATGAATACCTGAGCAGGCCCTGAACTGCAGCACAGAATTTGCAAATGAGTCTATAATGTGTAAGAAACAGTTGCAGCAGGGAACAGAGACGCATCTCCAAGTCCACTGAAGTGAATGTCGTGACTCTTGTTGACTGCAGTGGCCTTTGAGGGGAGCTCGTGGCATGTCTGTGAAAGGAAGGTAGTCAAACAGTATCACTGTATCACATCCTTTGCAGGATAACCAGATGCTCATCTTTTTTACTTTCTCTCCCAGGATGGAAGAAGCAGTTTTATTGGCCACCAGCTTGGAGGGGTCATGGAAGTACCAAACAGCAAGGACCAGAGAGTCAAATCAGCCCGAGCCATCCAAATCACTTACTACCTCCAAACATATGGCTCTGTCACCCAGGACCTCATTGGGGAGAAATGGGAGAGTGAATTCTGTAAACTGATGCACAAGATGCAGCTGGATCACCAAGATCTGCAACTCTACTCACTAGCATCCTTTAGTCTGTGGAAGGACTTTCACCAGACAAGTCTCTTGGCCAGAGGCAAGATTTTGGTGAGCCTGATGCTGATTCTCCTGACTGCTACCCTCTCGAGCTCCATGAAGGACTGCCTGCGTAGCAAACCTTTCCTGGGACTCTTGGGAGTACTCACTATCTGTATTTCCAGTGTCACTGCGGCAGGGATATTTTTCATTACTGATGGAAAATATAATTCTACTCTGTTGGGAATCCCTTTCTTCGCTATGGGTAATTATTTATCTTCATAATAATAGGATTAACAGAGCTTAATGACAGGATTGTAAATTACATCCTGGGTTATAAAGTGCAAATTTTACCTTGAGTGAAAGTCTAAGTCATTTTCATCTTGTTAAATTGATCTGTGCCTTGCGAAAAGAAAAAAAAAAGGAAACAAACCAGAGCAGTAGCAACAATAAAGAGCGAGTGACGTTGCTGGAACCTCATCCAATATGAAAGAGGGGCAGTTTTATTGATTTCGGTTACAGAATGAAGGAGTAATTGTTATTGAAAAACAGTCAGCTCAGCACAGAAAATGGATATGTGTTGACCTGACTTTGATGGGAGGCCAGCCGAAAGAGTAAGTTAAAATAGGAGGGTGCTGAGGAAGGAAAGATTTTAGCATTCTTTTCAAGGAGGGCTTCTCTTCCAGCTCTGTGTAAGGGGCAGAGGGGAATAGGTTGGTGTAAGAATAAGATTGATGGACTTTATCTCAGAAAGGAGATTACTGTTGTGGTGTTTGCCAGGCTGTAGGCAAAGGGGCCTGTCAGTATCTGTAGCACATAATCCCTCGTTTTGTGAAGTCCCAGATCAACTGCGGAGATTTTCTTTGTGTCGCAGCCAGGCAGGGGAAGGTGCAGATGAAGAACAAACACAAACATCAGCACTTTAGGCAGAAGAATTGTTTGCATTCTTTCTCTTCTCATTTCTGTTCCAAGTGCTTCTAGTGCATCTGTGTGGTTAATGACTTTGCTGGGAAGGTACATTGGGAAGGAAAAGGGAAGCATGCCCAAAATGACTTGCTGAAGCAGCGTTGTTGGTGCAATCACATCCCAGTTGTCAGGGTTTTGGTGTATCATGAGTCCGAACCCTAGAAATGACCCCCAGCAGTGGTAGCTGAGACCCCCTCAAACCTTCATTGTGTCTTTTTTACCTGTGGACAGAGGTCTGTGGACAGAGGTCTTCATCTGGCCAAATGCCTTTCCTAATTCCATTCATATTTCAAGTATTCAAACTCAAGTCCTATGCTACCATGAGAGATGATTAAATATGCAAATCCACAAACTAAAGTCAAGGTTTGTAGAAGGGTCTTATACTTTTCTTAAACTCCTCAACCTTTAAAAAATGCCCCACATATTTTTGCTCTTCCCCTCAGGAAACAACCTGTAGGTATATGCATACCCATTCCCCTGCCTCCTATTTTATCTGTTCGCTGATCATGCATCCATGTCACTAATGAAGGAAGACAGGGTCAAATCATGGCTTCTTCAGTCCTTCACCCAGCATCTCTGGGCAAGGTGGGAAGGAGTGGGATAAGGTGGTTGGCCAAGATTCCAGAAGAGAAAGGGAGTTCAGCCTCATTAATACTGATAAACAAAGCTGTAGCAAAGTCTCTAATTGAATCTGCACTGATAAACTGTGACAATGGCCCCTGGCATGGTCTTCCCTGTGCCAACTCTTTCAATGCTATGCACAGCACTGTAGATTAAGTGTATTGATGAAAAGCATGTTCTGAGAGGGGAAAGGGAAGAACAGCAGCAGTAGGAATAGAACCAAGGTGTGACAGGGATGGAACCTGACCTGAGCAAGGGGTGTGGGCTTCAGAAAAGGAGATCCGCATGGCAGAATGGAGGAAAGGATGACAATGAGGAAGAAAATGCTCATGCTGGTTATTAAATTATGGCAACTTTTCTGTCGGGTGTCAAGCGAAGCATATCAAAGAATGGGACCAAATGGCACTACCTTGCTTGTGCAGCAAGCTGAAGTAAAGGCAAAATAATAGTAAAGTGATGAAAAGCACTTCCTCTCAACTGCTTATTCCTCTGCCGATGTCCTTTTTCAGATGGCTGTAGATACAGTTTGCCTGTACTCTGCTTAACAGACCACAAATTTGTCACTCCCAAGGAGCCCCAAACAGTGCCTTTAGGTGAAGTTTATCTTCTCACTTACCTCAAAACCATCAGCATCCATGCAGGCCAGGGGCACTAACTGAAATAGTCAAAACATCGTGCTTAATTTGTACACACCCAACATGCAGATACAAGAGTGGGAGCTTCTGAAAGCAGAGCAGCTCGCTTTTCCATCTAGGATGGTAGTAATCCAACGGTTTGTTGTCTGCAGAAAAGTAACATTCGTAACTTTCTGCTGTGTTTTGTGCTGTCATTCTTGTCACAGCCACTGCCAAGACAACAGAAAAGGAAAAAAGGAAAAAACAAAAAAAACCCCAAAAACAAACAAACAAAAAAAAAAAAAAACACCCACCAACCAGAAAACAAACACCAAACCTGTCTTGAAGTGAGATATTTGCACAAAATCCTTCTATCATATTGAATCATCTTCAGGCTAAAAAAGAAAACATTCAAGTAACCTTCTATGGAAATTTAATTCAGACTGAATTGCAAATATCATTAGAGAACAGCTTGGAATACGTGGGAACTGATGCTAGTCAATATTGATCAGGAAGTCTGCATTACCAAATTCATCCTGGGTTACGTCTTGCAAAGTGCCATGTACCTTTAGTCCGATAAAAGACAGTGCCAGCTAATGAGGCCTTGCTTTGCTGTAGTATACCCAGAGCCTGACAGACCTGTCTTCCTCACAGGGCAGGTTTTTCTACTGTACCTGCTCTACCATAAACTGGTCTGACACCTAAGAGTAGCTCCTTTGAAGATCCCAAGGTAGTTAATTCTGTAGATCAATAATTCTGACCCATGTTTTATCAGTATCCTTTGCTGCTGACCACCGTAGAAAGCAAACAATATATCAAATAAAAATTGTGCAAATACAGACAAAAAGGTATGCAAATTTGAGTTTCCTAGAATTAACAAATGGCAGATTTGAAAGTCAGCCTTTCAAAGTCAGGTTACACTTACTTAAAAACAAAAAGTTAAAACAAGCAGTAACAGTCACAAAGTGCCTGCAAGTGGAATGCTACACAGAGTATACAGGTAATATTAGTTCTGGCAGCTACTAACTTTGGAATGCTTTAGTCCAGCTTTTGCAAACTGTCCATTTAAAGTACATTTGTTTAGCCAAAAAATAGGCAGCTGCTTCCAACATTAATGTTTCAAATGATTCATTTTAATGAAAATTCTGTGATGTTTTTCTGCACTTGTCCTTTTCCTGTGGAGATGGGAGGATACTGCCATCTGAATTACAAGAGTAACCCTGGACTTGTATGAATGTTTAGGTTCATAAACTCCTCTTGCAGTGCAGAGCTTCCATGGGTTTCAGGTGATAGAAGCCTATTTAAAAAGTGAAATGTTTAATAGTTTTCTAAATTTGATCTGAATGACCTCTGCATTAATTATTTACTGTAGTCCTGCTGTGAGGGAAATTATCTGCTGGGATAAGGCGTAACTCTGATGTACTGGGGGAAGAGTATTGGCTCAGATTGGCTCTTCTTTATCCTTGAAGGTGAAAAACTCCAGTGTAAATTTAGATGTGAGGACAGTGGTGGGAAATTCTGCTTGCTCTGGCTCCCCTCTTTCTGATGCCACAATCTTCTCAGACAACTGTCTCAGGCAAACCAGTTGCCCCAGTACGGTGTTTACCACTGCATTTTTGGAGTTAGTGAGGAGCAACCGTTCAGAAAGGTCCTTTGCAAATAATGCTCTGTCTGCCAGGATCGCCTGCAAAGAGACACAAGAGGTGCTGATTTTTATCTGTGAGTGCTCTAGACAAATGTCTAAATGTGATGATTTAGAGAAGATGGTCTTCTTTAATCTCAGTGCTTCCTCCTTTAGGAAATGAACTGCATCTAATTGCTTTGTGTGTCTAGGGTTTGTTACGCTTTTTGTTTTGCCTTTTTTTTACTTTGTTAATTTTTACAATGTTTTCATTTGGTTTTTTGAGTTTTCTTGGATTTTTTGTTTTAGGTGTGTGTGATATTGTGGTTTTTTTTCTTTGGGGTTTGATGGAGGGGTTATTTGGTTTTGTTTGCTTGTTTGGGGTTTTTTGTTTGTTTTTAAACTGGGATTTAGCAACCTCCATGTCAAATCAGAATACCTTGCATTTCTCTTCCGAGGCAGTTACAAACTGTAGTTTCTTCTGCTAGTTTGATGCTAGAAGAGCTGTCACTATTGGATGTGTTTCAGGTAAGACACAGAGGGTCAAATTGTTGAGTTTCAGGCTTCCTCTAGATGTCAAAAATGGACCTGGTTAGATGTTCACATCTGCCTTTAGTGTTTGGATTCACAACACATTTCAAAGGGATGTTACGTACGTGACATAATTATGGTTTCCCATGCCTAATCATCAGTAATTAATGTAACCAGAAGGTTAACTACATAATTGAGATATTATTGCTCCCATGATTTGCTTTTTAATGCACAGGAACCAGTCTGATATCATCAGAGAGATAATCACATAACTCAGCTGAGGATCTGACTGTATAACTTTAAATGCAGGCATATTAAATCTGTTATTTCAAATTATAATGATTTTTGGCCAGTCCATAAAGTACCTCATTGTATAAATTATGTTAAACATGTAACTACTGTGTCATCAGAGTGGAATTATTCTTTTTGTATTATACAACATAAATGTTTCTGAGAAGGATGGATTCACAGTAGATGTAAGGAATATTTTCTGACTTTTGTTAATCCAAAGCATGAAGGCCTTAAGATCTTCATGAGAATGGCTGTTTTTCATTGAGTCTTTAGAGGACTCTGAGCTCAGCAGATATCTTACAACACATTGCATCTTATTACTACTATTACCGGTAACAATGCTTTTAATATCAGTGTAGTAAAGAGATACAAAAGCTTTAGGAAGCAATAGGCTACCTCTTCCCAGCACTAAACTCATATCTGATATGAGTGCAAGATGGATGATAGTGCAGACTTTTCTGCTAAAACTCCCAGTTATTTCTTTTCTTGAGTTATTCAAATAGAAGAGGGAAGCAAGGCAAAAAGTAGACAGGAGTCCAGGAAGTTGTTAATATTTCAGATAGAAGGAATCTGACCTCTTTTGAATGGTAGTTGTTAAAATAATGGCTAGTGATCTCCCTTAAATTTGAGACATCACAGTATTACCATTAGTGGTAGAACTGTGAGAAACTACAGAAAAAAAAGTCTTAGTGCAGATGAGGAATTTTTTTTTTGTTTTAATCTCAGAAAACAAATGTGAGTGCTAAAGTGTATGTTATTGTTATTTTGCCTGTGCATGAAATATCACAGTATTTTCTATGTTTGCTTCAAGCAGTAGACCATCTGGAGTACTGTGTGCAGTTCTGGAGCTCCCAGCAGAGGAAGGACATGGAAGTGTTGGAGCGGGTCCAGAGGAGGGCCATGAAGATGATCAGAGGGTTGAGGACAGGCTACAAGAGTTAGGGCTCTTCAACCTGGAGAAGAGAAGGCTTCAAGGATACCTTATAATAGCCTTCCAGTGTCTGAAGGGGGCCTGCAGGAAGGCTGAGGAGGGATTATTTACAAGGTCTTGTAATGACAGGACAAGGGGCAATGGGTTTAAACTAGGAGAGGGGAGATTGACACTGGATGTTAGGAGGAAGTTCTTTGCAGTGAGGGTGGTGAGGCACTGGAACAGGTCGCCCAGGGAGGTTGTGGCTGCTCCCTCCCAGGAGGTGTTCAAGGCCAGGTTGGACGAGGCCTTGAGTGACCTGTACTAGTGGGAGGTGTCCCTGCCTATGGCAGGGGGCTGGAACTGGATAATCTTTGAGGTTCCTTCCAACCTTACCATTCTATGATTCTATCATTCTATGATTACAACTACAACTTAAAATATTTCAAAACCGACTGTGATTTTGATTGTGTCCTTTTAACGTAATAGTAAAGCGAATCCCATATGAATCTCATATTAAATGATCATCTCCTACCTGTATCAGGAGCACAAGTATGACTCTTTAGAGCAAAGAGAAACTGCTGTCATAAACTGCCACCACTCCATGCCTTAGAGATACAGTGAGTCAGTCCTTTTAGATATTACAGCAGTTCGTGTCCCCAGCTACTCAGCAGATTATTAAGCACTTGGAAATACCTTGTCCTTACTGAGAAAATGTGCATTCTTGACTTTTATAGTGAGAAATGAAGCACCTAATTTCTGGTGTTTAAATGTTTCTGTCTTAACTGAGGTGACACAATATCAATTTTATTTGCAAACAGCAGGAAACTTCAAAGCAATTTGACCAACACTTAGTACATATTTGTAATGAGTTGTGTTAATAATCTCTATAAGGTCCTACCCATCTCCAAAAACACAAGGGTGACTGCTTAGGCTTTAACACATAAGGTTATAAACAAGCTTTAAAATGTATATACATGTATGTATATCAGCACATATGCATAAACTGACTTGAATCTCTTAGAGATTGAATTCTAACTCCTCTTTTCAGTTGTGACTTGCAGCAAGTCTTTTATCCACTCAAATGTCATCATGTCTTAGCGTAATTTCTCCAGTTCAGGCAGTAGATCTGTGGTCTGCAGGTCAGTGATTGAGGCTCAGCTCAGGTTGAAGCATTCATCCTAGAATCATTGTCCAGCACAGACCATCAGTACCAGGTCCTCCATAACAAAGCAAATACAAAAGACATTGATAGGTTTGAGAACAGTCAGCTAAACAGTTCCTCTTTCTGACTCTAGTGGCAATTCAACCCATTTGTACAAAATGACATCTTCAAATATAGTGGTGTTTAATCGTTATTATTATTGTTATTTAAACATCTTCCTCAACTCTCCATCTGCAGCTAACAAACTGGTAACTGTCATTTGAGATGATTTTTATTTTACTGCAATTATTTCTACAATCCTTTGGGGGGAAAAAAGAGTTTGCTAGAGAAAAAGTGTATATTTTGAGCAAAAAATATCACAGGCTAAAAGGAAAGGTTTTATTTTACACTTGATGTATGTTCAGTACTCTTAATCAACATACAAATTATATTCAGATAGTAAAGGATGTTTCCTATTAACGTACCTCAAACGTTTCTCTGAACATCTTATGCTTTCATTTTTCTACCCTTTCATGTAAATGCTTATTCCTGTGACTGGGCTATTTAAGGTTCTTTATCGGATTCAGCTTTTTTTTTGCATGTCGATCAAATTTAGCAGGAATTCTGTTCCACACACTTAGTATGTCTCAATGCACATCACATTTACATCTCGCTAAACCGGGTTGGAAAGGTACTGCATCATGGCAGAAATTATTTAGCTCCATGTATATCATCCCTAATAGGGCAATGCCAAATCCAGCCTTGAATAGCACCGTTGCCTGCAATTCCATAACCTGTCTTGACAGCTTGTTCCAGTGCTTAAACAGACATACATTTATAAAGGTATGTGAGGGTTTAAGAGTTCCCC
>VWZE01000137.1:391362-413819 GCA_013396675.1 Eubucco bourcierii
TGTTTTGGTTTTTTTCCCCAAACATCTCAGCAAGCCTATGAGTGAGTTAGACATCACCATGTTTTCTTTTCATAGCCTATAGTGTAATTTTCTCTATTAAAATATTCCAATTAGACTAAAACCAGCACAAGGTCTTCTTATTTTCACTGATGCAGCTTGTGCCTATAATTTCAGTCTGTCTGGTCTGACTGTGGAGTTTAATTTTTCACAATATCTATGCATTTGCAAATAGAATCATAAAATCATAGAATGGTAAGATTGGAAGGAACCCAAAGATCATCCAGCTCCAGCCCCCTGCCATAGACAGGGACACCTCCCACTAGTACAGGTTACTCAAGACCTCGTCCAACCTGGTCTTGAACACCTCCAGGGAGGGAGCAGCCACAACCTCCCTGGGCAACCTGTTCCAGTACCTCACCACCCTCACTGCAAAGAACTTCCTCCTAACATCCAGTGTCAATCTCCCCTCTGCCAGTTTAAACCCATTGCCCCTTGTCCTGTCATTACAAGACCTTGTAAATAATCTCTCCTCAGCCTTCCTGCAGGCCCCCTTCAGACACTGGAAGGCTATTATAAGGTATCCTTGAAGCCTTCTCTTCTCCAGGTTGAAGAGCCCCAACTCTCTCAGCCTGTCCTCATAGGAGAGCTGCTCCAGCCCTCTGATCATCTTCGTGGCCCTCCTCTGGACCCACTCCAACACTTCCATGTCCTTCCTGTGCTGGGGGCTCCAGAACTGCACACAGTGCTTCTAAGATAGTAAATACTTCTAGGATATTTTATTTGTAGAGCTGTGCTTACAGCTCTACAAATTTTTTATTTGTGGAGCTGTGATTTTTATTTGTAGAACTATGCTTACTTCAGCTTGGATATAATTTCCTAACATACCCCTTTTTTCCCTCTTGCTTTGCTGCTACTATTACACTTTCCTCTGAGCTCCATCCATAGTGGAAAATTGAGGGCAGAATCTGGTCTCTTCTGGAGTACTGTGAAACTATCTGCAGGAAGGAACAGATATAAGAAAGGTTGAGAATGTGTCTGGTAGCCTTTGGTGTGGTGGGAAAATGCAATCTTGCGTTGTCCTTTCTTTTCTTCTAAGAAGGAAAGGTGGGTTTGACTATCTGAGGAAGCACAGAGGTAATGATCCTGTGCTCTGTTAAGCAGCACATTGTTGATACACCTCGGGTATTGTAGAAAAATTTTTAAATTGTGCCTGTGTTTTTTAAGCAAAAATGAAAGGCAGTAAATGCATTTATTTTCTCCTGGAATAGATTGTGTGTACAAACAGCTCTGGAACACACTTGCAAGATAAGGCTGTGTCTTAAAATTCAACCCAATTCAGAAAGGGCTGAATTTTTACACAGCTGGCAACCCATCTACATTATTTTGCATAACACTGCAACACTAAAATAGTAAGAGAGGAGTATAAAAATTAATAACCATGTTCAAAAACCCAGTTCAAAAAAAATGGATACAAAGAGATTTCACTGGTGAAGAAATTTTCCCATAGCTACCCTCTTTCAGTTTGATAATTTTCCCCTGAAGAGGTAGGAAAAGGATACAGAACATTTGCCAAATGATCTAAATCAATATTTATCTGCTATATTCATCTGCAGTGTCAAAAACTTTGCATAGAATTAAAGGCTTAAAGAGTCTATTGCAAATACAAAACCAACTACAAAGACCTTACTCAATATTGTATCATTTATGTCTTCCTTTGTGCAATCACTAACCAACTGAGGCTTTAATAATACACTTTTACCCTTCCATTTCTGATCCTTTTTTTTTCACTCCATTTCTTTCCCGTAAAGTGACTTGTCCTGTCTGTTGGGATAACTGCCTGCAGTAACACGCAGCACAATGAAGCCACTTTGGCTCAGGGCTCATTACTGTATGAGTGGCAACCAATGATAGCAACAACCAATGTTATTTGAGAAGTGTCTTTCATGTCATTGGCATATGCCTGTGTCAGTGGCCTTAAGGCAAAGGTAAACCGAGGTATCATAGCTGTGACTTTCCTGCTGAAGCAGGTCATGTCTCATCCACGCTTGCCTGACTACGAGACGAAGAAAGAGATGTTATTTTGGATGCTCAAAGTGTTAGTGAGAGCAGCAGCAATAGATGTAGGCACATGGCTGTGAATGGGATGGAAACCTCAGGTCTTTGCACCTTCGGATCACTAGAAACAGTCTTTAATTTTTGTTCTGCAAAACGAATTTCTGTCACGCTGTTCTCATTGTCTTGGCCAAATTTCAACATGGATAATTGCATTTCCGTCTTGTTCAAGTTGTTCCTGCTTGCAGGTTAGATGCAGTGCTGGTGAGCACTGCCTGTCTCAAAGTACTGTGCAGGTAGTGCTCTATTGAGTAGATGCTGGTTTTCACCCAATTATAGTTGTATTTCATGAGTGAATGCAATAGCCACACTGTGTGGCTCAGCAGACTCTAAAATCATTTTAGGTTCCCTGAGAACAGCTGTGTCTTGGTGTGTTGTCATCACATTTCCCAGCAGCAATCTGTGGCATTTCAGGACTAGGGATTTATATTCTTAGAGTATATATACCTAACTCTATATTCTTAAAGTATAACACAGCAAACCTCTAAAGATGTGATGCTTAGACTCGTCCAATCCTTATCTCTCAGCTCACACAATTGCAAATTTCCCATAGACGTTTTAAATTCTGTAGCTTTTCCTGGCTTTATGAACTACATTGCTGTTGACATCTGCATGTAAAGAAAAACATTTTGCTAGCACAGCAACAAAACCAATTAGTGCTATGTCATTTTGCAATTTTTACACCAGTTCAGGAAATGTAGGTGTAGACTTGCATTGCTTTATATTGAGGACCAAATGGCAGATTACTGCACACCTGGTAATATCCTAGCAGGCAAAATTTTCTGTGTTTCTTTAAGTTTCTAGTTAATTTTTTTTACTTTTACTGAGGAATTATTTTACTGAGGAACCTGTCAGAGAGCACAGAGAGTTGCCAAAGCTGAAGGCAAAGAGGTATTCTACATACTGGGCACAGAGTAATGAACCTTTTGTCCTATGGTAACTCAAAACAATTTAGCAAAAGTTTTCAACTAAGTCAATTCAAACTTTCTGACAGTAGACTGGGAACCCTGGGAACAGAAAGGTTTTTTTTGTGTTTAGAGTAGATGCAACAGCAAAAAAGAAACTGTGCAAAAAGTAAAACCAAATGCACAATCTTCTCATGGGAACAGTTGAAAGAGAAGAAGACCCCACAGGAGAGATGCTAACTACACTACTGAAAGCATTATCAGAAGGCACAGTGTTTGGGCTGTACAAGAGCTGAATGTATTAGGCAAAAAACCAGTGCAAATATCTCTCCCATTCAGTCAACTGAAAGGTACTACATTTGGGAGTGGAAGCTGCTGGACTAATCTAGTCCTTGGTGCTCTGCAGAATTGCAGCTCAGGGCATTTTGTAATCCTTTATGTGAGCTTTCAGTGCCTCTCCCATCAGAGCTAAGAAACAGTAATAACTTTATCGTGAGGTTAGCCTGCTTTTAAATGAATAACCTTTGTATGATATTGAGGGAAGGAAGGTTTTACTAATCACAGATACAGATGTTCTGCCTCTTAACATTATTTGAAGTCAGGCTCTGAACAGTGTAGTTAATGAAGCAAGTCTCGAAAGATCTCTTTACGTGGATTTTGACCTCTAATACACTTTCCCTGAGGGAAAAGTAACAGAATCTCTTTAAGGACTATTTACAAACAAACAAACAAAACAAAACAAAATACAAACAAACAAAAATGTGTAGAAATTTATTATGATTGACACTTCTTTTGCTCTATCACAATTTTTGAAATTGCTCAGGAGGCATGAAAGTAATTGGTGGTCAAGGACATACAAACCAAAATGCATACACAATCATAGAACACTGGGAAAAACGATGAAGATGGGGAAAGGTCTGGAGAACAGATTTTCAGAGGAGGAGGCAAAGGAACTGAGGTTGTTTAGTCTGGAGAAAAGGAAGATGGAGGTCTTGCTCTCTGCAAGTCCCTTAAAAAAAGTTGGAGAGAGGTAGGCATTGGTCTCTTAGTATCAAGTGACAGTATGAGAGGAAATGGCCTCAGGTTGCACCAGTGGAGGTTTAGGTTGGGATTTAGAAGAAACTTCTTCACTGAAGGGATTCTCAAACACTGGAATTGGCTGCCCAGGGAGGTGATTGAATCTCCATTCCTGGAGGTGTTTGAAAGATGATTTAGCACCAGACTTGTTAGAGTTAGATAATGACAGGACCCAGTGATCTTAAAGATCTTTTCCATCCAAAACAATTCTGTGATTCTATGGTTCCATGGTTAAAAAAAACCAACAACAAACAAAAAACAAAACCCCAAAACTGCATTTATGGCAAATAGCCACAATTCAGCTTTTACAGCAATGACATCGTTAAGCCACATCCACTTGTCAGTTGGAATAGAGACTTTGTCAGCTTTTAAATTGCACAAATATTGCTGGTACTCCAGGAGACCTTTGCTTGTCTTTAGTGAGCTCTTTTTCCTGACCCTGTCATATTTGCATAGCACTTCCCTAGGACCTGACACTGTGTTACAAAACAGTCATCAAACAGTGTGATCCATATACAGCTTTTTACTTTACCTACTTTAATACTTTACCTATTGATGCTCCCTCCCTGGATGTGTTCAAGGCCAGATTGGATGAGGCCTTGAGTAACCTGTACTAGTGGGAGGTGTCCCTGCCTATGGCAGGGGGTTGGAACTAGATGATCCTTGAGGTCCCTTCCAACCTTACTATTCTATGATTCTATGATTCTATGATTCTATGATTTTATCTTGGAGTTTATTCAATGTTTATTTGAAGATACTTTTAGTTTCCTTAGTTAGTCCCATTTATGCCTTTTACTGGTACATGTTGCAAGGATTCTAACTCTCAGAGACAATTATGTCACCTAAGGTTAGAAGTGAAAAGTGAGAGCATTACAGCAAGTATTGAAAAAGATTTTTTCCTTACTTGTGGATGAGGTTCTCCCATGACTTTTCCCTTAACACTGTGTCACCAATCCACTGATATCTTCAATAGGAATATGAACTACACAAGTCCCTTATCCACAAATTTAAGACTAAGTTGTTAGAAAATATTTTAATTTCCTTATGGAGAGGATTGGATTAACTTTACACAACAAAACCAAGATGATGTTTCCGGATGGTAAAGTTTAGCCTAATACTTCTGTACTGAGTTTGGTATATTAAATAATAGGTGAAATTAAAAGAAAATTTAGGTCATTGAATCTATCTTCTTATGACTGTGAAGTCTTCATTTCAAGATGTCTTAAATCTGAAGCTTAGTGGATGAGTTTCATTTAGTTATTATTAACCTTCCAAAATTTGGACACTTGTTCTAGACTTTGTTGTGATTTCTCACATCATTACAGCAAGAAATCTAAGAATGACTGCCAGGTTAGACCAAGGTTTTATCTAACAAAGTACCCTATCTCTGGCAATGTTTTGTAACAGACACCTTGACAAGAACAGCCGGACAGAGTGAGCGCACAGTTCCTAGGCTATCCCTCTGGTTCACAGAGCCATGGACATGGATAATGTCTCTACACTTAGTAGTTCTTCTAAGATTTCTGTGCTTGCTTTTTTTTTGCCACATAAACCAGTAGCATGCCACAAGCTTATCTTAACTCCATGTTGTGAAGAGTTACCTCTTTGAGACTGTCATAACTATATTACCAGTTAGTTTCACTGATTACTTTAGTTTTTGTGTAAGAAGAGAGAAAAGTGAATGTATCTTGCCTACAGATCTTCCTCACATTAGTCATAGTTTTGAAACTGTCTCCCCTGTTAGGCTGATGAGGTCCTATATGACTAAGTATCAGTCATATGAAGCCACTTTATATGAGTCTGGCCACGTTAGACTATCTTTAGATAACACATGGAACTCAAATTCTCTACAACCTTTTGAAGAGACAAACCCTTGTGGGGATAAAAAGTTCATAAAATAAAATAAAATAAAATAAAATAAAATACTGCTCTGCAGACTTTCAGGAAGTGTGAATCTAGTCAAAGCCATAGCATCCAGCTCGTGTGCAAGTTTTTGGTATCCAACAATGTACAGAGAAATAGTTCCTCTCTCAGAGTTCCTTAAAAAGAAAAATTTTCCCACTAGTCACTAGATTCCAGGTAGAAGAGATCCTCACCTCTCTCTCCACATCCCTTCTTAAGGAAGCTTTAGAGAACAATGAGTTCACCCTTCAGCCTCTTTTTCTCCAAAGCACGCATTCCCTGTGTTCTCAGCTGCTCCACATGAGGCACATTTTGAGGCCCATCGCCAGCGTTGTTACCCTCCTCTGAATGCAGTCAAGTGCCTTAAAGTATCAATTAAAATTTGAATTCTAGTTTCACTAAGAGTCAGAGAAGTTACCGACTTATTTCTCATAAATTTATTTGAAAAGAAATTGCCAAAAATTATGCCATTGATCCAAATATAGGGAAATTTTATTTCCTAGGGAAAAGAAGTGATATTTCTCATTTTCATCATTTTCAAGTTCTTTACTTATCATTTGAAATCCTCATTTTATTTTTCCTCTGAGAAAAAAGAGAAATCAAGAAAAGCAGAGGAAAAAAATTGGGCTGTGAGAAAATAAAGAGAGGAAAACATCCAGGAGTTCCTTTTGCTTTCTAAATTCTAACCATGCAGGAAGGAACATAAGATGCTATAGTAGATAAAATACCTAAATAAAAAAGATAAACTTTATCTTCTAAAATCTTTATGTTAAATATGATGGCAACAGACGTTTCAACATCCTAAATCAAATATTTACCTGGAAATAAACAGTAAATTCTATCTTATAAATGACTTTGTAAATGGTACATTATGTCATAGAAAATAGATCTTCTTAAATAAACCTAGGTTATTTTTGAATTCTCTCAAAGTTTTCCAAAGTAGAGAAACCATGCTGCTGTAGTATATTCAGATAATGATAACTTTATTTAGTCCTGTTTAACATTTTGATATGTGTATTTGTACTAAATTAAATCATTGTAGCTTATATTAAATGTAACAATTAAATATTAATTTTTAAATACAATTTTTTTTTTCCCTTCAGGAAGAGAAAAGCAATCAGGCAAAAAAAAAAAATTCTTCTGTGCTGTTAAGTACCTTGGTGTTCTGGAGTGAAAAGGAAATCAACAGTAATTCTCAGATAATGCAAGGTTTGGCAGATAAAAATAATGAAAATGCAGGCCAAGCACGTAGTCAGGCAGGCATTCCTTTTGTCAACATGTGCTTCATCACAGTTAAGTGGTAGATTATGCATCGAGAAACAAAGAATGTGTTCACATTTGCAAGATGAGCAATTGCGTCCCCAGAAAGCAGAAACAATGAGATCAGGATGGATAATGCAGTGCATATGAATTCCTAGTGTGCTGCTCTTGTTAGTATGGGAGGATGAAATTGCAAATGTGTGCTAGAGAAAGAATAGGAAGGTGACATCAATTAGGTAGATGACTTTAGGATAATGGTAATTGGTGTTTTGATTGGGATTCACCTGGTAAAATGTAGATTTCTGTCACACGTTCAGTATCTCCATGGCGCTGCTGAGGCCTTCTTAGACTGTGTTTCAAAGGACTACAAAACCAGACTCCTTCACGGGAAGGAATACGATGTTCAGGTTGTTTTCAACAGCGAGCAGTTGTACAGGACATGTGGAGATGACACAAGAAGATCCATTGTCTGGAAGCTGCTACTAAACTGCTTCATACCAGAATAAAGATGCAATTCTTTTACACCAAAGGTAATTAACCACTAGTGTAATATTTCAGAGTTTGATGGAATCTGCACGACTAGAAACTCTCAGGCTAAGGCTGCATTTCTTGATGTACAGGGTATATACCTGTATAACCTGTGAGTTTGGTACAGAAATGATAGGTTACAGTGTTTTGACAGGCAATCATAGCAGTGTTCCTTAGTCTTCAGTTACAGAAGAGCAGAAACCTGTCCTTTGTCTGTGGGACAAATAAGCTTTGCTTTCAATTATCCTAAATATTCATCTTCTCAACATTATCCCTCTATTCCTATTTTATGCCTACCTTTAGGGAACTTCAGATAATGGTCTTTACTTATCAGATTCCTACAAATATTCTTTCAGAATAATCTTATGTTAATATCTTCATGTTATGTATATTCTATTTGGCAAAATTGATAATTAAAACCCTATCTGTTACTTAATGCTACTTTGTAAGACTGTCACATTACCATCAACATATCAAAAATCCAAAATCACTTCTAAAAACTTTCCTTTTAGTACACTTTGCTAAGTGCCTGAGCTCCACTGATCCATTAGATAAACACAAAGGTTTTGCTGTTTTGCTTCATTTCTTCTAGACCATTTCTAGCTTTTAGGCTCTACAGAGCACCCATGACTCATCTGGCAAATTCTTCAAGGCCCATATGTCTTTTTACTCATATAACTCCAATGCATGTAAAATCACTGGAAAGCTATTATTGTTTGTATGGCTCGCTGACTTTTAATAACTCATTTAACAGTAAGACTGCATTAGATGTTGGATCACAAGGATTTTCTCTAGCCAAGCTATACTGCATCTCTTCTGATAGCTTCTGTTTTCATAATACCTCTAGCTATATATTAGTCTTATCAACATTTTTCTTCCATAGACCCACTTGGTGTCTCTACCTTGTGGCTATTGCAGAGTCCCAGCAGAGAGCCAGTGGAATGCTCACATCTCTATTAAACTGTACATTTCCTTTCAGCACAGATTAATTTCACCTAGTTCTCTTTAATACTTTTATTTCCTTTTGCCTAGACACAAAAGCTAGTTTCAGTGGTTAACAATTGCCATATTCTATCTCTTAAGATGAGCGACATGATTAGTTTTTCACGTTTTCAGTCCTTTGACACTCCTTTTTGTCTTTCCAATACAAACAGGCAGCAATTAAGTGAATCTAGTCCCCCAGCCATCATTCCCATTATGCTAGTATGGTAGATAAGAAGGAAGAGTATTTTGGCTTTATGAAATGGATTGAAGGAAAACGTCTCAGTAAGAGCTGAAATTCAAGCTCTTCTTAATCCAAGTCATACCTCTTGCTCTTTGTACACTCACTGGTGCTGTGATAATCACAATGTGGATTTCACAACAGCATAAAACCCATATGCAGTGTTTCATATTGTAAAAGAATGCAAAACTAGACTGCTTTTAGTTTTCTGTCATCACCAGCTTTCCCTTTATGATTTTCTTTCTGTAGCTTGGATTCCTCAATTCACTGCTAGATACTGAATTTCCAGTATAGCGGATTAAGGCAATATCTAAACCATTTGGGAACCTAGCACTTTCTGGAAACTGGAAACTGCTGCTTCGTGCAATCTATGTTTAGAATTACCAGCAGAAAGGAGAACTTTTTAAGGAAAGCGGAAATAAAACAGTTATATTCCTTTTTCCTTCTCATCTCTATTAAAGTAGTTTGATATGCTGATGACCATCATCTCCTTCAGATGTTGCAGTATCATTTTTTTGTTTCCACAGATTTATCTTATCGTATATCTTTGTTCCACTCTGGTTTTGCCTCATATGCTCCAGGATTTCTGTATACTTCATTGGCTGTTCTTCTTTCTTCCTTTTTCCCCACAGCCATGTATGACCTTGGCTCTTACTGTGGTCTTTCTTTTTTTCTCCGTTTCCAGTCACAGCGTTTCATTCCTATTTGCATCAAACATGACATGTGACCATGAGCTTCCACTAACCGCATTACAAATCTCTTTTTTGGTTCCTAAAGAATTCAGGATAACAGCATTTCTCCCCGTACCTCTTCTTCTTAGAGGCAGCATCCCTGTAAATCCCTCTGTGCTAGCTGCATGCTGCATGCTCTGATAATCCCCAGACAAGGTGACATTGTCAAACCATAATCCATAGTCTCCTTGTTGCCTTTTCATATTTGCTAACTCTGTTCTTTTGATAGTCAAACATAATAATCTTCTAACTGACAACTAAGGCCTCAGTTTATCTGCAGAGAATGGCAGATGATCCAAGTATCAAGGCTGGAAGGGAATTTTGCTCCAGGTTAATCCCAGTAACCCTACAATATCTGCTACCTACTTGCCCAGGTGCTTCTTCATACTGTCTACTCACACCAGATACTTGGATCTGGCAAACACAGCTCAGGAGTGTTGGTGTGAGGCTGGGAGTGGGACCATAATGAGGAGCACTCAAGGGCCTAACTGACTAGCAGGTACTTGGCTCTCAGCTTCCTGACACCTTTTGCCACACTTTTTGAAATTCTCTCGTTTCTCTTCAGAAAATGCACTAGTGAGATGATCTAGGCTACACCATTCACCTGCACTTCTTGGATTTTGCTGGGTTAAAACCTGCTATGGACTGCAGTAACAGCTTTGCTAAGTGACACTTGGGGTCTTTTCATGCTTCCTGAAGGAAAGTTAAGTTCTTAGGTTTTATTTCTTTTTCAGATCCCCATCTTCATTCACAGAGGGCCAAATGCCTACAGCAAGGACCTCCATTGACTGGAGGGAGCTCTGATGAGTCCTACAACACCTTGTGTCAGGAAGGACTTGTTGGTTTGGTTCTGGTATAAGCAGAGAAACAGGACAGTCGAGAAAAAGGAGAACTTCCTGTACCAGATGATGCCAAACAGTTGATTAAGATGTGTTTGTAATTTCCTGTTTAAAAATTAAATAATTTATATATATATATATATATATATATATATACATATATAATTGGGTTTTAGTGAGATAAAATTTGTATGTGGTGTGTCAGAGAAAGGGTTTCTCCAGTTCACTTTTCATCAGTCTTTCTAAAAATCTTCTCAATAAATCATTGTGGACATGGTAGAAATCATTCCGTTTTCTCCCTGGCTTCTTGCTGTCATGGCTGAATTCACAGCATGAGTCTATCAAAGTTTCAGAATTGCCTCAGAAATTAATTTGTCGGGGATAGCTTGCAACAGATGTGCTATTGGCTTCTACATTTGTTATTTCTCTGCTCATAGCATGGCCCTGTTGTGTGCGATACATTCCAAGCCTTGAAGAGTCTGCAGCACAAACTCGCTATGGAAACTGGGAGAAGGTAAAAAAGAAAGATTTGACCAAAGTCACAGAGAAGACTTGGCTTTAAAATTTAATGTGACCCTTGTGTCTTCCTCACATAGTCTGATTTTGGACCATGCCACTGAACAGATATAAAACATGGGTGGGAGTAACCATGGAGGAGACCAGATGTCTGTTTGGGAAGGCATCCAGGACTTTCCATTACCACATGAAAAGAGAGAACAGTCACTCAAACTACTTTCTAATTCAGTACTTGTCAATGAAATATTTTATCTCACTATAAAACATTTATTTGTGATAGATGCAACTGAACTCTGTTAGAGTCAGGCAGCAAGTTACTTGACTAAAGAAGGTGTTGCTGCAGAGGTGAAGGGACATTGCACTGGTGGGATAGTGCTGTTTGCTTCGTGCTTGGCAGTAAGCCACCACCAAAACTCTGTGAGAGCATTGAGACAGCTGCTGTAATGCTATATATGTCTATGCTATGCATCCTGGGACCTCCATTCAAGTGTAGATTAGCATTTAAGGTGAAAGAGGATAAAGAAGGGAAGCAGCTTGCTCATCTGATGGTCTGTAACTAGACGTACCACGCAAAGAGTTACAAGCAAGTAAGCATATCTACATTCTCTTAGGAGAGCAATAATGATATTGAGAAGTTCAGAGTCTTTCTGAAAATACATGAAATATCCTAGATATTGGCTGATAAAGGAGAAAAGAGGAAATCTCTTTTGTCCAGTGAAAAGATAAATGAAAAAGTGTATCAGACACAGTGCCAGCAGAATTGCCACAGACACCAGCTTCACCAGAGAAATAGTAAGAGCAGTGACAAATAATGTTAATAATCTCTGACTGATACTGTCATTCTTCCCTTCAACTATCTAGCTGAAATCGCAGCACAATTAACCTTGGCTGCATTGTAAGGTCTTTAATGTCGTGAAGAGACTCATGTGAGTAGGAAAATAATCTTAAAAACTTACCATAAAGTTTGCATGAGGCATTTCACAGATAAATGTGAGCATTTGCAGGAATTTAAAAAAAAAAAAATGTGCAAAAGGTGAGATATAAGACCTGAGCCTTTGTAAGAGAATTTTTTTTTTTTTTTTTTTTTTTTTTTTTTTTNAGAGTTATAAGCAGGATGAGGCTCAGGTACATATGTTTATGCTTGCCAAAGTACTGATGTACTGCATAATTCATGATGATTATCAAAGTATTATTGATTTGGTGTATTCTTCCTTAATACGCTTCAGCTATTGTATCCTCTCACATCTCTGCTATCATGACATCCAACCATTAACCCAGCACTGCTAGCTCACCATGAAGCCATGTCCATGAGCACCACATCTATGTGTCTTTTAAATGCATCCAGGAATGGTAGCTCCACCACTTCCCTGGGCAGCTTCTTGAGGGCTTGACAAACCTTTTGGTGATGAAGGTTTTCCCAATGTCCAACCTTAACCTCCCCTGATGCAGCTTGAGGTCATTTCCTCTTGTCCCATTGCTTGTTACTTGGGAGAATAGTGTGACCCCCACTTCGCTACAACCTCCTTTCAGGCAGTTGTAGAGATGTGTAAGGTTTTCCCTTAGCCTCCTTTTCTCCAGATGAAACAAGCCCACTTCACTCAGCTGCTCTTCATAAGGCTTATTCTTACATAAGCCAGAATGCTATTTGCCTTCTTGACCACCTGGACACTTGGTTGGCTCAAGTTCATATAGCTGTCAGCCAACACTCCCAGGTCTTTTTCTGCTGGGCAGCTTTCCAGCCACTCTTTCTCAAGCCTGTAGTGTTGCTTGGGGTTGTTGTGACCTAAAGAAGACATTGTCTTCCCAGAAAACACCATCAGGAAATTTTACACAGCTGTTCCAGCATTGTGTAGTTATTTAATGAAGATACTCTCATTTTTCTGTCTTAGCGGCTGCCAGCCCACCTGGGACAGGCTAACAGCAACCATCATTGCAAAACTGTTGATAAGGCTTTATCCTGTTTCATCCTTCTGCATTGCAATGTGTGTAGGTGAAGAAAAGCTTTAAAGTTACCTCTCAAATATGGATTGAAGCCAGATTTTCTCCTTTAAACATGTTCTGTTGAGTAGATAAGGTTAAAACTTGGAAAACTAATGATGAGGGTTTTGATCTGAGAACCAATACCGGAACAGAACAAGCAGCCATAAGCACCTTTATGCAGTTCTTCCAGTAGCATCTTGCACAAAAATGGAACATCTAACTAATATGGAGAAAATGTGGGGAGAAATAATTTAGATGAGTATGTGTCTTTGAGTGGTTGAAGAGAATCAAGAGTTTTTCCTTCTTAGGACAGAAAAAAAAAAAGAAAGACAAAACCCCACCACCCTGAAACAACCAATCACTTGACCTGAATCTTTTATCCATTCTGATAAAATGTTGATGTCTTAAGTTTCTTCTTTGTGTTAGTTAAGGTAGTTTTAACATCTTTCTATAAACACCTATTTCTACTCTGACAGGAGAAAAGACATAAATAAGGAGCAGCTACTATAATTGCACTGTAGTTATGATAAGACTATAATATAATCTGCATTGCAGTTAACATTGAGATACTTTTCATGCCCATTTTTCACATAACTGACAGTTCATCTGTGTGATAGAGTGATTGATTTCCCCCACCCCCTATTTATTTCATGCTTAATAAGCACAGTTTGGGGCATAGATGTAGTAACAAAAACATTTTAGCCTTAATATAATTGTACAGAAACAACTTCAGACTTACAGCATAAATGAAAGACTTTTACTCTCTACAAGCAGTTTTGTATAACCATGTGCACAATCATGAATGTATATTTGCTAACTCTCATCAGACACTACAGTGGCAGATCTCATAGGGAACCAAAGTCAGAGAGCCTAAAAAAGGTTAGTGGGTCTTCCCTCAGGTGGCATATCAGCTCCAGTGTAAGAGTCTGTGCTCAAAAGATGCAGTTCACTCATTCTGATTTATTTTAAATAGAATACTCAAAAATACAGATTACTATACAGTATATGACCTCTTAGCTCATCTGAGTATTTTAACATAGTTTCAGCTTTAGCCTTCTGCCCCTCCAACATAACCTTAACTCCAGTAAAAGGAGCTGAGCAAGGAATGAGCTGAAAGCAGGAATCTTTGACTTACACATTAAAATTTGAGTTTGATAATTAATGAATTACAGTATCAGCATTGCTCTCTATTTTGAACCAAACAAAATAAAGATGCTAGGGGATTTTTTTAATAACAATAAACATGGAGTTCTAATTCCTTTTTATACCCTGTGATCACATACAAAAGATCTAATAAAATAATTGCATTAGATGTCCTATTTTTGGAGAAATGCATAGCTAGTATCTAGGAAAAATCTTCTTCCTCTGATTTATCTATTACTGAAGCAAAACCTAGTTAATTACCTAATTTGCATGAATATTTTACATCTACATAGATGCTAGGATGAGCACTGGGGAGAGGTTTTGCATCAATCAATTTTTAATAAGTTAATGAAGTTGGCCAGGCTGACTCTGCAGATCAAATTATTGGATGTTTTTCTGCCGTTGAACTGAGAAGCTGCAAATCAAGGTGCAGATCAATGAAACTTGTGACCTAGGGACCTCCTCCAGCAGCAAGGTGTTGTTACTGCATAGGAGCTGCAAATTGGTAACCTGCCTGAGGTCCCCAATTATTGTTCCATTTGTCTTGAGTGGAGACTGTGACAGCAGCTTGTAGCTTCCTATCTCTCGCCTTTTTCTTTGCCTGTTCCACTGCACCATTGCTTTGAGGCAGGGTATAACCTTGAAAACTGCAAACCAGAACTAGGTCAGTAATATTAAGACAGAAAGTGGTAGGTCTGCTGCTGCTTTTGCCTATTTTTTTACATTACTCTTCCTGTGCTCCACAGCATTCCTTCCCATTCTTTGCCACTCCTTTGTTCCCTTGCACTGGGATGCCTTCTTTCAACCTACCTACCTTCCTGTCAGTATGGGCTTGATATCTCCATACCACATGTATCTGTCAGGGGACACTGCCTCAAGAAAAAATATATATACAATATTCCCTGAGGCCTTCCCAAGCCTTGTGCAGTGTGTTAAGATGATTTGCACAAGAATGCATCTTCCCTAAGATCAAATATTTAAAACCAAGGCATCCAGTCTAAGCCAGTTAGCTGTCCAGGCGCAACCTATGGTAGACAGACACAGCAGCACCTCCAGGGAGTTGTTCTTTCTGTCTCAAAGTTTGGGCTGAAAATAGTTTTGAAAACCTGTTGATATTCTTCTCTCTCTGTGTTGACAAGAGAGGGAGACAATGGCAACGAATTTAGATACACTAAACTCTACATGGTTAAACTTAAGAAAGATTAATTTAATCTTGAGAGGTCTTCTGAAAAATTCCTGCTAGCCTTATGCAGGCACACAAAAAGTGCTACTAAAATAAGAGCTCATGAAACAAACTAGATCTTAAAATGCCAGTATCTGCCATTGCAGAAATTAGGGGATTTGGCAGGAATTTTCCAAAGAACAGTCCACAGTCTTCTAATCTCTACTGCTTCAAGTAACAGCTACTATGTATGGGCCATTTAATAGAGAGAAGAGAGCAGATTCTCATCACCAGAGATAGATTGCTAGTTCTGGAGACAGCATAAAAGAATGAACCAGGCTAAAAAAATATATTATCCTAATTACACTGGGTCATATATTGATATATGGTAATTTGACTGCAGAGTCACCAAGAGTGCTGAGGAAAAAGTTTCTGCCAAAAAACAAAATTGGTGAAGTCTCTGTTTTCTGTTTTTAAACCCATTGTTAGGAATAAGATAAACCACATGGGATTTTGATCTAATCAATTCTGTGTTGATGAAAAGCTCAACATGAACCTGCAGTGTGCACATGCAACCCAGACAGCAACCGAGTCCGGGGCTGCATCAAGAGAAGCGTGGCCAACAGGGCAAGGGAAGTGATTCTGCCACTTTACTCTGCTCTTGTCAGACCCCACCTGGAGCCTTGTGTGCAGTTCTGGAGCCCTCAGCACATGGAAGGACATGGAAGAGTTGGAGTGGGTCCAGAGGAGGGCCACAAAGATGATCAGAGGGCTGGAGCAGCTCTGCTATGAGGACAGGCTGAGAGAGTTTACTAAGCAGATTTAAGCAGAGAGTTGGGGCTCTTCAGCCTGGAGAAGAGAAGGCTTCGAGACCTGATAGTAGCCTTTCAGTATCTGAAGGGGGCCTACAGGAAGGCTGGGGAGGGACTATTGACAAGGTCTTGCAATGACAGGACAAGGGGCAATGGGTTTAAACTGGCAGAGGGGAGATTTAGACTGGATGTCAGGAGGAAGTTCTTTCCAGTGAGGGTGGTGAGGCACTGGAACAGGTTGCCCAGGGAGGTTGTGGCTGCTCCCTCCCTGGAGGTGTTCAAGGCCAGGTTGGATGAGGCCTTGAGTGACCTGTACTAGTGGGAGGTGTCCCTGTCTATGGCAGGGGGTTGGAACTAGATGACCTTTGAGGTCCCTTCCAACCTTACCATTCTATGATTCTATGATTCTATAATGCAACTGTACTTGATTTTAACCCACCATTTAATTGGAGCTTTATTCAGATTATTTGCTTTGTGTCTAATTTTAATTTTTAGTGACTAACATGATATCAAACTCAAAGAGCAATTTGAGGTCCTTAGAATCCAGGGCACAAAGACTGTGGCTGTTTCTGGGCCCAGTGGAGAGATGTTCATTTTGTGTACATTAGCTATTCAAAACTCAGGTTTGTATACTAATTAGTTGTCTTGACTGTTTGGGGTTTTTTTCAGTTGCTGGTGACAGGCAAGCATCTTAGGAAGTGACCAATCCTACATATTTTACCTACTTAGTGCAATGGTGAGGTACCTGTCTCCTGCCACTGACTCTGAGTAGATTCTGACAGTAGATTCTGACCTAGTTTAAGCTAGGTGCACAACTTAAAGATCTCTAAAACTAGTGAAACGAATCCCACATGCTCTTAAATCTAAAAACTCATTGCCTTTGGAATACGCAATATATATATATATATATATTTTTACCCCAGTATTCTGTATCACCCCATTTATTGCTGGGAGGGGCAGGGGAAGGAACAGGTGTGATTTGTTTGGCCTGTAGTTGAGCGCAGTGATGAAATCACAAGTTGCCAAGACACTGATATTTCTCACTCCTTTGACATTAAATGTAAATACCATTAAAAGATGATACCTACCTGAAATAAATCACAAAAAATTACAGTTTAATACCAGTGGAAGTCAGTAGAAATCCTACTAAATTCAATTTAAATTTGCATCAAGATAACCATAATTCAAGGTAATCTCTCTGTTTATGGAAGTATTAAATACTGATGTTAAATGTGACAAAAGTGAAGAAGAGTGTGCTCTGTACATACGTAATGACTGAGATGAATTAAGCATTCTGGATGACACCAGAGGACAGATCTGTGAAATGATCATTCTTATGAAATGCTGATGCAGCATAACAACTCCCACTCATCCAGTCCTGCTTTTACAATCATCAGGAAGAAAAAGTGAGCTACAAAGGGAAATCATCCCACAGGTGATCTCAAAATGATACAGGCCATCTTCTTCTCCTTTGTTGCAAAGGAGAAGCCTGTCCTCAGTTTAGACATCTCACCCAGGGGTATCTGTGAGGGCAGAGGAGTGCCACCTCCAAATCTACATGCTTGTGATAACGTCCATATCAGACACATACGATGTTTTCCTGTTTGGATGGAGACAACCTCCCTCAATATTTTTATCTGAGTGTCAGCTGTGACACTCCGATTGGGGGCTAAATAGCCTGATTTGTTCAGGTCTTTGTTCATCTGAAACATCTCTTCAAATAACAGGGAATCTGTGTAGCACTAATGCTCATGGGATAATCCTCTCACAGCATGCCATGTAAGACCAATGGCACATTATTTCAAGATACAGGCTTTAAAAAGCACCTGGCTTCATTGAAAAATGTCCTAGCAGCCTCAGTTTCCCTCAAATTGTGCAGGAGACCACAAACTCTTCCTGATAACACAAAGAGTAAACAGGATGATTAAAGTCTCCACTCTGTTCTGAGGGTAATCACTGACTTAAGCTGTTTCCTAAATGCCTCTCCTAACTTAGTCCAATAACTGCCTGTGAGCACCTCTGAAATTTTGATTTGAATTGCCTAGTTGCCAAAAAGGCAATGAAGTAAGGTTAGATCATGACAAAAAATAAAAATGCAACCCAGAGGATTTCAGTATCAACCTAACTACTGTTATCATGACATAGGAAACATAATGCAACATTGGGATCAAGCACTCTGCGGTGATGTATCCATACTCTCCTACCTTTTTCATATTCTGATGCTCTTGAGGAACAATAAAATTTTTTTCAATTTGTTTAGGCTAAAATATCCAGCTCACAGTTGCACTCAGGTGTGTGGTAGAGCTAACATAAATCAGACTCAGACCAGTGAAGCTTACAGTGACTTGAGCTCTGGAGTTTTACCCAAGCATTTTTCCCTGAGTGTTATTTTCACCCATTGGTGATGCATCAATTGAGCCCTTTGCTTCAGACAGCACAGGCTTACAGATACAAGCACATGTATCAGCACTGTGCCCATATTTGAATCAGGGTGACATCACTACCAAGTGACATCACTATCTCCTCGAGTCTCCTCGAGTCTCCTCTCCTCTCCTCGAGTCTCCTCGAGTCTCCTCTCTCTTCAATTTCTTTTTTTTCCAGGACTCTTCCTAACATCTGAAAATAACTGCAAAAGGCACCTCTGGGAATTTATAGTCCAGACACCCCTAAGCATACACTCTACTTGAGAGCTAATGTGATTCCTCTCTAATTGCCATAAACTTAGCACACTTAGTACTCACACATGTAGCACTTAGTGCGTAGCACATAACAGAGCACTAGATATCAAAATTTTAAATTCCTTAATCAGGCTGACATTTAGTTACTTTATCCAATGAGATGAGAAAATGATCTTGAAATAGAAGTAAGTATATAAATATATGTTTGTATTTCTGAGGATAGAATTAAAACATCCCGCTTCATTTGTGAGAAACTTGCAGTTTGTTTATTTTTCCCAGATAAATCTGAGGTCTGTCATAAGCAGAACATGAACTTTGGGCTGCTGAAACTGAGTGCATTTCACAACCTTGGCAGATGAGGTTTGAAGATCTGATACAGTAATCATGCGTGTTCCACTCCCGCGACATGAGAGAGGAATACTTGAGGTTTACTGAGGGCCGGGGATTTTATGAAGGGTTTATTGCCACATTTCATTCATCTGTGATAAAAGTTCCTTCCTCCATGAGCAAAAGCATCTGACACTGGCAGTTTTCAAGTAAAATTCATTGTAGGATAGAATAACAACGGAGACTTGTGATTTTCTGATGTGACCTCCCATCCAGGTCTGAAAATAGAAATTATTGCATTTCTGGAATAAAGTGGATAAAGCATGAAAAGAATGGAAGACAAGAAGCTCTCATTCTCCTTGGGCTGTTACTTGCCTTAACTCCACTGACTGTGGTATGAGGTCTAGATTCATAGCCCTTCTGAAAAGCACAGATCCCCATTTTTTCAAGGTAGTACCACAAAGTGAGTGAAAATGTCTGAAAATATAGGCTACAATCTTGTTTTTTCCCAAGTCCACTGCATTGGGTCATCCAGAAGGAAAATAGATACTAGACAGGGAGTAGCTAGGAGGAATATAACCATGGGGTATCAAAGCACTCATGAGGAACGTATAGGAGCAGGGGGAAACCCTTGGCAGTAGGTAAGGTTCCCATGAGTTTGTCAGTAATGACAGCCCAAAGGAAACTTGGCTTTTGCAAAGCAGGAAAAAACACAAAGTGAAACAAAATAGAGAAGGAAATTGGATAAAAAGGAAAAGGCTACTCTAATGATTATACAGTCCTCACTCAAACAGAAAAGCACCTCTTCAAAGAAATGCTTCCTGTAGCAAAGGGAAAATAATTGTGAGGTTAATTTACCAGAGTGAAGTTGATGCGACCAGATATTATTCCTTTCCTGATGTGCATGCTCTTCTGATATTTATTACTGCATTCCATCCACCTCATCTTTTTGTTTTCCTCAAAGCATGACATAAATACATCTTACTCAACTGGGTTTTGAAGACAAAGATGTCAGAAACTGCCTCTGAATTAGATCTCTTTCTTCAACTCATAGTTAGTTTTCTGGAGATGCACCATATCATCTGTTTGGCACCTTTCTCTGACACACCTTGAGGCTCCTTCTGCTCTCTCCTAACTTCAGGCACTCATCTGAGATACCTGCTTGCCCAAAGCACTCTCTATAGCCAAAGAGAGTTCTCTGACAGACATTTCTGATCTCAATAACCTATCTCTTCCCAGTGATTATAAGGACAAACGGTGTAGCTAACTACCAGTGCAGGTACCTCTTAATTACCTAAAATTAGGAGGGATGAAACAACATCAAAAACTGAATATAATATTCCTTGTAGAAGCTATACAGATGTTACCCCCATTTCTTAGGTTGCTACTGACCTATATTGGGTGATCTTTTCTTTAAAACCATACAATGCATAAAAACCCATGTGCTTGATCTTGTCTTTTCCAGTATTAACCATCACTAATTACTTCACCTTTACTCTCATGAGTATTTGGATTTTTTAATCCTTTTTATTATTAAATTATTATTGTCATAACTATTTCATTGTGATTTCTTCTGTCCATAAAAATAATTCTACTGAGTTCCATTGATGTCATTTTTGAGAGACAGCCAGCTTAGGCTAACAAAATAAGTTGAAAAGAGAATATTTCCTCTACAAAGAGATAGAGCCCTCAACTCTGGAAAGATGAAGGTGATCTCTTATTCTTCAGTTTCTCAAAAGATTTATTTGCTCTATTTTTGAATTACTGAATCATATATACAACTGTGAGCTATGAAGCTGGAGCCTGGAAGGCTAAAATATGAGAGCAAAATCTCATCTAAGCTTTGCAGTAGACTTCTGTGGTAATCATATCCAACATCATTCACCACCACTAGGGAATATTCCATCATTTATCACTTTAACTTATTACTCTGTTGCTAGCTTTTGCCAAAATGAAAAAAAAATGTATCTGTGGATTAGCTATTTGGATGACATGATAGGAATACTTCCAGTTAACTCTGTAGGCTTATGTTCTCTTAACACCATCTGATGGATCTGGTACTTTTTCTCTCTCACAGAAAAATGTAAAAATATGGTGGAAAAAATACATCTTGACATATCTGTGGTCTTCAAGAGCCCATGCTTCTGCAAAATATCTTCCTTAGATAGACCTTTCCTTACACAGGCCTTCGACCACTGCGTAATCAAATAACAATATTAGTAAAGGTACAATTGTTTATGCAGTTGAGAACATGTATGTCTGCTTGCTTTATTTGTTTGTTTATGCTGTACTAGATACTGTGAGGGGACAAGAAAAAGTTCAATTTTTCTGACATGGAAGTAGGATGGAAGTGTTCATATAATCTTAGCTGTCTTCACAAGAGAAAACATTTTCTACGTAGTTCTAGTGAGAAGTTTTCTTATTTATTGCATTAATTGAGGAAAGAAAATTTAAGAAAGCTCGTCTGTAAAAGCATGATGCTTTCTTTAAACTTCAAGCTGTTGGTGTTCATCCTAAGAATAAAGCAGGCACATAAATCTAGGTTGTTGTAATATTGTAATGGATGTCTCTAGCAGATGGCACATCTTAACGAGCTTGAAAAATCCCTATGGGCTCAAAAGAAGAACAGGGAACATAGCAAACATTTCATAAAGAAGTTAAATCCAATATGTTGGTTTTTTTTTAAATACTTTTTTTTTCAGTAGCCAACTCATATACTGAATATTTTAATTCTCAGACGTACTTAAAACAAAACAAACTCCAACCATTTAAAATGTACTCTCAAAGAATATTGCTCTCCTCTCAGATATTTCTCATGAATGTTGAGGCCTTGAGTAACCTGTACTAGTGGGAGGTGTCCCTGCCTATGGCAGGGGGTTGGAACTAGATGATCCTTGAGGTCCCTTCCAACCTTACCATTCTATGATTCTATGTTTTACCTCTAGTTTCCACCATAGGCATGAAGAATTCTGTAGAGAATTAGTGAAAATGATAAGGTGTTTTTATATCCTAAGGGCTGTGACAGAAAAAAAATCACCCCTTCCCTAATTTCCATTAGGACAGCTTCTTCTTTGGTGTGACTTCTTAGATGATTAGAGATTTCCTGTGAATAAAATGAAGCTGAACCAACAGAACCCATTTGTATGGGAGTGAATCCAAAGTAATTTAAGAAATTTTAACAGATGTATTTGGGTTTAAGGCAATATAATTGAGATAGCAATTCAGAAAAGTATTTAAGCACAGACATAACCCCCCCCCCACAG
>VWZE01000139.1:1213-33052 GCA_013396675.1 Eubucco bourcierii
TGTCCAGAGAAGGGCAACGAGGCTGGTGAGAGGCCTCGAGCACAAGCCCTATGACGAGAGGCTGAGGGAGCTGGGATTGGTTAGCCTGGAGAAGAGGAGGCTCAGGGGGGACCTTATTGCCTTATTGCTGTCTACAACTACCTGAAGGGTGGCTGTGGCCAGGAGGAGTTTACTTTCTTCTCTCAGGCAACCAGCACCAGAACAAGAGGACACAGTCTCAAGCTACGCCAGGGGAAGTTTAGGCTAGATGCAAGGAGAAAGTTCTTCACTGAGAGAATCATTGGCTACTGGAATGGGCTGCCCAGGGAGGTGGTGGAGTCACCGTCCCTGGAGGTGTTCAAGGCAGGTTTGGATGTGGCACTTGGTGCCATGGTCTAGTCTTGAGGTCTATGGTAATGGGTTGGACTTGATCTTTGAGGTCTCTTCCAACCTTGGTGATACTGTGATGCAAAAAGTATCGATGGTAAATCACACTTGCACTTCAACATTTAACATCTTTGGTAGAATAGAGTAACTAAGTTTCATTTCATGACTTATTTTCAGCAACCGCAAACCTGAGGATTACTTTGCTACTAAAATAATCTGGTTTTTTTGCACCTTAGGTAATCCAAATCTCTTGATTCTGAAGCTGTGTTTTGTAATAGGTAGGATCTCAGGTGGTTGAAAAAACAGGTCTAACCACAGATTAGTCTGTCTCAATGAAGACAAACTCTTCATACAAAACCACAAATGTAATGACCAGTATTTTCTATTTCCTATCTTCTGTACATCCAGTTGGAGCAGCAGAGGAGCAAGAAGAGCAAAGCACACAGCACTCACAGTTTAGGAAAGCAGCTGAGTGTTTTGTAACACCTGCAAAGCCTGGAGACCAATGTCCTCAAACTGGTACTTCCAAACACAGAGGCCAGACACCAATTCTTTGAAAAGCACTCAAAAATGCAGGTGTTCTTGGATTTCTTAATCCAGCTTTAGTTCTTTCCACCTTTGAGAAGTAACATGGAGAGTGAGGGCATCCTGCACTTTAGAGCACTTTGGTTTTTTTCTGATATAGACATAAATAAAACCTTTCTAAGGTATTAATTAACTATAGTAAATGTCTGACCATAGTATAAAACAAGTGTTTTCTTGGGACACTATCAACATTAAGCTCTCCTTGGCTGTCTACAGACTAAAGCACACCTTAAATACTTCCACCATAGCAGAAGTGATTCGTCAGAAGAGCAACAATCCACCAAGAGAACCGAGCATAACCAAAAGACACAAGATTGCTTAGCTGGAAACTGCATAGGAGAGGAAGGAGAGGAACTGTTTCAGCTGTCTCATGGAGTTACACCTTTATTGGACTTCAGGAATTAGGAAAACTGCACCAGAAGATCCTTGCACACCAGGCTGTGTTCCTGTTCTGCTGCAGAGTCAGATTTGTCTCAGCTCCGACTAATACTGACCTTTAGAGTTTTGTGTACTACTTCAGATGTGTTCTGGTCAAGAGACTGCTGTGAAGGCACACATTTCCACTCCTTAGTCAGTCATGTTTCTGAAGTTACTAAATTATAGAAGCACTAAAGAAGCCCATTGACTTGTATTCACAGTCCTATGTTGCTGACACCCTGAGACCCCCTTACGTTACCAAGGCAGGAAACTGGGAAGAGTTTAGGATTCGGAGAACTTGCTCTGAATTTTCCATTGCTCACTGCAATGGAAAATGACTTCTTTCATCACTTCAAAGTAGAAACAGCTACTCTTGAGTCTCTGAAAGGATGCCCCAATATGCAACTGAGATAAAATTGGTTCATACCTGCAGCTACACACCTCCCTCTAGCTGTTCCAGTCTTCACTCTAAAAGATAAAGAAGAAACAGACATTGACTACTCTGCAGTTAAAAAAAAACAAAACAAACAAAAAAACAAACCAAAGCAAAAATATATCAGACAATAACCGTCATTACAACATTTATTCCATCTTGTCCAATACTGAGGATGTGGAAGCAAAACATCTTTCCAAGAACACAAGTAATCAGTTAACAGAAGTTAACAGAACCACCTTTAGACTCAAAAAATGAGCTCCACATGTCAAAGGCTGCAAAAGAAAGCATGGCAAGGACAATGTGGCTAAACACAGAAGCCCTGTAGTACTAACATTTAGTAGACTTATTCTATTGGTCCAACTTTTTTGTCTCTCATGACAGAAGATAGCAGAAGCAGTTACCAACAGCAGTACCCACAACCCTGAACTCCTGCACTACACTCTTTTGACAGCCATAGCACTAAGAGATGACAACGAACCAGCAGATGTGAACTGCAATACTAAACAGTTCAGACAGAAATGTATGATAAAGCTCTGAATTAGGGAGCACGAAGAACTAACAATGCAAGGAAACAAAAAAAAGTTATTACTATAGCTTGAGCAAACCACCAGCAAGGCACCATAGAGACTTTCTATGCTACTACATTTTAAGTAGAGGATGCTCATCAGAGATTCAAAATTCTCTCCCTGCAGCTTCAGTAACTAAACCACTACTCAAGATAGCAGATATTTAAATATATACTTCAGATTTTTAATTCCTTATTTTTTTAATAATTTATTCTGCCTCCTCCTAGGGTATTTTGCAGAACTACATTCAAGACAGTCTAGCAGTATTTTACAGAAACTCCACATCCATCTGTAGGTACCAAACCAAAACCTGCATCCACCTGCAAGGAAAATAATTACTCAAGGTTATTTCAGTTTCCACACTTCCACTATTTCAGTCTTCTTCATAACATCTATTCTTTGTTCTTCAGGAAGCGTGGATAAGCGATCCATATCCTCTTCTAACTTGTCTTGTAATAGATATGTGGTTAGTTATCAGATGCACTCATGCCCTCTTTTCTAGAGGGAGAGCTCTGGAGAAATTTTTACTGGTTTTTTGTTGTAATTTTCAACTCTTTCAAACTCTTCCTAATTTGTTCAATTAATTTAACACAATACTATGCCCTCTAAAAGGAACACAAAATCCTAAAAGCCTTTTTAAAAAAAAAATAATACCAGTTATGACTAAAACAAACAAACAAACAAAAAACAAAACAACAACAACAACAACAAAACCCCAAACCACACAAAACAAAAACCACAAATCCTGAAAAACATCATTCAGTTCTCTAAAATGTGTATTTTCAAAATGACACATTTATCTTTTCTAGGATGTTACTGAAACTGCTGCTCAGGAAACACTTTACATACCATTTTTTGTTCTGTTTCATGGTAACATTATGAAGGTCCTACTAGTGATTCAAGCACATATATTACCTGAGGACACCTTCTTCCACCTTACCCACACTGCTTTGATGTTTGGAGTTTTTTGTTTTGTTGGTTTTTTTGGTAGGTGTTTATGTTTGTTTGTTTTAAAGTTTAATTAAATAGTATTTGTTTATGGCTAAAATAGAAGGTCTCAAATCCCTGCTAGCAGACCTGGCTTCAAAAAAAAAATAAAAAAAAAATCACATAACTATTTTTTTTCCTTCTTCCTGCTAAATCCAATCTTTGGCAGATATTTAAACCTCATGGAAGCTGTCATAAATACTAAGTTATATTTCTGTGATAGCCAGCTTTCAGAAAAAAAAAAAAGCACTGCACAGCTCACTGCTCATGTAAATGATTACCAGTAAGCAACATGTTAATGTTAAAAGGAAAAGCTTTCCTTCATACCTGTAACTACATAGTACTCTAGAGAATTAATTAAAAAACTTCAAAGAAACAGCTAACATAGCCAGAGGAAAATTCTTGGATACCTTTGGGAAAAAATACACACATCACCGAATCAAAGGCAAAACCAGACAATAAAAACTTTTAAAAGCAAGCAGCAGATCTGACAAACACCTGTAGAAAGCCTGTGAGAATGCTCTTAAATCATTAATCTTTCTTAAACCAAAATTGTTTTGGTATGTTTGATTTAAGTGCATTCTGAAGATAAGCACACCAAATATTTTCTCGATTTGTACATCAGACAATCCTGACCCAAAAGCCAAACAATCTGACAGCTGTGTTTCTTCTCAGAAGAAATCAGGGCTTGGCTACCTCTGATAAAGATAACATACATCCAGCACACTGACAGCAATTCGTGCAGCACTGCAACTTCTGTACTGAACCAACATGACAGTGAGGTTCTGTGCAAACCGTAAGCTGACCCCAGCCCAGCATCAGATACGAACTGATTTCATAGCTGTGTGAACATTGGTTCTTAGTAAGGATAGCAAAACAATTAACAAGTTTGAAGTACTACACCTTGCCAAGGCTTTTGCAAATGAGTTTTATCTTCAATTGCCCCAAATGAAGTGCTGCATCTGAGTACAAACATCACTTTCAGCTTCTGTCCAGTACTGCGAGAACTATGACACTGCTTGAAAATTCCATGTAGACAAATAAAAGTTTAACACTTAGATTTAATACTTTTCCCTGTCAGATCCAAGAGTGGTAACATCCACTCTCATTGACAAACAGTTGTAACTTCTGCTGTGCAATATAATATAAATAGAACTGCAGCTGGTAATGAAAACAAGTGGCTCTAGCCACAAAGTACTTGACAATGGATATAAGCTCAATAAATCTAGACAGACTGCTTTGACACTTGGTTGCAGACCTTCAGTCTCACCAGGCCCATATATAAAAGAACACAGCGTCACTTAATGGATTCTGATCAATGACATTACTGTCACGGTCAGAACTTCTCTAGACCACTTAGTTCTGGTTTCTCATAACACTTTCCAGGAACTAATGTTTGTGGAAAGTCAAGATTGCCACTGACAATTAAAGAGGCCAACAGACAGACCACATCGCTAACCTCGGATACATCCTGGCATCACCAGTCTCATATAAATATATACACTGCCTGGACTCACTGCAGATTTATGTACTTTTAAAGTACCAATATGGTAAATACTAAAAACCTGGAAATATAAAAATAGGGATTTCCCTGGAGGAAGGGTAGATAGCAGTGCACCACAGAGTGAAGGAGCAAGGGTGCTAAGTAAGTCAGATGATGAATATAGAGGACCATATAAACCGAAGTTTGTTACTTGACAGCTCAGGCCACAATCCACAGAAAGTATGTCACTGTCTAGGAAACATTCCTTACGAAACAGCGAGACAGACATAGTGAAAACTCCTCTAGCACCAAACTCTCACCAAGGAAGCAGCTACACTGTCTTACCTGAGACATGTTCTTTGTCTGATGCAACCTTTACACCATCCAAACCTCTTAGCACCAGAAGCCACCTGCTTAACTTAGTGCAAGAACTCCTGGTCACTGCACCTGCTCACTTCATCTCTGCAGAGCAGTAAAAAGCTGTTCTCAGTACTGCCGGCACAAGTGCTTATGTCCACACCACTGAGCTATGCAGTTAGTAATGAGACTAGCTGAATTATGCACAATAGTATGTTTGACTATGAGAATGCAATTTTATTCAACTCAGTATATAATAGGAAAATCAAGATGAAGAGGTGCACATTTTGCGAGCACCGCAGATTAAAAAAAAAAAGAAGGAAAAACTTTTCAAATGCTGTGCTCCAAGTTACTATAACCAGAACATCATAAAATACTTAAGACTTGGGATGCAGACCACATCTGTAATGTCTGTTCCATTCCCAGTCAGCAATTACAGCTTAAACATTGATAAGATCAATCATTAGTCTTACAGCCCATAATAAAAGTGTCAAGATACACACCAAGAATGCAAAAACAATCCTGTGGCCTACTATTGAAAATGTGAGACCTGGGCTCCAAGGATGAGTTCCATTACTAACTGTGGAACTGAACAGCATTGGACAAGTCACTTTATGGTCCCAAGATATTCCATTTGTATAGCATGATTATCCCATTTGTTCAGCATGACTATCCCATTTGTTTTCTTTGTAAAAAGGTGTTTTGAGTACTCATGACAAAACATTTAATGCAAATCAGAGAATATTATCACATCGTTACAGCTGCATCTCAGCTGAAAACCTAGTATCCAACTTCACATAAAAAACTTTCCATAAAACATTTGTCTGTTAATAAAAGCCAAAGAATCTCACCAAACAGAGATTTAAGCTTGCTATATCCTTCCAAGTTGTTCATTAGGGGACTCTCAAAGTATCTCAAGAGCTGCAAATACAAGCAGGTGTACACCAACATAACATTTTATTTACTTTCCAAAATACTCAGAAAACACATTCATGCTTTGCTTTACGGATGCTGTACATGCCACAGGAAGACCTAACAAAGGGACCACAAAGTTCTATGTGTTCTCTTAAGTAAGACATTGAGGTGTAGCAAGGAGAAACTATATTCTCAGTTTAACCACTAAGTCTACTTCTAGAAGCAACAGCACTAGTTGAACTTGAACAACTTCATCTCAGCCACAAGACTCAAATAGTGACACTTTCACTTACCTGCCATTAAGGGAAGGTAAAAACAACTCAGTGGGAAAATCACCCTCATGCAGTGTTTAGATGGACAGAGTCTACATAGTTCTGTGTTAGAAAAAGTCTTTTATACCAATGTACTTACACACTTCCCTCTTTTCATTGCACAAAATCCAAACAATGAAGATAGATGTATTGCAGGTCCGTCCACAAGGATCCTTACATAGTCACTATCCTGTACCACTAGGCCTAACACACCAAAAGATGATATGGTGCATCTATTTCCATCATTTACTCCCAGTTTCAGAGAGAAAATAATGTTGGTGTCTCAACTTTGGAAGATCAGAATCAAGCTGGGTAAAAAATTCTGAGTCATCGTGATAGTCTGTATTTGAAAAACGTATAAACATTTTTATTTCATGCCGAAGTACAGCTAAGCTTTACCTTCAGGTTGTTGACAGCCTGCATTTGGCTTACATTAGACAAATACTTGCTATGAACTCAACCATGCAGAATCTGCTATAGCCATGCCTGAAAACCAAACAGTAAAAATATGTTTGATTTGATATTTTGTTTGGTTTTGGGGCTTTTTTGTGGGGTTGTTTTTTTTTTTGGGGGGGGGGGGTTTTTTTTTTTTTTTGGGGGGGGGGGTGTTTCTTCATTGGTTTCTTTCTCATTTTGTCTTTGTCTAATAGGCACAGAGTCAAAGCTCTGCAGAAGTAAATAGATGAGGAACGAATACTGATTCAAGTCACTTTCAACAGCAAATAATTTTTACTAACACTTCAAGAGATTCAATAGTGGGTAAGTAGAGCTGAAGCTTTAAAAAAATACTTTGTACTACTTTTTCATCAGAGGCAAACACTGTGGGAACATCGGCATAGAAATGTCCTGACTTTTGTTCAAAAACCCAAATGAACTAAAATCTGCAAAGCAGTGAAGTTCTCTAAAGGTATCTTGTTTATCATGATTTGTGAATACTTGTGTTTCTTTTTGTAGTATATACTCATCTTCAATATCTTCATATACTATCTGAAGAATACAAATCACTGCAATTAATACAGGAAAAAAAATACCCAGAAACTGAAACCCAAAACTGCATTAATTTACAACCTAGTCCTTAACAAAAAAACATCAATGCCTAAACACATGCAGCATTCAGAGCATTATTTTTGTCTGAACACTATTTGCAAGTGCAATCCCACACTTAAGATGAACTTCACCCTAAGTAAATTTCACTCTTAGTTACAAGTATCTGAACACGACCAATAGTATATATTTCCTACTAGTATTTGCAGCCTTTTACTCCACAAACTATCCTTATGGCCCATTTCGTGATCCTGAAACACCCACTCCAGGTTGTTTGCCTGTGGTGATTAATGCTTGCTGACTCTTGTGCCAGTACAGCTTTGCCTGCTCCTCTCTTCCCCGGGCCTCAGAAACCCTCCCTGCAGCACAAGGCTGGATCTGTCACTCAATCTTAGATGTTAGGTGGGTAGTGGTAGAAAGGGGTGTCATGACTGTCAATGCACTTTGCCAAAAAATGGAGAGCCCCAGTGCTTGCTTGTAGTTTCATGCATGTATTTTCAGACGTTCTTCACTTCTCCATCAATTCTTTCCATTCATTTTTCATAGAATCATAGAATGGTAAGGTTGGAAGGGACCTCAAGGATCATCTAGTTCCAACCCCCAGCCATAGGCAGGGACACCTCCCACTAGTACAGCTCACTCAAGGCCTCATCCAATCTGGCCTTGAACACCTCCAGGGAGGGAGATGTTTTTCCTGGAAGGCACAGCCTGACATCAGCTGGTTTCCACTGCTAGAGGAGGAGACTGCAGAAACTTCACGAGAAAAACAAGTGCTATAAATACAATTTTGGCTGTATGAGGGCTCAGGATAGACATGAAACATTCTTGTATATCTTGCTGGATTCTCAGGCTTTCTGTACCTCGTATTTAGATTCTTAAGGCACCTCATACCTCCTGAATTAAAACCTCAGAAGTAATAACTGTTCATGTGGCACATTATTTTCTCTCTGTCCTCATACCAGAAAAGTTCACCAGTTTCTTGCCTAACAAAAAGCAGGGTTCCCTGTACAGCAGCATCAGACACAGCATGTATCAAACACTGCATTCATTAAAAAGCACATGATGACATTTAGTATGTCCTTGCCTAGAACAAAGTGATATGTACCAAAGCAAGTAACACATGCAAACAATTCTTTCTTCAGTGTTGTTTTTTTGGGTTTTTTGCTACAATACCAGAGAGGGCTGGGTATAAGCTCTCAGTAAAGACTAAATACAAACAGGGCAGAAACACAAAGAAATAGACCATGATATTCCTGCAGATCCAGTTTAAAGGTGATACTCTTGACAAAAGAATACAGCACAACTCTTTTCTCACCAGTTATCCATCCCCACCTCCTCACAGTCTGAGAAAGGAGAAGATCTGGATGTGATCTAGCTCACCAACAACAGGAAAATAACGTTTTTAACCTGGGACATGTTGCCTGATTCAATTCAACATGCAACCAGACAGGTGTTCTTGGAAGCAAAAAGGAAAGGGGAAACAAACTGAGGATGGAACAAGCCTCTTCCAGAGCAACACTGGCATGTGCTCATTCAAATTACTCACGAAACTACATCAGAATAAGGTGCCAAATTTCACATAGTTATCTACTGATTCTTTTCAAATGCCTCAAGTGGTACAGGCTTCCATTACTTCTATTAAGAACACACTATACTTGTAAGAAGCATATGAATGTTCTTCCATATAATGACCTTTACTGTCCCAATTCTTTGTCAGTGGACTGACTCCAACAACTAACGCTACATCACCCGCTATCCTTTGCTAAACTATACGATCCAGCTTTTTAAAATCATAAGCAAAGCTTTTTCAACTTTCACTTCTCGTTTGTGTTTCCTGGAGTTTAGTATCTGTAATAAACTTATAACTGCTGATAAAAAGCCAACTAACTTCAAATGAACACTAGAATTCAAAATCATCATCTTCCCGCAAACCCACTTTTAAGCTAACTTTGTTATTCGACTGCATGGTTATGACATCTGGAAAAAAAAACAAACCAAAACAAAACCAAAAGAACACCACCCAAACAGTATTTTTGTAAAGAACAAAAGCAGTAAAGTAAGGAGAAAGCAAAAAAATTACCCCTTCGTGTGGAATTTCAGGATTCTAAAAGGATGTCAGATAAAAGGTAATTGCTCACTTGTCTCTAATCTCGCTAAAAACTTTTCTGGAAATGAATAATAACCCAGTCAATGCAGAATGGATCACTGGGTATTTCCCCTTAAACTCACAGTATTCACGGCATATAAGGACAGGAAAGCATATTTATCTCAAGCATTACATTTTACTGCATCAATCACTTGAACCCCTGTAAACAGGCAAAGCATTAAGGTAACTTGTTTTTGCACTGCAGAGCAGTATGTGCAGCACAAATTTACCATATATGCAGCTCAAAGCATGTGACTTACAAGAAACACAACGGAGAGCTTAGTTCAGCTCTGAACAATGTAATTTTCTTACACATTGCCTTTAGGAAGATTGAATTGCCATTCCACAGCCTGCTGTATCTTTCATCTACTCAATGCCCTTGGTGAACATACGTCATGCTAAATGAGTAGAACACTGAAGAAATATCTTTCACAGAATGGACAAATGGTAATTTTAAAATATGAAACAGTGCACTTCCAGAGCCTTTCTTGCTGCAAGACTACAAGTAAAAATTAAACATGCTACCAGAAAACACTTTAAAGTAGAGGAATTGTACAACCCTCATCACCAGCATCAAACAGTACTGAGATTTACTTTTACTTGGTATTGTAAACACAGAGACTGTTTAGATTGTGGGTTTGTCATTTTGCCCTGGCCAATATAAATTAAAGCATGTAAACGGGTCAGCTGGCAAGCAGAAAAGAGAAAAGGCAGAGGGCTTCAAGATGACCCTGGAATTTGGAAACATATCTGGGCACTTCAGACAAAAAGCTTGATGTCCCACAGGCTGTATATTCACAATGAACTCCTTAAGTTTTCCAGAATAGTTCCTGTAGTGTGCCTGTGTTAAATAAAGAATGATCAGAAAACAGCCACACAACAATGTTGCTTGAGTTCTAGAACGAGATGGCCATCTGTCACAGTTCCCTGTCCGCAGACAGTGCAATTTTGACAGCTGAGTAGTCAAGATCTCCGAGTCTGTCTCTAAAATTTGCTTCTTCTGAATCTGAGATGATCTTCTCAGGAGGAAATACACTGAAGATACAGCTGTGGTAAGAAAGAAAAATAATTCAGGCTGAGTTTATCGACCATAGTCTTCAAGAATGACTTCAGACAGATGCAGTCTTCTGTTTCACAAGTGAAGCAAAGTTTTCTTCACTCAAACTCCAGAAACTAAAGGCCAAAAATATTACAAAGGCAGTAGAATTTGTAAACAGATGGCATCCTCCAGAAGACAGGAAATATACCCTATAACCTATTTTCATCCTTTTTTCTCCCTCTCAAAAACATTGTCAGTCTTAATGGTGGTTCCAGTTGCTGCCACTATTTTGAGCACCTTTTGGCCACTCAAAGAACATCCTACCAACAGTTTACTCCAGCGTCAATAGCTAACAGAGTTCTGGCACTATTTATGCACCTGATCTACTGCTAAGAAAAACAATTGTGAACAGTAATTCCAGTGTGTGTAGGGCCTTAAGACAAAGTTCATGCAAGCACACAGCCAGGGAAGTCCTAGCCACAAGTTTCCTAACAAGGCTATTTCCTACAACCCCATCCTTCAGCTCCAGCTTCTTATTCAAAACAAGGCTAGTCAGGGTCTTGCTCCTCTTAATCCCATTTGCCCATAACTAGTAAAGACAGCATTCAGTTGTTCCAAGACAGGATCTAGCTTTCATTAATCTTCATGGGAGACAGCGACAACAGATCTTTTATGGAAAGGCACAGGCTCTGGCTAATCACTCCTCAAAGCACGCACATTAAAATCCTCATCCCAGAAGACAGCAGGTCTTTCAGAGGTTGAAACTGTGTTTTTCTAATGCCACTTGCTACATACTGTCTTGCAAGACAACTGCCTGTACTGCTCCACTCTGGATCCCTGGACTCCCAATCTGGAGCATTTTTTTTTTCCAAATGTGAAAAGAAAAAAAAAAAAAAAAAGAAAAGAAAGGTACAAACAGATCTCCTTTCACTTGGCACACCAGTCCTCCCCTGAGATGCAGGGACAGACAGATGGACACAACAACAGAGACTAAGTTCTAGCTCTCAATTCTACTCATCAAATGTTGAGGGCACATCGGACTGGCCCCACTGCCTAGCTAGCTGGCCTGCTGCTGCTGCTGTACAAATATAGAAAGCAGAAAGTGGAACAGCAGTTTCAGCAGAAGAGATTCTGCTCAGCTCTGGAGAGGGAGGAGCAGGGAGTTGAACCAAACGAATTGCTTTACCCATACATGGCCTCTGAAAGAGACCACTGCTAAGACAAGTTCCTTTGCACAGGATCACACTCCTTCAGTGTCACTCTGTTCAGGGGGAGAAGAGAATCAAGTGCACACACTTAAAGGAGTTATTGTCCTGAAATGAGTTCTGAGTCCATTTTGCTTGAGTTCACCTTACTAATGCAGAAACTCCCAGCACACTTCATCCAACAGAATCTTGGTAGCAGCTTGGACATCTGATAAACTTCACCCCTCTGGGGAATCCTCACATCCACCAGCACTTCCAGAGCTACTGAACTGGCCAGGCCCCCTCTGCTGCTTTTGGATGCACACACCCACATACCAAGCTCTTGGTTTGACCTTCCCACAACCCCCACCAAATTGAATTACAGCAATCTTTTAAAGCCCTTTTCTCTTCTGAAGTGTTCTCCTATAACACTAAGCATGCCCCTTCCCACCGGTTGCTACAAACTATGGTGACCTGTCATATCAAATCTGCTTTCCCAGTAGTCCTTTTTGCCAGGGTTTAAACACAAACTAAACCTTTTACTAAGTATTCTTCTTAAACAGAAGAAATATAATCCACTTCTACACAGCATCCCCTCTGTTCACATATCCTTTCCTTTCATGTCCTGGCATGAAAAGAGAGCAACATTTGCCTGTCTGAAAGTCCAAATCCCTAGGTATTCAAAGAAAAAGAAGAGCCATAGCTGCTGATTTTTTTAGTGCACAGATATAACAGTTGGCAAACTCAAAAGCAGTTTCATTTGCATACAAAAGCATAATTTTTCTTAAAAAATACTTAGTACCCTATGCTGCTGCCTATTTCTTACACTTGGTGTATCCCACATGTATCTGGCGATAAAAAACTGTCTTCCAGAAGTTGTACAAAAGGTCTCTGATACAGATAGGTGGAAGCTGCAACTTTCAGCTTTATCAGGAATGACATAATTGATTCAGAACCTGGAGAAGTGCACTAGTCAGGTAGTTAATGTAACTTGCAAGTAGATATGGAAGTGGTGGTATTTAAATCCATATTTTCCATATCTCTTGAGTGAGATAATGGTTTAGGCTTCCTGCAAATTCAGGAAGACACCAGCATACCCAGGAGGACATCGTTAGAATTAGCTCCATGTCTAAACATATTACGAATTGTTTTTCTCACAAAAAAAGATGAAGAATGTGTGTCCTGGTCCTGCTCCCCTGGAATAAGTTATGAAATGCCGATTAAACCTAGTCTTGAATTAAATTTGAAATACTTTTAAATGCAAAGAAGTTTTAAAGCAAATTCTGCATCAGAGAATCAGTGTCACAGCAACTTCCACACTGTGAAATACAGACAGTACCACCTATAGCCAGTCTCTGACAGTGATCACATTCTGGCACTGAACACAGTCCTAACTTTAATACTGGTGGTTTTACTCCATAAATACCATGTATCTCTTCCTAAGTCACCAAGCAATGATCATGGCTTTCTGAGCAGTCAAAAGTGCTTTAGAGAAGTAAACATAAGTCCCTTTTCCAAATATTATGCATATTCATAATTTTCATCACATCTTAAGTCACCCAAGACCATGCAAGAAATCTTCGCATTTTTGCTTGTAAACTGTGATAGATGTCATACAGTCATAACACAATGATGGGTAAGACCAAGAGAAACCCAGAAGAAATATAGTTCTTTTCTATGCTGATCTGTTGTCAAGGCATATGGTTTTTAATTTAGAAATTTAAATGGAAAACAAGAATTTTTGGAAGGCAAATAAGGATGTGGCACAGGTAAGTTGGCAAAAAGCTTTTGAGATGGTGCTCTGCTTAGGAATCTAAGACTACAAGTGAGAGTAAAATTAATTTTACACTGTGTTGTGCCTACAGGAAATGCAAGAGCCAGATATGACAAGCAAAATATATCCTCCTCCTAAAAGTCATCTTCTGAAGGACCATTATTTGAGGGACCAAGTTCCAACTTGTGAGATTTTGCAAAGACCTTAAAATGTCCGGTGCTCATCCTGCAAATTTCTACATACAGTAAATTACAGTACATTAAGAAAGATGTTATCATTTTGTGGTTGTGGACTTGGACATTTTCTGCTAATTATTTCATTTGAATTACAGACTTTAACCAATTCTTCTGTTTTGAACAAAACAGACACAAATATTCCCTTTCCAATCTGAAGGACTTGTGGATAGTGTGCATGTGTGGAAATATCTTTTGAACTGCATAGTTTGAGGCAAAAACAGTATAGAGTATTCACAGACTCAGACAAAACAACTGAATTCTAAATGATGAGATGTTTGAAGAACAGTAATTTTACTTTGACAATTAAATACTAAAATCCAATGGCTAAGAACTAAATTTTTTTTGTGAAAGCTGCAGTATGAAACAGACCACAGGTAGAATCAAAAGCTACCAGAACAATTTTGATGGAGCTGAGAAACTCAAATTAATTTCAAGTAAAAGTCATCACAGAACTCCAGAGTTCTTGTGACAGTGTGGAGAGAATTCAGTTCTGAGAGAACATACAATACGCTGCCATTAAAAAAAAGAAACTGTCTGCAAAGGAAAGTCTGCCAGATATCATACCAGTGTGACAATGGATACTCAACAAGCACTCATCCTCTTATCCACGTGCTAGTTCGAGATGTCCTTGAGGTGTGCTGCTGAAAAGGACAAAGAGCCCAAAGTGTCTGCTCATTTACATGAATTCAGCAATAACTAAGCCAGTTATTCCAAGTTGTATTTACAAGCAGTTTAGTTAAACCAATGTTAAAATGCCAGAGAGAGATGGTTTATACAAATCTTAGTCTACCCGGAACTTTACCACCAGAAGCCAAACTTTTAAATCAGCTATGCTGAATCAGTAGAATCATTACCAAAACTTGCAGTTCATCACCACGACTACAACACCCTACTTCTGGCAGAGCAGCCTGTAAACCAGCACATTATTTCTAAAAACAAAACAGAAAATAGACCAAGGCACACTGAGAATACTAAATATAGACATATGCACACATGGCACAGACGAGACAGTTTATAGCACACGCTTTCACACACATAGACCAGTGCCACAAACTATCACCCAAATTGAAATTCTGTGCCAGGAGTTGTAAACCACTGAAGATTTCTGTGGAGCTGTCTAGATCCTCACAGCACTGTTCACCCTGAATCCAGCTGGTAACAGTGCCTTTTTTTTTTTTTAACATGCAGAGAACTAAGATGGTTAGAAGTTTTATGCAACTCGATGTCAGAAAGACTTCCTTCACCTGAGACAATGGATCTGCCATTGCTGTTGAACAAACAAGCCTGCTGTCTATCACAGTTCATACTTGTGAGCTATGCATCCCCACAACAATGTGTTGGGGCCTAACTGGCACTAAAACTTAAAAGCAGTTTACGTTTCTTCCCTTGTTCTATCCAAGTTTCCTGCTTTGAAACGTCTAATTTCGGTTTAGGTGCTTGAATCTTGCATCAGGTGTGCAGAAGATGATGTTCAGCTGGTATGTGGGAAATGTCCTCTTGAAAATGTGAATATAAAAGCTCTTTTTTCACTATTACGCCCCAAACACAAAGCATCTTGGCAGGGCAATCTAAAATAAGTGTAGACAGCAACAGCAGAAAAGGTGGCATCTTGAGTTTTTTGGGTTTTTTTTACAGAACAGGTATCTCTAATGGCAAGAAGAAGGGCAATAAAATGACTAGTTACTTTTTACAGTCAAGATACTTTCTCTCACCTTAAGAAATCTTGTGGCAGGATTACAACTCAAGATAGTGCTGTGATACTTCAGGATAAACACTTACGAGGGCCAAGAGAACTCTTCTCGATTCACAACTCCCATTTTAGTAAACCCTAAAGCATTTTACTTTTGCTTTGATTTACACGGTTTCTTGGTGGGGTTTTTTTCTCGTCTGGCAAATATCTGATCAATGGATTAAATTTATACTTGTTTGACTGAAGGTAGATAGCAAGGCAGAAAATAACTCTGCACATCTTGGGGAATAATAAACTAAAGAAGTAATACTAAATGTGCTTAAGACTGAAACAAAACATTTAAGACATTCCTGGTAAGACTGAAAAAGAAGAGTGCAGAAATATAAATCTGAGTCTGCTAGACTATTGTTGCTGTTTCAGTGGTAAAACTCATGTTATGGCTTGAAAAAGTGGATTGCCTGATGGACACTGTGCTAAACAACAGGCTCAAAAACAAGGAGAATTTGTCTATCACTTCCCATCTAACCAAAAAAAAAAAAAAAAAAAAAAAAAANTTAGAGCAGGCCTCTGGAGAGATTTGCAGCAGAAGGTCCAGAAGATCATATACTAAATGAAGAAACATGGCAACTGATGATCAATAAATACATTTCAGAGATGCAAGAACTACTTATGGAAAAACATGCTTCCAACAAAGTTTATTACTAAGTTCAGTTAGATGATGGATTTTAAGTAGTATTTTACTTAAACATGTAGACTTACATCAAGTTAAGAATCACATAAACATCTGTCTTTTATGAAATGCAACTAATTCAACATATTCTGCAGTAATTTCAAAAAGGAAGTCACACAATATTACAAATATTTTTGTATCTCCAAGAATGATAATTTGTTTCATCAAATGATTTTTCAATTGATGTAAAGGTTACCTGAAAATTATGGATTTATTATTAGTGAAATATTATTGAGTATGGTATCACCACTTCTCTTGCTTTTCCCTTTAGAGAAGCAGTGTCAGGCAGTGTGTCTTCAGAAGTCCTTCCTCTAGCAGATGAAATCAAGATGGGTAAATTCTTGTAATTACTATCAGCCATATACCTTAAAAACAAAACTATCCAACATATAAATAGTATTTTAATGTTAATGGTTTCATGACAGTCACTTTTCCATCTACTTTTCCACACACTGTGCTCCTTCTTCCTTTTGCATGGGCACATGATTTCCTAAGCCTGGATCCATTATTTTGTTTCACACATTAAAAAGAAAGATGCCTAAGGGTAAGCACATAACTAAGGAGGTAGGATCAGGGACTGAATTTTTGTCTAATGTAAAAATAGAAGTTTTGACAGGGAAAGGAAAAGCAGAGCCAGCCAAGAGTGATGATTCAGAAAGGATAAACACACTCAACAAAACAGCATATACCTTCTCAGAATAAATATTAGCAATAATGTTGACAGTGAGCTCAGGATGAAAGAACAGTAAGCAGCTACAAAACCCCCAACAAAACATTTTTAAAAAGCCCCAAAGTACACACAACAAAAATCCTTTGCATGGTTGCTTTAAAATCTCTATTTAGAGATCTTATGGGTACATACATCTGCACTCATGTTCCTAAGCATATATGAGAATTGTGCTCCTGCCCTGGGGACTCTTCCATCAGCAGGAATGCAACTGAAGGTATTAAGTTTCAGGATGCAAGCTGCACCCACTTTAATTTAACATTTCCTATCTCTGCGTGAAGATGGAAGCAGTATTTTTAAATATCTTCCGCAGCAGTTATTACCAACAAAACTATCACTAAGACCTGGGTCCAAACAGAACCCTAGGAATTATCTCACATTATGCAGAGCTCCCAAAAACATAGATATGGGGAAGAAAAAAAATGTGATTGGTTTACTGCAGATAGATTTTATACTGCACTGACCTGATACTGCCTATCTGCTGAACTAATCTACAGAAAAGCAAAAGAAAAAAAGAAAAAGGTATCAGGAGATAATGTAGCAATTACTGTGATCATCAGCATGAAGAGTATGACCAGGACAGACACACACAGAAAAAAAGCAGACAGCAATAAAATTCAAGGTTACTCAGGAAGTCCAAGCTCTTGTAGACCAGAAGCAATTTTCACCAAACGTTCTAAATCAAGTGAGCTCCCAGCGAAACATGCCCAACGACTACACACAAGCAGCACATACAAGAAATTGCAACACGAGAAAAATGATCCCCAACAACTTCTGGCAGAAGAGAATGCCTGTGCCTTACAGCTGAGAACGTCTGGGCCACGGTTCCTCAGGAATTCAAAGGAGTGAAAGTTCCATGCTTTAGTATGAACGCTGCCTCTCAATCTCCTACTCATAAAGAGCTCTATAAAAAATCTCAAGCGGTTATCAATCTTTACTGTTTCTTCAGGTATTTATCACTCATTTTACGTTCAGTCCCTCCTAGTTTTTATACTTCTCTACTTCATTTCAGCAGTGCCCGTCACGTCTTCTCACACTTGAAACTGCGGATCCTCACAGCGTGCTAACTCCCGGTTCCCCGCCTTGTACTTGCCGTACACCCGGTTCATCTCCAGCTCTTGTACATCAGCGAACGCTTCACTACCCCGCAAGACAGACCGCTACCGCATCCCACCGACACGTACCCGCTCCCAGATTCCGGGAACGAACTCCCGGGGCGCCCCGCAGCGCCTCATCCGCCCAGCCCGGCAGGCCGACGGCGGCCACAGCCCGAAGGACCCGTTCCCGCCCAAGGGTCACCACGGGCCCGCCGCATCCCCTCACACCCCAACAGAGACACAGCCCCGGGCCACGCTCGCATCCGCAGCGCCCCCGCCCCGCGGCCCGGCCGCGCCCACTGTCAGCACTCGGGGCAGATACCACAAACGGCGGCCTCCACTTTCAGGCCCCGTAGGGGGCTCCCGACGGGGTAGCCATGACCCTGAGGTAGTGCGCAGAACGGAACGGCGGCGCGGCGGCTTCACTGTAGGCCCCAGCTTCTCCATACGACGACAGATGTGCCTGCCACAGAAGCTGCCGCCACAGCCTGGCATGGGTGGCCGCACGGCGGGAGTCCAGGGAAACACAGAGAAAAGAGCAGTTACCTGCGCGAGGCGGATCGCAGTCCTCACGGGCTGGGCTGGGCTCGGCGCCGTGCCGTGCCGTCCCTGCCCGTCCCGAGCTCCTCCTGGAGGCGGCCACCGCCCTCACCTGCCCCCGGGACCCACCCGAGCCCGCTCTGCTCCGTGCGCCGCCTCAGGCCGGCTCTCAAGATGGCGGCATTTCCGGAAGAGACCATGGAGGGCTCTGGCGGAGGGGCTGAGGCCGCGCCCCGCCCTCCACGGCAGGCTCCGCTGTGCCGGGCCCAACAAACACCGCGCCGGGCCCAACAAACACTGCGCTGCTTCAGCCACCGCAGCAGTGGCAGTGAGCCCACCCGCACCCCCTACTCCTGCCCCTAGCCCGCCGCAGAGCCTCCCCCATCTGCTTAAACTGAGTGCGATCGTCCGCGGCATTCACCTGCCCCTCCAGGCGCGACGCGGCCAGCGATGGGGGTGGTGGAGATGTTAGGCGCCGGGGCGGCGCGGCTGCTCTTTTACCCGACTCTGCTGTATACGGCGGTACGGGCGCAGTTGCCCGGTTCCAAACGGCCCTGGTTCCACCGTATCGACAGCACTGTGCTGCTGGGCGCGCTGCCGCTGAGGGGACGCAGCCGCGAGGTAAGGCGCGGGCCAAGACAGGCCGCGTCGGGACGGCCGGCGATGCCTGACGGTGCCTGTGTCTGTGCCCGCAGCTGGTGGCGGAGCAGAACGTGGGCGCCGTCGTCACTCTCAACGAAGAGTACGAGACCCGGTTCCTCTGCTGCTCTGTCCAGGTGAGTTCGGGAGCTGGCCGGCACCCCTAAGAAGGGTATGTCTGTCACAACTTGGGGGAGGCTTTAGCCACTCCCTGCCGCCATCCAGGCAGCCATCTCCCAAGTCCTCTGACGGCAAAGACGCGGCTTCTTGTTCCAAATGCGACTTTTAAAACCATTCGACCAACCAGCAAAACTTGAGGATGCAAGTGAGGTGCTAGAGCTGCAGTGGCAGGAAAGGAGCCACACACCACTGTGCCAATACAAGAATGTCTCTTGCATTTGATAAGTTCCATCTCCCCTCCTTTTCCTTTAGATGAAGCACCTCATCTTTTCAGCTCCCTTTAACTTCTTTCCGATAGCTGGCACTAAAGTGTTCATACACCTGATTTCAAGGCTTCACATTCGACCTCTGCTTACAACTCCACTGGACTTCTTAACTGCCTCAACAGATTTTGGGTTTTCTTTCAGGAAAAAAAAAACAACGGAGTTTACTGATGGAATCTACTATGTCTGTTTCAGGAATGGGAGGCAATGGGAGTGGAGCAACTGCGTCTCAGCACCGTGGATCTAACTGGAGTTCCCACTCTGGAAAACCTTCACAAGGGTGTTGAATTCATACTGCAACACCGTGCATGTGGTAACAGTGTCTATGTGCACTGCAAGGCAGGGCGCTCCCGCAGTGCCACCGTAGTGGCAGCCTATTTAATTCAGGTGAGAGGGTTCTGTGCCCAACAGGGTTTATTTTCATGCAGGCTAGGTGAATGCAGCCAACCTTTACAGTTTACTTTGGCTCAAGAGGCCTGAGCATGTAAAAGGTGTGGTGATATCCCATGATTTTATGGAGTTTGGACTGGAGAGCTGTTTTAAGACAGGTAGGTAGCCAGACCCCTTAACAGCCATTACTGGTATGTAAGAGTGGCAAACACAAGGTAACAAACAAATGGAACTTGCTGTTTGCTGAACTGCTGTCCAAGCTTTTTATGATAACCTAGCTTTTGCACACCACCTTCCCTGCACTTATGATGCTGTCAAGAGAATTGAAGATGCCATTTAAAGTAGTCTTATTCGCCTATTTCTGCCAGCTCTCTTATGAGCATAGGCAAAGATGTTCTGGTCTTATGCGAATGAGCAGCTGTTGTTGCAATGAAGTGTTGAGATGCATGATGTGGTAGTATTTATATCTGGTTCTGGCACATCAGTCAGTCTTCTGGAAGCTGCTCAGTTTCCAGGCCCATTAATATAGCAAGTTCTCAGCTGGGTTTGAGTAATTATGCCTGTATCAAGTCATCCTATGGAGAAACAGATTGAGATGGGAGTAACAAGACACTTGTTAGAGTAGGTTCACTGAGCAGATAAACATCCATTTTTTGTTGTTCAGATTTTCTCTTTGGCTAACTGAAATCGCCAGCTTTTTGGTTTCTCAACAAATACCATTCAGGATCAGGGAGACTTGACTTTGGTGTTACAAGTTCCTTGACAGACCCAGATGGGTAAACCAGTGCTAAGAACAAAACCCAATATGTAGTTTACTCCATTGTTGTTACTAAGTCCTCCCTGGAAAATTTACCCTTAGTGTTGAAAATAAAATTTTCTTCACCAAATGCTCAAATGCGATGGAAGTACTAGTAACATTTTTAGAACAACTGAAAAAAGTGAGCTGCACTTATGCACTGCTGTGGTGGGACTAGGACAGGAAACTATCCACATGTTGGAAGCATGAGTGAGACAGAATGGAGGTGCCAGGCAGCAACCACTCCTCTTCAACTGAGGGACTCTTTCAGGAACTTGTGTTGACATTCAGGCCCCTCTAGAAGGAATGTGAAATAAACAGAGGGTGCACAGCAGCAAGTTCTATAGGAATTCTGATGTGGCCTGTAGCCTCCAGGAAGGCCTCATTAACTACTGCAGAGGTAGAATGGATTTTCACCTGCAGGGTTTCTGCCCTTTCAGCTGCACGGATGGAGCCCTCAGGAAGCAATAGAGGCTATTGCCAAGATCCGTCCCCACATCCTCATTCGTCACAAGCAAGTTCAGGTCCTGGAAACATTTCACAGGAATGTGATTGCTGGGACAACTGCACAGTGTCAGTAAGAACTGTCAAAATCTCTGTCCTGGCTGATTTGAAAATGATATGTCTTAGTGATCTAATTAAGGCTTAAGTGTTGTACTTTTTGACCATCAATAAAGGTGTTTTTATATAAAATACAGTAAATTGGAGACTGAGAAAGCATTAAAGCTTTCTTTCCTTACAGCTAATTTCTTGGATCTCTTGCATCCCCATGGTTCTTTTATCCCACACAATCAGTACTGAACCACTATCCACAGGAAACTTTGTATTATTTTCAGCAAAGGAAAAGAAAACTTTGTCTCAGCAGAGACTTTATTCAGATTGTTACCCAAAGAATTACAGTGCCAACAGAGAAGTGTAGGAGGAAGTGGTCTTAATTGCGTCTTTCACCAACACTAAGTTATGATTACAGGTGGGGATTCCCTGTGCAATAAAGGAAGCCAATGCTCATAAAAACAGTCTCTCTTTATGGTAGGTCATGGCAGAACAAGGAGCAACTGCCTTCTTCTCTAGAAGTGATGAATAATGCAACCCACTTGAGGTCTTCGGTTCAGTGCTGGAATCTGTGTGCTGCAAGTATTTCTGGCAGTCCCTCCTGCAGTAGGGGTACGGGAATGTTTAAATGGGGACTTCCCTGGAGGACACAGTGCACATCTAAATCTGTAACTGACACAAGAGCAACACACAGCCTCCCAGGCAGTTAAAACTAGCAGTCTGGGCCAAGGAGGATGTTGTCCATATGCCATAGGTTTTGTTACTGGTGGACTGTTCTCAGGCTAAAATAGCTATTTGCTGCAGTTTGGACCTCAAATACAAGCAGCCTATCATCAGGGGATCAAAATAGTAGCATTTAGTCCATCTGTAATCTTGAGATGTAGCAGTTCAACTTTAATAGTGCTATGTAAAAGAAAAGTCCCAAGGCCTCAAAGCCTGTATGTCCTCTGCGCAGGTACTGAGAAGAGGGTCTTTACCACACATTCTGAGCTCATAGTAATCAGGACAGGAGGGAGGTGGGCATGTCCGCACTGCACTGCAGAACACCCTTGCTGCCCTGCCTATCCCTGGACCCATTTTTCCCCTTAGGCCAGGACAAACTGTAGGTTAGTAAGCAGCACTTTGATGCCACTTGTGACTGTTACAACAGAGGTGGCTGGGTTAAGTTTAAAAGTGTTTGCATCACCCTTTTTGTAGCGGTCACGAAAGACGTAGATGCTGCCATTGCAGCTGGCGATTTTCCAGAAGGAGGGCACTGAGCTCCAGGCATCCGGCAGGCACAGGCGGGTGAAGCTATCCAGCAGGGGATTGTAGCACAGCAGCGAGTCCCCCTCAGCCACAATGAACACCACATCCTTGTGCACGGCAGCATGCATGCGCCCTGCAAAAGGCAGCATGTACGGCTTCACATGACATTTCTCCGTGTTGGTATCATAACACTGAATTAGCCGGGAGGGCTTGGTGAAGAAGTCCAAGTCATTTTCCTCCCCACCCAATAGGTAAATAACACCATTAAGGTTTACACCTGCAGCTCCAGAGACTGCCACTTCCAACTGGCTAGTCTCTGTCCAGACATTGTCTCGTACTCTGTAATAGATGACAGCATTAGAGAGTGTGTCCTGCAGAGTCTTCCCCCCCAGTGAATATATTGCATCCTTGCTTGGCACAGACACAAGGGTGTGCTGGAGCCGGTCCCTGGGCAGAGGGGCACACCATTCCCAGTCTATAGTTGCATTGTTGCACTTCCACATGCGTCGTGGAATAGAGCCACCAACGACGTACAGGTCACTACCGTGCTTGCAGGCTGCTGTGATCTGGTGGCACAGGCTATTCTGGCCACTCACACTTAAGGAGTCATCATCAGCACAATGCAGTGAGACAGCGAGCGAATGGGTACGTGACGACTCTCTTCCAATCAAGTATATGTGAACATTTTCTCCAATCACCTGAGAGAAAGGAGGAGTATGTCAGCAGAACTGGACCTGTTTACACAACCATCAGTGGTGCCTAAGATGCCTGAGGTGTTTGACCTGTTTCCCAAGTCCTGCCACCCTTACAGTGTTAAGGACTCTGTTTCAAGCCTTTTCAAAACATCACTCATATCTGACATAGTGACATCACTGGAAACCAAATGCCTATGATTTAGATAAGGGCTAGTGACATCACTGATGGAGAAAAGTTATTTCAAGGGTAAAGCCAAACTTAGATTTCTGAGTTGTCTCCTGGTAACTGAGCATCTGGTGAAATAAGCTATTTGTAGCATCACTGGTGCAAGCAGCCTCAGGTTAAATTAATAAAAGCTGTCCATGGGGTTGCTATTTACGACAATAAAAATATTCCTCACACTAGCACCATGAATTGGAATGGCATTTGTGTTTTGTGACCTCCAAGTCACACCTGTGAGCAGAATACCCTGCTCTGGCAAGTGTGAAACCAGCAAGTGCTACACCAACCCCAGAACAGAAGGTCTTTTGATACCTTCAGACTCGATCGCAGCGTCTCTGAAAAGCCTGCTCGCTCCTCCTTGTTGAAGTTGATCCAGGTTTCTATGGCAACTGCTGGATTCTGAGAGCATGGGACGCCATCTGCGGTTTGAGGACAGAAGGGCATTTATGGTAACTAGACAAAGGCGCACCTACTTGGGAACATCCTTTTCCTGCGACTCCTTCCCCCTGCTCCCACCGCAAACCCTTTCTAGAGAGGAAAAAAGACAGAAAGGTTTATAGATTTTGGTAGGCAAGATCAGCACTGCCATCCCAGACATCTACATGAAATTAGTTTGGATATATAGCAGAAGACAGACCTGCCAGATCTGAAGAACTTTGGACAAATTTCAACAAAAGAACTATGTCCTAGAGAAAAAGGGCAGGAAAGAATCATCACAAAGCATGCAGATTCTAAGAGTATTTTCTTATTTAAGCATTTAGGCAAAACGACTATTCTTTTTATTTGAGGCTCTCAGCAGCTGCCTTTCCTTCTGGCTGGCCCTAGAAACCTATCTGCAGAATTTTCCTTCCCTGAGTACTTTCAGACAGCTGACCCTCAAGAAAGAACATCTGGCGTGGCCGCTATTCTCTTAACATTTGGAAATCCCCAGTGAGATACTATAGCTTTCTTTAGCAGTGTGACAGCAGAAAATAATAAAACCTTCACATTGCACTTTATTTTAAGCCATAATTGGAAGTTTTGGTGATGCCACAAACTATTGCATCATTGCCACTGATTACCTAGCATAATTTAGATACTTCCTGTCTCAAAGTCAGTGATTATGGCTGTACTTAATCGAGAGGCTTCCATGTGAAGGCACTCTGATTTTGTACTCTGCTCTCATGACAAACCCTGAATTCAGTGATGCTGAAGGCATCACACAAATTCTAACACTTCTCCCTGTAGCAGAAGGGAGGAGAGAAATTGTGGAACAAAGGCAAGTATTTCAACTTGCGTTTAACATTAAAAGGGATTTCCACAAGCTATCCAGCACAGGAAGTGGTTAAATGAAAGAACTTTGCTTTTGTTGCCCCCTAGGAGCCATTTAAAAAGGTAAGCTTAATAAATTACTATTTCATTAAATTAATTTTAATCCTTGTCACTAATTGCTTCCTCTATTTAATTCTTCGGTAACTAGACAAAGAGGCAGGAATTGCAAAAGAAAATTACTTTCTCTACCAGCAGTGGGATTTTATTTTAGACTTTGATCCATTTTATGAGCTAAGTTTTGCCATAAATATTGAGTAATGTGATTCTATATATGGAAACAGGTGGTGCATGGGGAAAAAAAAGTTTTATTGATCAGTTATTTTGACTTAGGGCTACAAACACTAAAGGTTATAGTCTTTTAAGACTATGGCTACTATGTGGAATCTCTAGGAAGTTAAGGGTGATTGACCTCTATGGCTCTATTTGATGGTTTTCAATGAACTCACAACTTAGTCTTCAAAAAAAAGTATATTTTGAGCTACCAGTACCTATCTTCAACAGCTTTTAAAATTTATTTTAATTAATTTCTGTTTTTTTAATTTATTTTGATCAATTTCTCAAGGTGCACTGAAGATAACACAATGTAGTATCTGCAAAGACTAAGATGTGTAACATGAGCTGTAAAGGCTATTGTGAGTATTTCAGATTTGTCAGTATTCCAAAGAAGCCAGTCATGTAGCAGCATGTAAAGTGCATGACACAAAGTATAGCTATTTACTAACAATTACTAATTACACAATTAATTAATTAAAGCAAGAAAGGGGGAGTCTCTCTGCAACCAAGCCCAGCATATTTGAACACAGGATCTGCTCCTTCGTTCTTGCCTCCCCAGCAATGACACATCAACACACAAAATGGAGCTGTGCTTGCTGCTTCACAGAGAAGCTGGCAAGTGCTGGCTGCACCTACCAGAGCCACAGAGGATCTTTAAGGACTGGTGGCAGCTGGACTAAGCTGTTGATGTGTTGACACATCCATCACAACAGTGAGTCATGGCATCCATTACTGTGGGAGGTTATTACCTTTACAAGAAAGATCATTACCCAAGATGTACCTCCAGGTCAGTCAGCTGAGTACCTAGCCTAAATAATCCTAGCAATTATACACTACTGTTAATAACAGTAAAGTAGTCTAAAAATACAGCTTGGGCTCAAGCCTTCTTACACAGGCTGAGCTGCTGCATTACTACATTAAATGATTACAAACTAAAAGACAAAAAAAGACTTTCATAAAGCTTCTTTGATTTAATGCAAGGAAAACCACAACAAATTGTTGAAATTTACTAACAATGTTTGAGAAAATGCTAATACTTCTGAACTGTTGACTCACGAACTGCTGGCAATGAGCAGCATCCTCTATGTCCCTTTTCTACAGCTTAGATACTCGATGACCAGTAACAATTAATGGATTTATTTCTGATTAAGTTATTCAGAATGCTTTGTTCTGCTTATCTTAGCCTCTGAATAGACAGTGATTATGAAAGCTTGGATCTTTCCATGTATTTAGTTCAATCCCTGAAGGTCTCTTTTCTTCATCTGCATCCTGACTAATCCCCAGAGCGCCTTACCTGTAAGGATGTCTGTCAGCAGGCGAAGAGGCAGGTGTAAGAACTCCTCTGTGTCCTGCAGCTGAGACAAATGTGACTTTGCACAGTGTTTGGCAGCTGTGTAGAGCTCCATGTCACTGTGCTGATCTGCCAACCACATGACCTGCAGACAGTTCCTAACCTGCACTGTACGGGCCAGAAAACGGGAACACTCTTCAAACAGGGCAGTGAGCTGGTACATGTCTGCCACTTCATAAGTTTCCTGCAACTCCTCTGCCCTCAGCTTTACAGTCCCATGGTAAATGTAGTCCACAAGGAGCTGAAAGACACTCTCGCTCACATCCTGCAGCTCTATCACCCGGTTGTGGGCCTCCTTCAGGTTGGAAGTGAACATAGAACGGAAGAAGCAGCTCTGAGCTGAGAGGACCAAACGGTGCAGCTGGAATTCTTTGCCTTCCACTGAGATTGTAACATCAGCAAAGAGTTCATCCTCCAAGCACAGTTTCATAATGCCCTGAGCCACACGGCCTGAGTGGGAGCGGTCAGTGAAGGTGTAGTTCACAAAGTAGTTCTCTTCTGCAGAGGAGCCTCCAGTCTCTTCTGAGGAGTCCATGGTGCTGCACAGATCAGACCTCCAGCAATCTGTAAAATCATAGTAATTACATGGCTTTCCCTCCACTAACCGATTATGCAGTACTGCAGGGTACAGGGGAAAATCAAACACATTGGTGAGAGGCCAGCATATTTTAGACTGAACATAAATAGCGCAGCCAGAAACTTCTGCTCGAGCACTAGAATATCAAACAACAAATGAGAAGTTGGCATAATTAAAATTATAATGTATACCAGACTTCTGGTACAGCAAGCATCCCATTCCAGCAGAGCTGGGAGACAAGAATACAACTTCACCACTCATTTCACTGACACAAAGCAATGCAGCAATATTCATTCAAGTGGAAAGTCCAGCAACTGTCTGAGGAGGCTCACAAAGGCGAAAGAATGTGGCAGCACCACAGCTGGGTATCCTGGTTTCAGCTGAGATAGAGTTAATGTTTGTTCTAGTAGCTGTTTCAGTGCCTCGTTGAATTCTATGTGAGAATAATGTTGATAATTCACTGATGTTTACTTGTGGCTAAACAGTGTTTATGCCAAGCTAGCAGTTTCAGTTTCTTGTGCTCTACCAGCAGGAGGTAAACAAGAAGCTGTGAGGGAGCACGGCCAGGACAGCTGACCCAAAGTGGCCAAAGGGATATTCCATACCACAGGACATCATAGCCAATATGTAAACTGGAGAGAGTTGGCTGGGGTAGGTGGATTGCTGTGGGTGAGCAATTGCATTGTGAACCACTTATGCTTTCTTAGCCTTTCTCTCTTTTTTCTATATTAAGGATAATCACTGTTATTATGATTATTGTTATTTTTAGTTATTACACTGTTCTTATCTCAGTTCATGAGTTTGTTCTTTTTCGTCAGTTCTCCTCCCCATCCCACTGGTGGTTAGTTGCCAGCCAAGGTTAATTTCCAACACTGGGCTAGGTGGCAAAAGGATTACAGTGGCATGCTAAGAGCACAGGCAGCAGTTCATTACTATCTGAACCCAACATGATGAATCTGTGCAATGCTATCAGGTAAGGCAAACTTGTTCTTACCAAAACAATGCATGAAAAATCTGCCAGACCTAACCACTAGCCCTCCAGGCTAATCAAATGAGATAACTGATGGTTATGTTACATTTATGTTACATTTATGTGCCAGACACCTTGAGTATGCCAAATAACCTGTCAGATGTTGTTAGCCTTTGCTTCCCCACTAGCAAGGCGCACTCTTAGTACCTCTTAGTAGGTACCAGAAGTTACTTGCAGAATTCCAAGCAGTTTGTGGGTACAAAAAGCTTCTGAACCAGAGAGCTCTTTTCAAAATGGCTCTTGACAGCACCAGGAGCAAACAGATGCTTGTCTGCACTCACTTTAAACTTATTTTTACACCTTTGTTATCAGCCATAGTGACTGACAACATGGATTCCTTCAATAGTACAACGTTTCCCAAAGACAGTGCTTTTCTCCAGGAGATTCACAGTTACTCTTCTGTCCCTTATTCTGTCAAATGCAAATTTTCTTTACAGCTCTGCTTGAGACAAAAAGGCTCCTAAGTTCTCTGCTCTAATTCAGTTCACAGGAAATATCACCTAGACAAGTTTGTCTCATCCCTCATGGCAGCCTACCTTAATTATACTCTTATTGTGAATTTATATTACTAGTGATCTGTCTGGGAACTACCTGTACTTCTGTACACGAGACTGAGGAACTGCAATTAGCACAGAACACATTACCAAGTACAAGTCTATCCTGCAAACTGTTTCCACTTCAGCACTTTACAGTGCTCAGAAGCTGCAGCCCAAAAGGCTGAGAAGCTCAAGCACAGCACCAGAAGATGGATGGACAGACACACTACTCTTACCCCTTGCTACAGTCGGGCCAACTGCCCCCACTGCCTTGCATAACTTCCAGAGGACTGATGCCAGGGTTGTGAAAGAAGTGCGAAAAGCAACTAAAGACTAATGCAAATCTCACACATCACAAACAACGCTCCCCTTTGCACGCACGGCATCTCCGCTACAAATAAAGACTGCAAGTGGCCCATCACGCAAAATTTTACATCCCACTTAGAGTTTACGTTACCAAAGTACAGCAGGCTATAGCCGAGGACGCCAAGCACACAGCTGCTTCTTTCCCGTCTCCTGCCAGGGTGACAACACCAAGCAACTCACTGGCACAACCGCCAGCGCCTCCCCTCTCCGGGGACTGGCGGAAACCGAAGAAAGCCCGTCCTCGGTAAAGCACAGACCGCTGTTAGGGCCACACAAACGCCACGAAACCCGTGAGAGAGGGGCCTCGCCCCCTAGGGCTACTGCAGCTCAGGGCTCTACCGAATCCCCTCCCGCCCTTCGCAGCATCACAGAGCTCGCCGCCTCCGCGAGGGACCCGGGACACCAGGGCTCCCCTAGCCCAGTACAGCCTCTCGGCACCCACCTGCGCCGCCTCCCTTCATGCCGCAGCCCGGAGCCTCCCGCCGCCTCCCCGTGTGCCCCAGCAGCTCCTCCGCGTTCCTCCCCCTGCGCCAGGTCCCCGCCGCTTCCGGCCGCCGACACAGAAGCATCCTCAGGAAAGCTCTGACGCGCTTCCGTCCCCCGAAGGAAGTGTGTTGGTGGTGGTTTCTGCTTCCGGTCCATGCCCTTGCCCGCCCGGAGCCTGGGGGGGATGTTGGCTGCGGCAGCGCGGGGACTTGTGCGGGCTGCGCTGCGAGGTGAGGGTGGCGGGGCCGGAAGGCCGCGGCAGGGCTCGACCAGCCCGCGGGCGGGGCCGGAGGTTGGCGGTGAATGAGACCTGTCTGTTTTTCTCTGCAGCTGGTGCAGGCCTGGCGGCGGCGCAGACCCCAATCCGGCTGGCAGCGAGTTCCACCACCGAGACTCGCCGTGAGTGAGCGGGGCTAGCGACGAGAGCGGGGCGGGAATGGGCATAGTAGGCAGTTGGAGCCAGTGGGCTGGGAAGGCAGTGGAGGAGCCAGAGGCGATCCTAGTGTCGTCGTTAGTGTCCTCTTCGATGTCCTTGGTGTCCCTACCAGCAGTCCTGACGCCTGTGGTATCCCTTCTAGTGGCCCTGTAGTGGCCTGGTGGCTCTGGTAGTTCCTGGCCCGGACCCAGGCTGTCCGGCTGCCCTCGGGGCGTTTCTGTGCCTAGGCCTCGTCAGCGAGTGTCGGCAAATGGCAGGAACGGGTCAGACACATATCCGTGTTGCTGTGCCAAAGAGCAGCTCCACTAGTAGCCACTTGTGCTTGCCCTGGATTGCCGTCTACAGCCTTCCTTGTAGGTCTGCTTACACACTCCACTGGTTCTGGACAACAGCTTCATTGCCCTGATCTTTGAGGAGTGTTTGTAATCGTAGCAGGAAAAAAAAAAAAGAGACAGCTAAGATGAGATCCCAGGTTGTTTGAATGATGAGGGGGTTGTTGAGGTGCTGGCACATCAAACAAACCCAGGATTGTCTAGATCCTTTCTGGACCATGTGTGAGTGTCATGAGCAGGATGTCAGCTCAGATTTTTCTGTCATCTCTGCCTCTCTCCGTCTTGCTATTTCTTCTTCATCATCCTGTTGGACTGTCCCTCTAGCTGTATTCACAGCATACACAAAAAAATCTGCCTAGCACTGACACACACTCCCATTCTTATCCAAGTCTCTAGTTCCATGCTCTGTGTACCACAGTACATGTATGTTGCTGTAGTCTAGTCTCTGTTAGAACATTAAATATGTTCCAGTGTGCAAATATGTTTTCTTTAGCTTCAGCTTTACAGACTCTTTACCAGAGTTCGTAAAGCTTCAGCTTTACAAATTCTGCAAGTCATTTGAAGCTGATGCTGCCTGACTTCTGTCAGAGATTCTGAGAGACAGACAGACAGACTGATGAAAGGGATTTTTAAGTCAGGAATGAGAGTTGCTGATCTTTCTATATTCCCAGCCGTAATCTTAGGAACTTTGTTCTTATCCTTAGCTACTGTCAGACTCAGAAATGAAGTGGAACAGAAGCAGCTGTCTGCTTTTGGGGAGTATGTGGCTGAAATTCTGCCTAAATACATCCAGCAAGTACAGGTAGGTGCTGTCTGAGAAGTTCTTTTTGCTGGGGGAACAAGACCCACTGAACACACCACTTGTTTGTCAGCTGTTTCCAAAGTTGTTCTGGGGAAGAAAGATTGTCAGAACTACATGAAAGTCACTACTATTATTGAGCCTCTTTATCTGATGCCATTATGTGTCTGCTGTACCACATGCTGTCTTTAGATGTTCTGCTGAATTCAGTGCAATGTTCAGTCAGGCTGGTGTTCTGAGGAAACCACTGTTTTCATCAGGTGACCTGTTTCAATGAAATGGAACTGCTGATCCATCCAGATGGGATCATTCCAGTGCTGACCTTCCTTCGAGACCACACTAATGCCCAGTTCAAATCCTTGGCTGACTTGACCGCTGTGGATGTCCCCTCCCGGCAGTATCGCTTTGAGGTAAGACCTGGTGGTTGGCACAGGACTTCCAGAGCGTCATGAGTGCTGATGTCTGTCAGAGCTTATACAACTCTGACCACAGGTATTGCTTCCTGACAGTGAAAAGAAAAGCCATTCTGAAATCCATTTTGTTTAATTCTTGACCATGGAAGCTGTGATGGTTTGGGAGTTACCCACCCCCCACACTCTGTAAAGTNACAAGGTTTGCCTTAGGCGCAAAGTGAGCTTGGAGGATCAGCTAGGTGGGTTAGAAGAGAAGTGGTTAGTAAAGATTAATCTGCAAAAGGAGCCAGAGCCAGAAGCTGCTAGACCACCC
>VWZE01000141.1:1647-20695 GCA_013396675.1 Eubucco bourcierii
GGCACAGGTTGCCCAGGGAGGTTGTGGCTGCTCCCTCCCTGAAGATGTTGAAGACCAGGTTGGAGGAGGCCTTGAGTGAGCTGTGCTAGTGGGAGGTGTCCTTGCCTATGGCAGGGAGTTGGAACTAGATGATCCTTGAGGTCCCTTCCAACCTTACCATTCTATGATTCCCCCATTCAGCAGATGTTTGGGCTGTGAGAATTTCACCTAAACTCCTTTATTTATGAACAGTGCACGAATTATTGGTTTTCTCTTTTATTATTTTTTCCCCTGACAACAGGAAAAAGGAAAAGAAAAAGTCACTTGGCTAATAAATTCAACTGTTTGCTTGTGCTTTTACCCAGGCTATCTTCTCACCTTGTTTAAGGTTCCTTTTCTGTTCCTTTTTGCTTCCCCCTCAGCTCCCCACCTCATATCTGTGTTGTACTAGCAGATGCAGATAAATCTCTCTGCTGCCTGTGTCTCAGATGTCTGTTTTGGGTGGAAGCTGCTCTCCTTTCAGAGTTCTGTTTCCATTAAGGAGCTTAATTATTTATTACATTTCTTCCTGCACACTCCACCACTGGGTTTAACCCTGCTCATGTTGTTAGACCTGCTCCGCTGAGGTCACGAAAGTGTAACCTTGCTCTTTTTTAACCCCCCCTTCAGGTTCTTTACACACAAAAACATGCTGCTGAGAAAGGATCTTCAGATTATGCACATATGAAGGAGCCTCCAGATATTAAGCATGCCATGGAAGTCAATAAACACCAGAGTGATGTGAGTAGTCCCCCATCTGAAATGAGTTTGCTTGTTCTGTGTCGGTACATCCATTAGAGCGAACTGAAATGGGCTGGGCAGGGAAGATTTTCATATCTCATCAGCTGTTGGCTTTTTTTTTTTATGTTGTTTGCAGTGCAGTAATTGGGACATGACTCGTGTGTGTGTGTGAAATATTCTCCAAGTAATGGGGTGTGACTTTCATTCTAAATTGCAGTGGCAAGCAGTTGTTGTTGTTGTTGCTGCTGCTGCTGTGCGCCGAACAATGCCTGTTTGGGTTGTTGTTGATTAGTGGGAAATGTTCTGATGCTGGTAAATGTTGTTAAGTGCTGTCACTTGGAAATCAAATGACAAAGGCAGGTTCTCTGAATTCATGTGCACTGCTTTAGAAGGGAATAAAGCTCTCTGTGCATGAGAAAAAGAAACAAACAACCCTCGTTTCTTTTCAAGCTGGAAGGCAACTTCCTGGAGGAAGAGCTTGGAGTCTGAGTGGCCAGGAGGTTCTGCATGGGCCAGCAATGTGCCCTTGAGCCAAAGAGAGCCAATGGCATCCTGGAGTGCATCAAGAAAAGTCTGTCCAGTAGGTCTAAGGAGGTTCTTCTCTCCCTCTACTCACAGTCTCACAGTACCACCAGGGTTGGAAGAGACCTCAAAGCTCATCAAGTCCAAGCCATTCCCACAGCCCTCAAGACCAGACCATGGCACCAAGTGCCACGTCCAAACCTGCCTTGAACACCTCCAGGGACGCTGACTCCACCACCTCCCTGGGCAGCCAATTCCAGCAGTCAATGACTCTCTCAGGCAACAACTTTCTCCTCACCTCCAACCTAAACTTCCCCTGGCACAGCTTCAGACTGTGTCCTCTTCTTCTGCTGCTGCTTGCCTGAGAGAAGAAAGCAACCTCCTCCTGGCTACAAGCACCCTTCAGGTAGCTGGAGACAGCAAGAAGGTCTCCCCTGAGCCTCCTCTTCTCCAGGCTAACCAATCCCAGCTCCTTCAGCCTCTCTCCATAGGGCTGTGCTCGAGGTCTCTCCCCAGCCTCGTTGCCCTTCTCTGGACACGCTCAAGCACCTCAATGTCTTTCTTCAATGGAGGGGCCCAGAACTGGACACAGCACTCAAAGTGTGGCCTAAGCAGTGCAGAGTCCAGGGGTAGTATGACCTCCCCTCCCTACTCTGCCCTGCAGAGACCACATCTGGAATACTGTGTCAAATTTGGGCTCCCCAGTTCAAGAGAGACAGGGACCTGCTGGAGAGAGTCCAATGGAGAGCTATGAGGATGATGAAGAAACTTGAACATCTGGGCATGGAAGTGTTGGAGTGGGTCCAGAGGAGGGCCACAAAGATGCTGAGAGGGCTGCAGCAGCTCTCCAGTGAGGAGAGGCTGAGAGAGTTTGGGCTCTGCAGCCTGGAGAAGAGAAGGCTTCCAGGAGACCTTGGAGTGGCCTTGCAGGATCTGAAGGGGGCTCCAGGAAAGCTGAGGAGGGACTATTGACAAGGGCTTGGAATGCCAGGACAAGGGGTTTAAAATGGCAGAGGGAAGACTTAGACTGGATGTTAGGTGGAAGTTGTTTGCAGTGAGGGTGGTGAGACACCGGCACAGGTTGCCCAGGGAGGTTGTGGCTGCTCCCTCCCTGAAGATGTTGAAGGCCAGGTTGGAGGAGGCCTTGAGTGAGCTGTGCTAGTGGGAGGTGTCCCTGCCTATGGCAGGGGGTTGGAACTGACTGATCCTTGAGGTCCCTTCCAACCTTCCCATTCTATGATTCTATACTCTGAAGAAAGGCTGAGAGCCCTGGGACTCTTAGGCTGGAGAAGAGAAGGCTGAGAAGGGATCTTATGAATGGCTGAAGGGTGGGTGTCAGGAAGGGGCAAGGCTCTTTTCAGTGGTGTCCTGTGATAGCATGAGGGTCAATAGATACCAACTGGAACCCAGGAGGTTCTACCACAACATGAGGAGAAACGTCTTTGCTGTGAGGGTGTTGGAGGTCTGGAGCAGGCTGCCCAGAGAGGTTATGGAGTCTCCTTCTCTCTAGACTTTCCAAACTCACCTGGATGTGTCCCTGGGTGATCCTGCTTTGGTAGGGGGGTTGGACTGGATGATCTCTGTAGGTCCCTTCCAAACCCTAACAGTCTGTGATTCTGTGACCACCAGTGTGGTGTCGGTGTCTTTCACTGTCAACACCTAGTTCCTCACAAGTGTTCTGAGTAGGGGAGAGAAGGAGGCTGCTTGTGCTTGTTCCTGTCTTATGAATATACATCCATTGAGTTTCAAAGAGCAGATTGTGAATTACTTCAGAGAATCTGAGCTACAGAGTTCGGTTTATCACCTGGAATTGGTTTGTGGTACTGACCAAACTGTTTTAGATTTACTTAGATTTAGCAAATATTTGTAAAGCTAATTGCCTATTGCCTATTTATCAATTCATTCATTTATATATTTATTTATTTTTACAGCTGCTTGTTAAGGTCTTAAGTTTTGTAGATTTTCACAATGTAAAAGCCCAATAGTAGGCTTTTTTTCCTTTTTTTTCTGTTTTAATATGAAGTCAAATTTGATTTCATGGTTAGGCTCCATGCACTGTTGCTAAGGGGCAGAAATGCTGCCAAGATCAGTGTCTTGAATGGTCCAAACACAACCTGGAATTAAAATGTCTGTTAGCATTAAGTTCTGTAAATGGCTGTTTATAAGAGAGGTAAATTTTAGGAGCAGAATGTCTAAAACAATGTGGTTGTTTTGAATCATAGAATGGGAAGGTTGGAAGGGACCTCAAGGATCATCTAGTTCCAATCCCCTACCATAGGCAGGGACACCTCCCGCTAGCACAGCTCACTCAAGGCCTCCTCCAACCTGGCCTTGAACACCTCCAGGGAGAGAGCAGCCACAACCTCCCTGGGCAACCTGTGCCAGTGTCTCACCACCCTCACTTCAAGCAACTTCCTCCTAACATCCAGTCTAAATCTCCCCTCTGCCAGTTTAAACCCATTGCCCTTTGTCCTGGCATTGCAAGCCCTTGTAAAGACCTTGAAGAGTACACAAAGCCAGTAGGAACCACTGGCATGTAAATACCTTCCAAGTTATTATGGAGTCCTGTTCTTCTTAGGTAACCAAGTCCATTCAGAGAGCCCTTGTTTCTCAGACAGCCCAGTGATTCTACAGCCCTCCTTTCTCACAAACACTAGATGCTTGCTTGCTGCTGAGTGTAGAAGGCAAAGCCTGGATGTTCATGAAATGTCTTAGGTTGGAAGGGACATCACAGATCATCTACTCCAACGCCCCTGCCATGTGCAGAGATGCCTCTCAACTAGACCATGTTGCTCAAGGCCTCATCTAACCTGGTACTGAATAATTCCAGGGAGTGGGCAACCAAAACCACTCTGGGCAACCTTTTCCAGGGTCTCACCACCCTTTTACTGAAGAACTTTTTAATAACCCTGCTTCAGCTTCATACCCTTCCCTCTTACTCTGTTGTTAGACACTCTCATGAAAAGAACCTTCCTCTAGGATCCCATTAGGGACTGGAAAGCAGCTAGAAGGTCTCCTGGAGTATTCTCTTCTCCAGGCTGCACAACCCCAGCTCCCTCAGCCTGTGCTCACAGCAGAGGTGCTCCAACCCTTGCAGCTCTAGTCTCATTCCAACAGCTCTGTATCCTTGTTATGCTGGGGATACCAGAACTGGATGCAGTATTGGAGGTTCAATTTGAATTCTCTTCAGTTCACCCTATCTTGCCTCCTGCCAGAGTTCCAAACACTCATAGGTTGGTTATGTAGGCTGCAAACTAAATGTCAGTGTTAGATGTATGTCTGTGTGTGCAGAATCTTGACAGTTGGTTTTGCTGATTAAAAGGCTGATGGAGAACTTCAGGGAAACATTATGTTTGAAGAATAACTTATTCTTCTGCTGGGAAATACCTGCCTTGGAACTCCCAGCAGTAATTTGCAAACCTGCCTTGATTACAGAATTCCCTCTTCCCGTCAGACTCTGCCTGTCTCTGCACCTGGGAAGCATGAGGATGTCAGATCGACAGAGGGTTGGAGCTGGGAGTGCAAACTTCCCTGTAAGCAAGAGAGTTGTTTCACCCTAGCAGTAGGAATCACAGAATCATAGAATGGGAAAGTTGGAAGGGACCTCAAGGATCAGCCAGTTCCAACCCCCTGCCATAGGCAGGGACACCTCCCACTAGCACAGCTCACTCAAGACCTCCTCCAACCTGGCCTTGAACACATCCAGGGAGGGAACAGCCACAACCTCCCTGGGCAACCTGTGCCAGTGTCTCACCACCCTCACTGCAAACAACTTCCTCCTAACATTCACTTTCAATCTCCCCTCTGACACTTCAAACCCATTCCCCTTGTCCTGGCATTTCAAGCCCTTGTCAATAGTCCCTCCCCAGCCTTCCTGTAGCCCCCTTCAGATCCTAGAAGGCTACTCTAAGGTCTCCTGGAAGCCTTCTCTTCTCCAGGCTGCAGAGTCATAACTCTCTCAGCCTGTCCTCACAGCAGAGCTGCTGCAGCCCTCTCAGCATCTTCGTGGCCTCCTCTGGACTGGCTCCAACACTTCCATGTCCTTCCTGTGCTGGGGGCTCCAGAACTGCACCCAGGACTGCAGGTGGGGTCTGAGGAGAGCAGAGCCAAGGGGCACAATCCCCTCCCTTGCCCTGATGGTGGAATATTAAGGAAAGGAATAGTATAGGGAGGAGAGCTGCAAAGCGTTTTCAAGAAGGTTGTGGGTCAGGAAGGGAATTACAGAATCATAGAATGGTAAGGTTGGAAGGGACCTCAAAGCTAGTCCAGTTCCAACCCCCTGCTGTAGGCAGGGACACCTCTCATGTGAGATGAGTCTTTGAATCAAATTCATCATGGTCTGAGGATTAGCATGCTGGTGCAAAACCCACTTCCCTCCTGCAGCTGTACATCACCTGCTAACAGAATTAAGGGAGGGCAGGGTGCAGATGTGAGAGTAAATGAAATTCAGTTGTCTCAAAAAAACTCAACATGAGCCTGCAGAGTGCACATGCAGCCCAGACAGCAACTGTGTGCTGGGCTGCAGCAAGAGCAGTGTGGGCAGCAGGGCAAGGGAGGGGATTGTGCCCCTTTGCTCTGCTCGCCTAAGACCCCACCTGCAGTCCTGGAGCCCCCAGCACAGGAAGGACATGGAAGTGTTGGAGTGGGTCCAGAGGAGGGCCGCAAAGATGCTGAGAGGGCTGCAGCAGCTCTACTGTGAGGACCGGCTGAGAGAATTGGGGATCTGCAGCCTGGAGAAGAGAAGGCTTCGAGGAGACCTGATAGTAGCCTTCCAGTATCTGAAGGGGGCCTACAGGAAGGCTGGGGAGGGATTATTTACAAGGTCCTGCAACGACAGGACAAGGGGAATGGATTTGAAGTGTCAGAGGGGAGATTGAAAGTGGATGTTAGGAGGAAGTTGTTTGCAGTGAGGGTGGTGAGACACCAGCACAGGTTGCCCAGGGAGGTTGTGGCTGCTCCCTCCCTGGAGGTGTTCAAGGCCAGGTTGGAGGAGGCCTTGAGTGAGCTGTGCTAATGGGAGGTGTCCCTGCCTATGGCAGGGGGTTGGAACTGGCTGATCCTTGAGGTGCCTTCCAACCTTACCATTCTATGATTCTATGATTGTATGATTCATCTTTATTCCACCCTTAAAGAAGGCAAAATGGAAAAAAAAAAAAAAAAAAAAGGAAATGAAAACAAACACAGGAGGGAAAGATCTTTTGAGAAATGAGAAGGTTTAACAACATGTTTAAAACAAGATAAAAATAGGAAGGAAATTCTTTTCAGGGTGAACGACCTTCAACAAACTCCAGCAAACCTTCCACATCCACTGTGAAACCCTAACCAGTTTCAGCTCTTTGAGAGCAGACTCTGGTTGCTTGCAGGGAGCTGCACTGCAGTGGGAGTATACCTTTAGCACACATAAAGGAGCAAGTTATGCAAGTCTGGTTATTGTTCTGCAGAGTTCAGCAGCTCCTGAGGATAACTCTTTGGGCACCATGGTGAATAGCTGAGAGTTCCTTGGCTTTTAGTGCAGGTTTAGTTGAGAGCTCAGTGAGTTTTTGAGTCAGAGCGTGGAACGGCGAACATCCTGAACGTGGAACCTGTGTCTTCCTCAGCTGTTTCAGGTTGTTTGTGGGATCACAGCTTGGAAATTGCAGGGGAAAAAGGAGGAGGAACTACTGGGGGAATAGAAGGACAAAGCTTTTTTATCCACCTCTCAGTACAACATACCTATGGGAGCAGAATGCTTGTTTACCTACAACGCTCTGCCAGCCTAACTCAACCTTTCCATGCAAGGGTTTGCATCTGCTAGGATTAGGATGCGTTTAAGACTATTTACTCAGCCTTAAAATAAGGCTGACATTTATACCCACCCCTGTGAAAGGTACAATTTGCTTTAAAGAATTAAGATTGCATTCAACTTCCAGTAGCTTGGTGCTGGCATTTGAAGTCTGTCAGGAGCTGCAGGCCCTCGCACCGCTCCGAATGTCATTGCTGTGCTCGGTGCATGTGGGCTGGAGCTGCGCAGCAGGGAGGTGCTGCAAAACCCTCTGCATGATCACATTGTGCAGGAGGAAAACATTGAATCATAGAATGGTAGGGCTGGAAGGGACCTCAAAGATCATCTGCTTCCAACCCCCTGCCATGGGCAGGGACACCTCCCGCTAGTACAGGTCACTCAAGACCTCCTTCAACCTGCCCTTGAACACCTCCAGGGAGGTTGTGGAGCACAGAAGCACAGAATGGGATCTTTGATCCCATTCTGTGCTTCTGTGCTCCACAACCTCCCTGGGCAACCTGTGCCCAGTGTCTCACCACCCTCACTGCAAACAACTTCCTCCTAACATCCAGTCTAAATCTCCCCTCTACCAGTTCAAACCCATTGCCCCTTGTCCTGGCGTTCCAAGACCTTGTCAATAGTCCCTCCCCAACCTTCCTGGAGCCTTCTTCACATCCTGGAAGACCACTCCAAGGTCTCCTGGAAGCCTTCTCTTCTCCAGGCTGCAGAGCCCCAACTCTCTCAGCCTGTCCTCACAGCAGAGCTGCTGCAACCCTCAGAGCATTTTTGTGGCCTCCTCTGGACCCACTCCAACACTTCCATGTCCGAGTCTTGCCACATTGAGCTGGGTGGAAGCTGCATGTAGCATTTGATGAAGGTACTCAAAACTGTGGATCACAGTTTTGCCTGTTCCATGACCTGGCCCATCATAATGAATAGCAAACCAACATATTTGCCACATTATCCTAGGAATAGGATTATTTTCTTTCATTTTCCTGAGGTTGTGAGGTCACAGTCCACACATGCGGAGTTTACCTTCTTTGTAATGCGACCACGTGGGCAGATCTTAAACCTGATGTCCTCAAACACCATCAATAGCATACCCAAACACTGCCCTTTGTTTTGATGCACATCACAGAATCAGTCAAGGTTGGAAGGGACCACAAGGATCATCCAGTTCCAACCCCCCTGCCATGGGCAGGGACACCTCACACTAGAGCAGGCTGCTCAGAACCTCATCCAGCCTGACCTTAAACACTTCCAGGGATGAGACTTCTACCACCTCCCTGGGCAACCTGTTCCAGGGTCTCAGCACCCTCTTGGTGAAGAACTTCTTCCTAACATCCAATCTGAATCTACCCATTTCTAGCTTTGCTCCATTCCCCCCAATCCTATCCCTACCTGACAGCCTAAAAAGTCCCTCCCCAGCTTCCTTGTAGCCCCCTGTAGAAACTGCAAGGCCACAATAAGGTCTTCTCAGCGCCTTCTCTCCAGACTGCACAGCCCCAACTTCTTCAGTCTCTCCTCACAGCAGAGCAACTCCAGCCCTCTGATCCTCCTCATGGCCCTTCTCTGGACACCTTCCAGCACATCCATAGCCCTCTTGTCTCAGAGGCTCCAGAACTAGAGACAGAACTCCATGTGGGCTCTCACCAGTGGGGAGCAGAGGTGCAGGATCACTTCCCTGGCCCTGCTGCCCACACTCCTCTTGGTGCAGCCCAGGCTCTGGTTGGCTCTCTGCCTGCAGTGCACACTGTCAGCTTATACTGATCTTCTTGTCCACCAGTACCCCCAATTCCCTCTCCTCAGAGCTGCTCTCAAACCAGACATTGCCCTGTTGGTGCTTGGGATTGCCTCGACCCAGTTGCAGGACCTTGCACTTGGTCCTCATGTTAAAGTCAAGCTTCTCCTGGCTCTCCATTCAACATCTGCATTATTAAAAATTACCTTTCACTGCCTAACTTTCTGCTGACAGTGGTTGTCAGCAGCAGGTCCCCCTGGACCACTTCCAACTGGTGCTGAAAATGATGTGTTTACTCCTGATGTAATTGGGACCAATCAATTTTCAAGCCCATTATGGGAAAGGATGACTGCATCCATCTGTAATGGACCAGAAGTGTGTTTGTCTCTTCTGCATGAGCTGGGAAACACTTTTCAACACCATTTGAGTGGGGATCAGAAAAGCTGTTGCCAATCATGATTGTCACCAGCAGGTCATTTCCTTAGTGCTGATGGACCCCAAAGTGCAGATGAGAGAAGAGGGGGCAGAGACCCAGCTGACAGGCCATTAGTTAGTGGACTCCAGCTCTTGTGAAATGCTAAGCAGGGGCAAACAGCAGGAAACCAATTCTCTTGCAGAGAGGTGTTCCTAGCTCCTTGCTGACTTCTGTGGATGGCTGGGGGACTTGAGCAGCTCCTCTGTGGAGAGAGACTGAGAGCCCTGGGGCTGTTTAGTCTGGAGAAGAGAAGGCTGAGAGGAGATCTGAGCAATGTGTACCAATCCCTGAGGGGTGGGGGTCAGTGGCTGGGGCCAAGCTCTGTTTGGTGATCAGCAGTAATAAGCCAAGGAGCAACAGCTACAAACTGGAACAGAGAAGGTTTCAGCTCAACACGAGGAGAAAGTTTTTTGGTGTGAGGGTGCTGGAGGCCTGGAGCAGGCTGGCCAGGGAGGTTGTGGAGTCTCCTTCTCAGGAGACTTTCCAAACCCTTCTGGCTGTATTTCTGTGTGGACTCCCCTGGGTGATGCTGCTTGGCAGGGAGGTTGGACTCAATGATCTCTGGAGGTCCCTTCCAACCTCTAAGGTTCTGTGATTCTGTGATCTCAAGAGGGTAAAAGGTGTTTGTAGCTGCTTCTGCCTATTTCAGTAATTTATTACTTGGCATATTTTTGGAAGTGGAATTGGAGGGGAAGACAAAAGATTGCAGGAAGGGTCTGAGTCCTTTAACTTCAGGTGTGCTTGAGCCACCACATTATAGAAATTTCTGCTTGTTGATTGACAACCTGAGATGCTTTACAGCATGGTAAGAAATCTGCTTACTCTGCAGCATTGTAGTGCATTCCAGTGCACTGGCACCATCAGGAAAGGTGAAGCACCTTCAGAACCCTCAACTGGAAGCAAACAGACCAGCACCTTTACCATCAGTGAACCTTATGCCTTTTCATAAGAGCTGGAGGTTTGGCCCTATGAAAATTGGTCTACTAATCAGAGACTCATAGAATCATTTTGATTGGAAAAGACCTCCAAGCTCACCAACTCCAACCATTCCCTAACTCTTTCAAGTCTGGTGCTAAACCATGTCCCTCAACATGACATCTCTCTGTCTTTCAAACCCTTCCAGGGATGGTGAGCAAGCCCTGAATAGATTTTCCATGCTTTGCAGAAGCAGGTGGCAACTGAGAGTACATTGTCATGTTTGGGATTCAAGAGGGGGAAGGGCTTTTGGTCAGGTTATCATTGACTTTTAAAAATATCCAACAATCTAACCATGTTTTTTTTTTAACTGATATTCCAGCTTGGGATAGAAAACCACTTTAAATGTGGCTAGTAATTAATAATACACTATTTATAGCCTCAAAACTAGGGATGATATAATTAAAGTTATTCCTTCTTAATCCCTACTTCTTTCTTGCTTGCATTACTGTGTGCAGTTCTGGAACCCTCAGCACAGGAAGGACATGGAAGTGTTGAAGTGGGTCCAGAGGAGGCCACCAAGATGCTGAGAGGGCTGCAGCAGCTCTGCTGTAAGGCTTCGAGGGGACCTGATAGTAGCCTGCCAGTATCTGAAGGGGGCTCCAGGAAGGCTGGGGAGGGACTGTTGACAAGGGCTGGGAATGCCAGGACATGGGGAATGGGTTTGAAGTGGCAGAGGGGAGAATTAGACTGGATGTTAGGAGGAAATTGTTTGCAATGAGGGTGGTGAGCCACTGGCACAGGTTGCCCAGGGAGGTTGTGGCTGCTCCCTCCCTGGAGGTGTTGAAGGCCAGGTTGGAGGAGGCCTTGAGTGAGCTGTGCTAGTGGGAGGTGTCCCTGCCTATGGCAGGGGGGTGGAACTGGCTGATCCTTTAGGTCCCCTCCAACCTTCCCATTCTATGATTCCCCCTGATCTGCTGCAACTAGAATCAGAAAGGTTGGTAAAGAACTCTAAGATCATCAAGTCCAGCAGTCAGCTAAACACCACCATGCCCACTCTCCATTTAGGTCTTTCACTGCTGCTCAGTTGCTCTGTCACTTTTCCCTAAGCAGAGGCCAGTTTGTGCAGATGTTTGTAGACCTGTGGTTTTCCTTAGAAGGAGTAGTTCTGGAGTCTTTTGTGGGATGGTTTTTGATGGAACCTGAACCACCCTTTGAAATGGAGTGTGGGAATTGTGTGTCAAGGTTTGAGCCTCTTGATAAGGGGCTTAGAGGAGAAGACATCTCCCCCAAGAACCCAGGGGAGAACACATCTCTGTATCTGAAGGGAGCCTATAGATAGGCTGGGGAGGGATTATTTACAAGGTCTGGCAATGCCAGGACAAGGGGCAATGGGTTTGAAGTGGCAGAGGGGAGATTGAAAGTGGATGTTAGGAGGAAGTTGTTTACAGTGAGGGTGGTGAGACACTGGCACAGGTTGCCCAGGGAGGTTGTGGAGCACAGAATCACCCAATGTGATCTTTGATCTTTGATCACATTGGGTGATTCTGTGCTCCACAACCACCCTGGAGATGTTCAAGGCCAGGTTGGAGGAGGCCTTGACTGAGCTGTGCTAGTGGGAGGTGTCCCTGCCTATGGCAGGGGGCTGGAACTGGCTGATCCATGAGGTCCTTTCCAACCTTACCATTCTATGATTCTGTATCCCCAACAACCAGCCAGGAGCAAACACATCCCCAGCAGCCACCCAGGAGAGCAGATATCCCCTTCATCAGATTCATTTCTTTTGTCGCTTAACCAGGATTTATTTTCCTTTCTCCCTTCTGGTAGGCTTCTCTGCTTTCCATCTCCTCAGTGCCCATGGGTGCACAGGCTAAGCTGGTTGCTTTTCCCTGTCCACATCTGTTTCCCTGCTCTCTCAGAACAGCTCTGGTTTTACTGTTCTAACAGAGCACTATAAAAAACAAACCAAAAACCCCTCCCTAGATGGAATGGAATAGCAGCTGTGTAATAGAGGCCAGCAGACTGTCCCAATGGGAAAGGGTCAGCATCCAGGGATTGAGGTTAGTCAGGAAATGGGAAACATATTTTTTCTTTCTTTGGCCTACCCCTGACAAACTACTGTTCTGCTGCATAACATTTTTATTCTCACTGGAGTATGACAAGCTGCAGAATGGAGCAAATATATATTGCAGACATTTGTAAAATGTTGGATTGAGCTTTCCCTCAGACATAAGTAATAGGGAGCCTGGTTTAGGTGCAGGAAGAATAATAATTCACTCAGGGAAAGCTATAGCAATTGGCCTTGCATCTAATATAATTGGAAATGGTGAAATATAAAGGACTGTCACTGTCTTGTTCCCCATCCCCTCTCTCTCCCCCTCTGAAATTAACCACAATCCATTATTTCACGTCCTATATGATCATGTCATTTGGGAGCAATAAGTGACCACATTTCCTCAACTTTATCACCACCATTCTCAATTCTCTGTTGTTAAAACCCCTCGCTTCCTAATTTCTCTTTGGAGCACATATGCTGGCCTTTAATTTGCAATTTACATGGATGATAGGGTGCTATTCAGAAACCTGTTTCTGCTGCCTTTGTGGTTTTCACCTCACCTCATGTGGTTGTTAGGACAAACAGCATCTAATTAACTGGATTCATGGAAAGCCCTGAACTGCAAATGCTTGTCTGTGCAGAGAGATTCTTAAAAGGAAATAACAGAGGGAATCTCAACCTAACCAAAAGCAAACTTGGAGCAAGCTTGTAGGAATCTGTTTCTCTTTGCTTGCTGGAGGATGCTTTGGGCTCTGGAATAATCCAACTTCTTTCTTTCTTTCTGGTTTTATTGTTGATTACCCTGGTGTGTCACTCACTGGAGGTTAAAAATGGTCAGATCTCTTTGTGGGCAAGCAGCCAGCAGGGAAGCCTATTTAAACTTGTCTACTTAGCTGAAGCCAACTTTCCTGTTGGCTTCAAGAGAAGAGTGGGCAGCAGGGCAAGGGAGGGGATTGTGCCCCTTTGCTCTGCTCTCCTCAGACCCCACCTGCAGTCCTGGGTGCAGTTCTGGAGCCCCCAGCACAGGAAGGACATGGAAGTGTTGGAGCCAGTGCAGAGGAGGCCACGAGGATGCTGAGAGGGCTGCAGCAGCTCTGCTGTGAGGACAGGCTGAGAGAGTTGGGGCTCTGCAACCTGGAGAAGAGAAGGCTTTGAGGAGACCTGATAGTGGCCTTCCAGGATCTGAAGGGGGTTCCAGGAAGGCTGGGGAGGGACTATTGACAAGGGCTTGGAATGGCAGGACAAGGGGAATCGGTTTGAAGTGTCAGAGGGGAGATTGAAAGTGGATGTTAGGAGGAAGTTGTTTGCAGTGAGGGTGGTGAGACACTGGCACAGGTTGCCCAGGGAGGTTGTGGAGCACAGAATCACCCAATGTGATCTTTGATCTGTGCTCCACAACCGCCCTGGAGGTGTTGAAGGCCAGGTTGGAGGAGGCCTTGAGTGAGCTGTGCTAGTGGGAGGTGTCCCTGCCTATGGCAGGGGGGTGGAACTAGGTGAGGCTATTTGTGAGCCTCAGACATTTTGTTATTTCTCTTTTTTTTTTTTTGCTTGGTTGTTTATTTGATACAAAAGTGTTTTGTTGTTTGTTTGTTTGGCAGGTATCCTATAAGAAGGACATGCAGGAGACTCACAGATACACTGAAGTGCTCAACAGGCCAGACATAAGGATAGCAACTGAGACCACAAAGCTCATCAGTGATGTATGTTCTCCTGTTAACTCTGCAGGTTTTTTTAGCCATGCCTTTTGATTTATTCTAATGTCAATCAGATTATTTAGAATGCAGCTGAAATGTCACAAGGAGGGGAAAAAAAACCTGTGACCCTGTTATAAAGGTTATGCCTTGCAAGGATTTAACCCAGCAAAGCTGATGTAAAGGTTTTGATTTAAAAGAAAAAAAAAAAAAAATAGAATTAAAGAGAGAGAAAACTCAAGAGGAAAGCAGAAAAGCTCCAAACTTGCCTTGGTGGGTAAGGAAGTTAAGGGGTGTCTATTGTTTTGCTGTTGACAGTATGACCTTTGCAGTCATTGGTCACTGATCTCAAGACAACATAAAGCTTGCTGAGGTTGGTTTTGCCTCTGAGAAGCATTCTCAAAATAAGTCATGTGCTCTGCTGCACTTCAGAGAACATCCCAAGCATTTTTGGGCCTTTTGTCACCTGGGTGCAAGAGAAGCTTGCATCCCAGGACTCCCCTTCCTCCTTCCATCTCTGCTATCAGCTCCAGGAAATCATAGAATCAGAATGTCAGGGGCTGGAAGGGACCCCAAAACCTCATCTGGTCCAGCCCCCCTGCCAGAGCAGATCACACAGGAATGCATTCAGCCAGTTCTTGAATATCTCCAGAGAGGGAGACTCCACAGCCTCTCTGGGCAGCCTGTTCCAGTGCTCTGTCACCCTCACAAGGAAAAAATTTCTCCTCAGGGTCACATGGAACTTCCTCTGCCTCAACTTCCACCATTGCCCCTTGTCCTGCCATTGGGCATCACCCAGCAGAACTGGCTTCAGCCTCCTGCCACTCATCCCTTATGTATTTATAAACAAGAATGAGGCCACCCCTTAGTCTCCTCTCCGGGCCCCAGCTCCTCAGGCTCTCCTCATAAGGAAGATGTTCAACTTTAACTACTTTTGTGCCTCTGTGCTGGACTCCCTCAAGCAGCTCCTGTCCTTCTTGAGCTGGGGGTCCCAGAACTGGACACAACACTCCAGATGAGGCCTACCCAGGGCAGAGCAGAGGGGCAGGAGACCCTCTTTTGACCTACTAACCACAGCCCTTTTAATCCACCCCAGAATGGCATTGGCCCTCCTGGCCAGCAGAGCACATTGCTGGCTCATGACCATCCTTCTGTCCACCAGGGCTCCCAAGTCCTTCTCCCCTTCACTGCTCTCCAGCAGGGCAGTGCCCAACCTATCCTGACACAGGGAATGCAGTTCCTGGCTGTCCTTTAGGGAGCTGTGCAAACCTGCTGCTGTTTGCATGTGGATTCTTCTTCCCAAGCTCCTCCTCTCCAATTCTTTGCCCTCCCACCATGATATCTGCTAATGAATAGGTCAAGGAGAAGTTTGAGAAGCAGCAGTGTATGATGTAGTTGTAATATTTCATTGTAGGCAAGTTAATATGTATATGTGCAGCCTCAAAGAGTGTGCAGATGGCACCAAGCTCTGTGGCACAGTCACTTGCCTGCCACAGGGCAGGGATCCATCCAGAGGGACCTAGACAGGTTGCAGAGCAGTGCCCAGGCCAACCTCAGGACATTCAACAGCACCTGGGTAGGCACAATGCCAAGCACAACTCCAGGCTGGGTGGAGAATGGCTGAGAGGAGCCCTGAGGTGCAGGCCCTGGGGGTCTGGGCTGATGCAAAGCTCCAGATGAGGCTGCAGTGTGAGTGCAGCCCAGACAGCAACTGTGTGCTGGGCTGCAGCAAGAGCAGTGTGGGCAGCAGGGCAAGGGAGGGGATTGTGCCCCTTTGCTCTGCTCTCCTCAGAGCCCACCTGCAGTCCTGGAGCCCCCAGCACAGGAAGGACATGGAAGTGTTGGAGCCAGTCCAGAGGAGGCCACGAAGATGCTGAGAGGTCTGGAGCTGCTTTGCTGTGAGGACAGGCTGAGAGAGTTGGGGCTCTGCAGCCTGGAGAAGAGAAGGCTGCCAGGAGACCTTGGAGTGGCCTTGCAGGATCTGAAGGGGGCTCCAGGAAGGCTGGGGAGGGACTATTGACAAGGTCTGGGAATGGCAGGACAAGGGGAATGGATTTGAAGTGTCAGAGGGGAGATTGAAAGTGGATGTTAGGAGGAAGTTGTTTGCAGTGAGGGTGGTGAGACACTGGCACAGGTTGCCCAGGGAGGTTGTGGCTGCTCCCTCCCTGGAGGTGTTCAAGGCCAGGTTGGATGAGGCCTTGAGGGAGCTGTGCCTAGTGGGAGGTGTCCCTGCCTATGGCAGGGGGTTGGAACTGGCTGATCCTTGAGGTCCCTTCCAACCTTCCCATTCTATGATATATTAAAAACCCTGAGCTGAAATTTTAACCAACTCTTCATGACTGAGTCTGAGACTGGTGAAGCACCTATGGAGAGGCAGTTTTAAGAGGCCTGAGATTCACTTCAATATTCAGGATTTTCTGAAAGCCAAGAACTTAGTTTCCAGCTCCCAGATTCACTAATGGCTGTTGGAGCCTGCTTTGAGTAGAGGTGTTTCTGGGACTTACAGTCAGTTGTTATGACACATCCTTGCTGATTCACAGTGCCTGAATAATGCAAGCAACCTATTTCAGGCAGCAGGTAATTTTGTTTGTGATAGCACAGAGCACCTCACAGCGATTCATCTGTGCTGATCTCTAAAGCATTGGCTAGGGGGAGGGTAAGAAACGGCAGCGATTTGCATGGGAGGCCGTGGAGCTATAAAGCTCACCTGAACATCAACCTCCTGGGACTAACTGCACTCTGGTAAGCAGCAGTGCAAACCTCTCTGCTAGCCAGCAAGGCTGCAGGGCTGAAACTGAGAGTGGAATTTGACCTCGCAGTGCAAAACAAAACCAAAACCCAAAAAGCTGCCCCTCAGCCTAGTTTTGTTTTCAGCTGCTGTGGATAACCACAACCCCCATGGTGGGAAATGTGCAGCCACTGCAACTCAGTCAGCAGTATCTCTGGTTCAGGTTGAAGTTTGCTGTGCATTGGTGCTTTACAGTAAATAAATATTCTCTTGTTAAGGAGCTGGAACCTCAGCTCCTTGTAGATGTAGATCACTAAATAATTTTCTTTAAAACACAGATCACTAAATGGTTTTGCTTTGGCATGCAGGTCACTAAATGATTTTTCTTTTGCATGCAGCTCTCTAAGTGATTTTGCTTTTGCATGCAGGTCACTAAGTGATTTTTCTTTTGCATGCAGGTTACTAAATGATTTTTCTTTTGCATGCAGATCACTACATGATTTTTCTTTTGCATACAGATCACTACATGATTTTTGTTTTGCATGCAGGTCACTAAATGATTTTGGTTTTGCATGCAGGTCACTAAATGATTTTTCTTTTGCATGCAGCTCTCTAAGTGATTTTGCTTTTGCATGCAGGTCACTACATGATTTTGGTTTTGCATGCAGGTCACTAAATGATTTTTGTTTTGCATGCAGGTCACTAAATGATTTTGGTTTTGCATGCAGGTCACTAAATGATTTTTCTTTTGCATGCAGCTCTCTAAGTGATTTTGCTTTTGCATGCAGGTCACTAAGTGATTTTTCTTTTGCATGCAGGTTACTAAATGATTTTTCTTTTGCATGCAGATCACTACATGATTTTTGTTTTGCATGCAGGTCACTAAATGATTTTTGTTTTGCATGCAGATCACTAAATGATTTCTCTTTTGCATGCAGGTCACTAAGTGATTTTTGTTTTATACTAGCTCAAATGCTGACATATCTATTGATGAAGGCAAGCATCTTAGAGTGATTCATATTCTTCTGTTTGTTTGTTTTTAAGGCTGAGTACAAGAAAGGAAGGGGAGAGATGACTAAGGAGCCTGTTGTACTTGGAAGACCAGATTTTGAACATGCCAAAGGAGTTTCAAAACTGTTAAGCCAAGTAAGACTCTGACATTTTTACAATGAGTGCATTCAGGCCTCTCCTTCCTAGGGATGAAAGAAAACATTTAGATTTTTACATGTTTCTCTTTAATGCATGAAGCTTACAGTCCCTAACTTTTCAGCTAGAGTTGCAGTGTGGTAGATTTCAGATTCTTAGGGAAGAGGTTGTACATTTTAATGCAAAATGACAAAGGACTTGGCCTGTTCCAGCTTGTCTCTTGGGGCAGTGGTCTCTGTTTATAGAGATTAGCTGGGATTTCTGGAATATTAGCTGCCTGTAATTTAGAGGCAAGTTTTGCCACTCATTCACTTGGTGTGGAACCTTACCCTGCAGTTCATCCTGCTGAAGATAACTGGGGGGTTTTGTGTGACTGCTTGCTGGTGTGGGGAAGGGGATCTGAATTCAGCCTCCTGTGGAAACCACTCGTCCTTCCCTCCCCCTGAAACTCAGCCTGTTGTGTGCTGTTGTGTCCACAAAGATGATCAGAGGACTGCAGCAGCTCTCCTATGAGGACAGACTGAGAGAGTTGGGGCTCTTCAGTCTGGAGAAGAGAAGGCTTTGAGGGGACCTGATAGTAGCCTTCCAGTATCTGAAGGGGGCCTACAGGAAGGCTGGGGAAGGATTATTTACAAGGTCCTGCAATGACAGGACAAGGGGAATGGGTTTAAACTGGCAGAGGGGAGATTTAGACTGGATGTTAGGAGGAAGTTCTTTACAGTAAGGGTGGTGAGGCACTGGAACAGGTTGTCCAGGGAGGTTGTGGCTGCTCCCTCCCTGGATGTGTTCAAGGCCAGGTTGGAGGAGGCCTTGAGTAACCTGTACTAGTGGGAGGTGTCCCTGCCTATGGCAGGTGGTTGGAACTGGCTGATCCTTGAGGTCCCTTCCAACCTTACCATTCTGTGATTCTATGATTCTATGTTTCTGTTAGATATCAACCTGGAAAAAAAGGAGGAGGAAAGGAGAAAAAACGAACACAAAACCCCCAACCCAACCTACCAAAAAAACCCAACCCCAAACTGAAGGATGACNGAGGAGGAAAGGAGAAAAAACGAACACAAAACCCCCAACCCAACCTACCAAAAAAAACCCAACCCCAAACTGAAGGATGACTTTTTAGTCTATAACTAAAAAGAAAACTGAAAGCACAAAGATTTCTTCTTTTGCTCTTATGACTCTTATCCTCAGAAGATCTGTGCATAAGGCTCTACTCCAGAGCCCTTCTGGAGCCCCCAGCACAGGAAGGACATGGAA
>VWZE01000145.1:0-25051 GCA_013396675.1 Eubucco bourcierii
GTGTTTCTGTATTACTTTAAACTTGTATATTTCTGTAAATATTCCTATTGTGTATATATCTGCTTGTAAATTGTGCTAAGCTGTAAATAGAGCTTCATTCCTTAACATCATAGAATCATAGAAGAGCTGGAAGGGACCTTAAGGATCATCTAGTTCCAACGCCGTGACATAGGCAGGGACACCTCCCACTAGCACAAGTTCCAGCCAGCTGAGTCTAGTCTGTGTGACTGGTGGGGAGGGGTGGGTAACTCCCAGACCATCACACACCTTTTTTTTCTTTATGTATGTGTAGTGAAGGGAGGTGTTTCCAGCATTAAGTATGCCATTTGATTAAAATAATGTTCTTGTATTTGTTTGGTTAACTGTCATGGACTGAGTTGAACCAGCTGCTGTTATTGATATTATGCTGCAGTCATGCCAGCCTCAGAAACAAAAATGCCAACTGGAGCAAAATATTATGGGGCTTGAAGTTCAGATTGCAGCATAGGAGGCCTCCTGTTCCAGTTACTGCTTCTGGATTCCAGGTTCTTGGATGCTGTCTCTGTTTTCTGCAGGCTTGTCAGCAGAGTGGGTGGGAGTCAGATAGTTTTTGGTTTTGTTTTTCTGCTTTATGCTGGGTTTTATCCTTTATTTCAGTGCTTTTCTTCTGCAAATAACCTAAGGTAATCACACCTTATATTATTAATTAGATTATTATCCAAAGTAGTTATGTATTGTGATTATATCTCATGTTATATTAAAGTCTTATCTCTGTCTCAACCCAGAGTTTTGTGTGTTACTTTTCCTCCTCACTTTTGTGTTGAGGGAAGCAGGGAGTTTACCCCTTGTGCTAAACCATTACATTAATATAGAAATTAAGTGTGTATACAGAGTATTTTCCAGAATATAACCTCTTTTATTAGCAGCAACGTAAGTTGGCCAATAGCAATATATACCATACATATTCAGTCCGTCCTTATGTCTATTTCATTCTGGAGATGAAAGACTGCAAGGTAGGCTAAAGCAAACACTGTATACAACTTTTCCTTCTCCAAAGGTTAGTTTGTGTTTGCATCTAGTAAATTACCTATTTACTTTTTATTTGTTAGTTTCAGTGAGGCATTTGGGATTGTTTTCTTCCACATGATTGTATGGAAAGTTTTTATTTTTTTTTTAAATACAAATAGAAACATTTTAAATGAAACATTAGTTGCAAAATGCATGGTGAACTAAATATGGATCCTCATTTCTGTGCTTGTAGTCAGGTCAGTATGTATGTAATAATCGGGTATTAATAAAGGGATACACTACCAAATGCTCTGCTTATTTGCCTGTGTGAGTGCCTTCATCCATGGGTCTGGGGGGAGTGGGGGAGGCAGACCCACTTCACAATCTAACTAGAACAATATGATCATTGTGTGCTCAGGTGGCCAGGAGAGCCAATGACATCCTGGCCTGGATCAGGAACAGTGTGGCCAGCAGGACAAGGGAGGTTATTCTTCCCCTGTACTCAGCACTGGTCAGGCCACACCTTGAGTCCTGTGTCCAGTTCTGGGCCCCTCAATTCAAGAGAGATATTGAGGTACTGGAACATGTCCAGAGAAGAGTGATGGAGCTGGTGACGGGTCTGGAGCACAGCCCTGTGAGGAGAGGCTGAGAGAGCTGGGGGTGCGCAGCCTGGAGAAGAGGAGGCTCGGGGCTGACCTCATTGATGTCTACAACTACCGGAAAGGAGGTTGTAGCCAGGTGGGCTTGGTCTCTTCTCCCAGGCAACCAGCAACAGAATGAGGGGACACAGTCTGAAGTTGTGCAGGGGGAGATCTAGGCAGGAGATTAGGAGGAAGTTCTTCACAGAGTGATTGGCATTGGAATGGACTACCCAGGTGGAGTCGCCATCCCTGGAGGTGTTGAAGAAAAGACTGGATGAGGCAATTAGTGCCATGGTCTAGTTGATTGGCTAGGGCTGGGTGCTAGATTGCACTGGATGATCTTGGAGGTCTCTTCCAACCTGGTTGATTCTATGACTTGATGATTCTATTATACCTTTCTTAGCCGGACCTGAGATAAAGGAGCAAATAAAGTAAATGATGATGATTGTTCTGGGGAGAAGTCCAATTAATACCCTATATGATTGTCTCCCAGGCCATCATAGGGACTATCAGCTCTTCAAAGGCTTGTCTCCACAGCACTGTCATAGGGCACTCCAAAACTCCCTTCTCTCCACTCTGTCTGTGAAGGTTTGAATGGGGAAAGACCCACTGATATGTGGGAGAGCACAGAGCAACTGACTTTGGAGGCCTAAGGAGCCCTAACCAGTATATGACTCTTGCGTGGGGCTGTACGTACCTGTTGCACACTTGTGCTCTGCATGCATATGCCTGCTAGGAATACATGATCAGCATAGTTGTAGGTTGGATTAGGGAGCATGAAGCTGAAGCTTATGGTGACATTGCTTCTTTCAGGCTGTCCTATGAGGCACAGTATTTGCTTAAAAAAAAAAAAAAAAAAAAAAAAAAGGAAATCCATTACAGTATGTACATCACAGTAGACTTTAATTCACAGTTTAAATCACGATTTAATCAGCGACAAATAGTTTTCCTCAGTGGCAACTGATTTCATATTTCAGTATATAGGCACATAATATTGAAGTCTGATAACTTTCTTTGTTTGTACAATATACTTCAATCCTTACCAAGCAAAAATCAAATCACTTTTAAGTCTTTCAGAGTAGCTAATGACATTTCAGCTGGCTGGTGAACTTTGCTCATATTCAAAATTCTTAAATTCTGTTTAGGAAGAAAGGATTGTTGCTTGTAACAGGGGAATCACATGTAAATGAATTATGTAAAATTTAGCTTATTTCCTCTTGCAAAGATTAATACTCAAAATTAATTACAAGTAGCCAAATAGCTGTCTTTCTTACTTGACCACTCAGCCAAATCTCATTAAGTTTCTTAGCATATTAAAAAATAAAGTTCACAAGAGAAAAAAAATTGTTGTTGTTGTTTAGTTAACTTTCTTCATAATTCCTTGGAATATGTTGAAAATTAAAATGTTTAAGGTGGTTTTAGGCCTTTAGCCCTAATCTCCTATGCATTTTTTACCTAAATTTGTGTCACGTGTACCAAAATGGAGTTTGATAGAATAATGATATTATTTCTGCAAGTTTGTTCTATAGCTAAAACATCTTACCCAAGCTGTCTGCTTTTGATTTATCTTCATTATTAAGGACTAATATGGTTCTGTTGATATGAGTAAAGTTAAGAGAATTTTTAATAGGAGTCTAACATTATTAAGATTGAAATTCAATATATTTTGAATTACAAAGTAAGCATTTTGTCTGTGAGTCTGCACAGCATTTAGGTAATGTTAGCACAGGAACACAGACATATTATTCAGCTATTTGAGGGCTCTCACATCTTTTTTTGTTAATATAATAGAAAATATGCTGAAAAGATATGATAAAAGAATACTAGTTCAAAGTAATTACAATCTGAAAGTGGTCTTCAGTTTATACTGAGTTACCTAATCCAAATACAGAATTGATTTTTCTTAGGCTGCTTGTCAGAGAAGAACAAGAACTTTTTTCTCATTACATGTGTATACTTCATGTGTTTGGTTTTATGTTTTATGGCAAAATTTGCCTCCAGGTCACAAAGAACTTTTGTTTCAAACACTTACACAGTGTCCTTCCAGTATCTGAAAGGGGCCTACAGGGAGGCTGGGGAGGGACTATTTACAAGGTCTTGCTATGACAGGACAAGGGGCAATGGGTTTAAACTGGCAGAGGGGAGAATGAAACTGGATGTTAGGAGGAAGTTGTTCGCAGTGAGGGTGGTGAGACACTGGAACAGGTTGCCCAGGGAGGTTGTGGCTGGGTGACTACTCTGAGCAGGGATGTGGAAGATGCCAGATGTTGTAAATGTACACTGATCACTTAACTGAAGAAATAGATTTTTGTCCAATTTCAGATGCAGTTAACCTATTTAAGTGGAATGACATGGAAGTTCCTATAAAAGACATAGTTTGAAGGTCAAACCATTCAGCTGGGATACAGCATTTCAAGATCTCTCAGTACCAGGCAGAACAGAAATGGCAGTAGTGTCTCCTGAATTACAGTTAGACTATTAAACAGAGTCCAAGGATTGATTGATCCATGAATCAAGACCAGCCGTCACTAACTGGATAAGATAATGGTCTCCTGGACACTTGTTCCTGTAATCTGAGGAGAGTAAAGTAGTGTTTTCCAAAAACAGTGAGGAAACAAGACAACAATTAAGCAGTGTAGACATCTAACAGCCTTTTGCTTGAGCTGACTTGCTATGTTCAACAGTATAGAAATGTCTTGTTAGCCAGAGAAGCTTTGTATTTTTAACTCTAAATTGTTGCCTGTTCTTGAAGAGACTTCCTTATCTTTACATTAAAAAAAAAAAAAAATTAAAAATTAACAGTTCTTTCTAACTTTCATTTTTGTGGGGAAAAAAAAAAGTAAATTGCAAAAATTGTTGCAAATGGAACTAATTTTGTTAACCTGACTCTTTTCTGTCTTCTCATGCATTATAATAAGTTTGTCTAGGGAGATACACTTTGTGTGTTCATGAATGAATGTGTGGGCACACATATTTATATGTTTTTATGTAAGCTAAGGAAAAAGTGTATGTCTAACAATCACTGAGTAAAGAATCTATTGAAGGCTTTTGTGGTTTTGAGGAACATTTGATAAAATGAAAAACATCATCTTATTTCAGTTGTTTGTCTCTTATGATCCTCATATGCATTTCCTCCATGTCTATACAGAAGAGGAGGATCACAAGATCACAGGATCACAGGACGTCAGGGTTTCCAAACAGATCATTGAGTCCAACTGCCCTGCCAGAGCAGGACCATACAATTTAGCACAGGTGACAGACGAATGCATCCAGACAGGTCTTGAAAGTCTCCAGAGAAAGAGACTCCACAGCCTCTCTGGGGAGCCTGTTTCAGTGTTCTGTGACCGCTACAGTAAAGAAGTTCCCCCTTGTGTTGAGGTGGAACCTTTTGTGCTGCAACTTACATTCATTGCTCCTTGTCCTATTACAGGGAGCAAGTGAGCAGAGCCTGTCCCCCACCTTATGACCCCCAGCCCTCAGATATTTATAAACATTTATTAAATCCCCTCTCAGTCTTCTCTTCTCCAGACTAAAAAGCCCCAGGTCCATCAACCTCTTATAATGCATGTGCTCCAGTTCCCTAATCATCCTTGCAGCACTCTACTGGACCCTCTCCAGCAAATCCCTGTTCCTTTTAAACTGGGGAGCCCAAAACTGAACACAGTATTCAAGATGAGGTTTCAACCAGGGCAGAATAGAGGGGAACTTCCCTTGATCTGCTGGATACACTCTTAATACACCCCAGGATCCCTTTGGCCCTCTTGGCCACAAGAGCACATTGCTGTCGTATGGACAACTTGTTATCCACCAGCACTTCCAGGTCCCTCTCCACAGGGCTGCTCTCTAGCAGATCACCTCCCAACCTCTACTGGTGCAGTTTATTATTCTTCCCCAGGTGCAGGACTCTGCACTTGTTCTTGTTGAACCTCTTTGCTGCAGGAGAGTGGCTGTTGGCCAATAACAGTAAGTAAAATGAGGACACTGAAAAATAACTTCTAAACTATTTGTTTGTAAAGATAAACATTATGACCTCTTGAGAAAATAAACATGATTTCACATAATTTGTTTGCCACTCCTGTTGTTTATCTCTTTTGACACGTTACAAGTAGATGACATCTTTATTAACTTGGTCATTCATCCCTTCCCTGAGTGTTGAAATCAGTATTTGAAATTGGATGCAAACCAATTAAAAGTTGGGGAGAGGGAGCTTTTATATTTCCTGTAGTCATGTTCACAGCTGCATGGACCAGAAGAGAGAAGACAGATGAGCTTACTTTTCATTCCCCATCAACTTCAGAACTAGCTGTTCTTTTGTTAGGACAAAATCTACTGAGTTTAGCATACGGTGATATGCATTGCCAACCCCGTGAGATAAAACAATAATTTAATCACGAGCTTTAGCTGTAACACAGCCACCTACAAGTTCCTGTTTTTCACTCTATACAAAACATATTGTCAAAGAAACAGATTTGCAGTGAGATTCATCTTATTCCAAGAAAGTTGTCAAAATTGGAACACAATTTGTGCTGTGGGGGTGTCTGTTTCTCTCCATAGAAAAATAAAAGAAATGTAGGATGTCTAACTAAGGTGTAGATGTTTAACATTTCAGCATTTAAATTTGATAATTCCCAATTGTAGTATCAGAAAAAATCATAGAATGGTAAGGTTGGAAGGGAACTCAAGGATCATCTAGTTCCAACTCCCTGCCATAACCAGGGACACCTCCCACTAGCACAGATTACTCAAGGCCTCATCCAACCTGGTCTTGAACACCTTCAGGGAGGGAGCAGCCACAACCTCCCTGGGCAACCTGTGCCAGTGTCTCACCACCCTCGCTGCAAAGAACTTTCTCCTAACATCCAGTTTAAATCTCCCTTCTGCCAGTTTAAACCCGTTGCCCCTCATCTTGTCATTACAAGACCTTGTAAATGGTCCCTCCTCAGCCTTCCTGTAGGCCCCCTTCAGATACTGGAAGGTTACTGTAAGGACTCCTCAAAGCCTTCTCTTCTCCAGGCTGAAGAACCCCAACTCTCTCATCCTGTCCTCATAGGAGAGCTGCTTCAGCCCTCTGATTATTTTTGTGGTCCTCCTCCGGACCTGCTCCAACAGTTTCATGTCCTTCCTGTGCTGGGGGCTCCAGAACTGCACACAGGACTCCAGGTGGGGTCTGACAAGAGCAGAGTAAAGGGGCAGAATCCTCTCCCTTGCCCTGCTGGCCACGTTGCTCTTGATGCAGCCCAGCACTCAGCTGTTGTCTGGGCTGCATGTTCACACTGCAGACTCATGTTGAGGTTTTCCTCACCCCAGACCTCCAGGTCCTTTTCCTCAGGGCTGCTCCCCAGCCATTCACCACCTAGGCTGTATTAGTGCTTGGAATTGTGCAAAAACTTTTTAACAATCTAACCTACACCTACAAACACACCAAACTTTTAAATGGACAAGTAATAAAAATGTAGTCTTTGATGTTCTCATCTGCCCATATTTAGTCTTAAGAATGACTAAAATCCAACATAGATCATTTTTATGGTATTAAAAATCCCAGTAATTTTCTATTGCTGTTTCAAGATGTGCATTAAATTCAGTAACACTTTGAAAATCGACTTTGTAGAAAGGGCATGATAGAGTGATGACAAGGTCATGAAGTCCTATAATTCCATTAATAGGAGTATAACATATATAACACCTTTTATGGGGTTCTTAGTGATCAGCAGAAGATTTCTAACCATCAAGAAGGAGCATCACTAAATCACAGAATCATAGAATCATAGAATGGTAAGGTTGGAAGAGACCTCAAAGATCATCTAGCTCCAACCCCCTGCCATAGGCAGGGACACCTCCCACTAGTACAGGTTACTCAAGGCCTCCTCCAACCTGAAGAATCCCCTCCCTTGCCCTGCTGGCCACGCTTCTCTTGATGCAGCCTAGGACTCAGTTGCAGGCTCATGTTGAGCTTTTCATAAACCCAGACTCCAAGGTCCTTTTCCTGGCTGCTCTCCAGCCATTCACCACCCAGCCTGGAGTTGTGCTTGGGATTGTCCCTACCCAGGCGCAGGACCTTACACTTGGCCTTTGTTGAATTTCATGAGGTTGGCCTGGGCCCACCTCTCCAGCCTGTCCAGGTCCCTCTGGACGGCATCCCTGCCCTCTAGTGAGGAGACTGTGCCACACAGCTTGGTGTCATCTGCACCAATGTAACTGTGGAATTATAAACGTAAAACTCAACCATTCAAATATCCATCTGGGATTTAGATTACAATCTTGAAACTTGTTCAGTACTGCAGACTCAAGCCACTTTGTAGTCAAACCATGAGGATCAGACTTACATGATTTGTTTCTTTCTTAGAAATGAGAGTTTGTACTTTTAGAAGAACTTACACAGTTTGCATTTTAAAAAAACAAGAAGTGGTCCTGAGTGTATGTTAGATCTACTGTAGAGAACTTTTGAAAATCTTGGATCTAAACATTACTAAATATCTTTACCATATTTATCAGTAGTGTTAATGTATTTACTTATACATAACCATTTGGTTTTATATGGCAAGTGTGAATTAAGTATGGATTAAATTACATGATGACAAATATTTGTGCATGGCCTACTAAATTATTTGTAGGATTATTTGTCAAGTAGTAAACAAAACATAATATATTTAATATTACTTTGACAATCGTGAATCAAAGAATAAGTATTTAAAAGATAAAAATCCACAAGATCAGTAAGTCAATTTTAAAGCAAACTAATGAACATCTTTTTCTTCAGCAAATTTTAAAATCTCTGTTTTAGAAAGACAGAGGACTGTGGATGTAGTCTACCTGGACTTCAGCAAAGCCTTTGACACTGTTTCCCATAGCAAACTCCTGGCAAAGCTGGCAGTCCTTGCTTTGGACAGGTGCACCCTGCACTGTTAAGAACCGTGTGGATGACCGTACCCAGACAGTGGTGGTCAATGGTGCCACATTCAGTTGGTGTCCCCCAGGGATCAGTGCTAGGGTCAATACTGCTTGATATCTTTGCTGATAATCTGGACAAGGGGACTGAGTCCACTATCAGCAAGTTTGCAAGTGACACCAAGTTTGCAAGTGTCAATGTATTAGAAGGTAGGAGGGTTCTGCAGAGGGACCTTGACAGGCTGGAAAGATGGGCAAAGACCGATGGCTTGAGATTTAAAAAGTCCAAGCGCCAGGTCTCCACTTTGGCTGGAACCCCATGCAGCACTACAGGCTGGGGATGGAGAGTGACCAGGCAGAAAGGGACCTGGAAGAACTGGGCGACAGCCAACTGAACATGAGCCAGCAGTGTGCCCAGGTGGCCAAGAAGGCCAATGGTGTCCTGGCCTTTATCAGGAATAGTGTGACCAACAGAACCAAGGAAGTCATTCTGCCCCTGTACTCTGCACTGATTAGGCCACGCTCTGTGTGTGAGTGCTGGGCCTCTCAATTTAAGAAGATGTTGAGGTGCTTGAATGGTATCCAGAGAAGGGCAACAAGACTGGGCAGGGGGCTTGAGCACAGCCCTACAAGGAGAGGCTGAGGGAGCTGGGATCGTTTAGCCTGGAGAAGATGAGGCTGGAAGGCCAATGGTGTCCTGGCCTTTATCAGGAATAGTGTGACCAACAGAACCAAGGAAGTCATTCTGCCCCTGTACTCTGCACTGATTAGGCCACGCTCTGTGTGTGAGTGCTGGGCCTCTCAATTTAAGAAGATGTTGAGGTGCTTGAATGGTATCCAGAGAAGGGCAACAAGACTGGGCAGGGGGCTTGAGCACAGCCCNAGCCTGGAGAAGATGAGGCTGGAAGGGGAACTTATTGCTCTCTACAACTACTTGATGGGAGGTTGTTGCCAGGTCTCTTCTCCCAGGCAACCAGTGACAGAACAAGAGGACACAGTCTCAAGCTGTGCCAGGGGAGGTTTAGGCTAGATGTTAGGAAAAAAAAATCTTCACAGAAAGAGTAATTGGACATTGGAGTGGGGTCACCATTCCTGGGAATGTTTGAAAAAAGACTGGATAAGATGCTTAGTGCCATGGTTTAGTTGATTAGATGCTGTTAGGTAATAGGTTGAACGTGATGATTTTGAAGGTCTTTCCAGCCTGGTTAATTCTGTGATGCGGTAATACATGTTTGTCATGAATACCTAGCATGGCATGGAAAAAGCAAGTCCCTACCTTAAGGCATTCACTTAATACTACTGTCGTGGTTTGAGGGGTTCCAGGTTATCTCAGATTTCCCAAAAAACTAAAAAGACCCAGGGGATGAACTGGGCGGCCTCAGGTATCATAATTTTGTTATTCAATCCCATAATCATAGAATCATAGAATCATAGAATGGTAGGGTTGAAAGGAACCTCGAGGATCATCTAGTTCCAACCCCCTGCCATAGGTAGGGGCACCTCCCACTAATACAGATTACTCAAGGCCTCATCCAATCTGGCCTTCAACACCTCCAGGGAGGGAGCAGACACAACCTCCCTGGGCAACCTGTGCTAGTGCCTCACCACCCTCACTGCAAAGAACTTCCTCCTAACATCCAGTCTAAATCTCCCTTCTGCCAGTTTAAACCCATTGCCCCTCATCTTGTCATTACAAGACCTGGTCAATAGTCCCTCCCCAGTCTTCCTGTAGGCCTCCTTCAGATACTGGAAGGCTACTCTAAGGCTTCCTTGAAGCCTTCTCTTCTCCAGGCTGAACAGCCCCAACTCTTGTAGCCTGTCCTCATAGCAGAGCTGCTTCAGCACTCTGATTATCTTCGTGGCCCTCCTCTGGACCAGCTCAAATATTCCATGTCCTTGCTGTGCTGGGGGCTCCAGAACTGCACACAGGTAGTGTTAATTGCTTTTACCCAAACCTTTCCCAGAATATTATACAAGAATAAAAACACAAATAACAGTCTCACTGTTGGGCCTATATCAGATTGTTCTTAAGTGCTCATCCCTCTCATATGCCTGACTTAAGCATTCATTTGCTCTGTGGAATTCAAATTATACTTTAGTAGTAAGTTTGAGTTCTATATTTGCCAGACTATCTAGTGGTCTTTTATGATAGAATGACTAAAGAAAGGCTGCATTTATCATCTACCTAAACTTCTGTAATGCCTTTGGTAAGTTCCCTAATAACACCTTTATCTCTAAATTGGAGTGATATGCATTTATTAGATGGGCTGATTGATGGGTAAGAAAAAGACTGATTGGCAGTATCAAAAGAATTGCTGTCTACAGCTCAAAATCTGAATAAATATCACTAACAAGTGGCATCCCTCAGGGGTCTTTATCCTGGTATCTTAGACAGTGGAATTAAATGCAAGTTTGTAAATGGTATCAAGCTGAGTGGTGCAGCTGACTTGCTAGAGGAAAGGAGTGGATTGCAGAATAACCTTGTCAGATTTTAGAGATAGGCCCATATCAACCTCATCAAGTTCTGTTGAACTGCTGAAGTGCAAAGTCCTGCACCTGGACTGGGGCAACCCTAGTGTCAAACAGACTGAGGCAACCCTAGTGTCAAACAGACTGAGGCACAAGCTGATTGAGAGCAGCTTTGTGGAGAAAAACTTAGAGGTATTGGTGGATAAAAAACTGAACATGAGCTGGCAATGTGTTCTTTCAGCCCAGAAAACAAACCAGATCCTGGGCTGCATCAAAAGAAGTGTGAGCAACAGATTGAGGGAGATGATCCTGCCCCTCTACTCCACTCTCATCAGATCTCACCTGGACTACTACATCCAATTCTAGAATCTGCAGCACAAAAAAGACACTGACCTGTCACAGCAGGGTCCAAAGGAGGACCACAAAAAAAATCAGAGGGGTTAAATTCTTCTCCTTTTAGACCTTTCTATGAGACTGAGAGAGTTTGGGTTGTTCATCCTGGAGAAGAGAAGGCTCTGGGAAGATTTTCTTACAGCCTTTCACTACTTAAACGGGGCTCATAGGAAAGATGGGAAGAGTCTTTTAGCAGGAAAACAGTGAAAAAAGTAGTGACAGAACAAGGCACAGTGGTTTTGAATTGATAGTAGAAGGCTTAGATTTCATATAAGGAGAAAATTGTTTATGGACAGAGTGGTGAGACACTGCAATACGTTTCACAGAGAAGTTGTTTATGCCCCCATGACTAGAAGTGTTTAAAGTCAAGTTGGAAAGGACTCTGAGCAATTTGATCTAATGAAAGGTGTCCCTGCCCATGTTTGGGAGGTTGGACTAGATAACCAGTAAAGTCAAAACATTCTGTAATTTGGGCACCAGTAGGTGGCATCATGTAATCTGGATACCTATGCTCTTTAGCTTCACAGCGAATAGAGATCCAGTTAGTAAGGCAGTGACCAACACTGATAGTAATCATAGGATATATGTAAAAGAAATTACAAGTTTTAGCCCCTACGTTGTCTGACTTATCTTTTAGTGACATGCTCTCAGCCAAGTTCAAATTATGTGTGCATGGCTTAAAAGCTGTGGCACTGAGGTCACAGGCTCTGAGGCTTGATGCATGCAGAATCATCCTTATTGCTCAAGACAGCAGTTTATATCCATAACAGAATGTATAAGCAACAGGTAATCCCCAATGAAAGATGCCAGCATGGCATAGGGACCAGACAGGGGCTGGCAGGCCCAGCAGGAGGCTGGCCCAGCACAGCATGTAGACTGGGAAACGATAGACAGTTTTATAGTTATAATTGGCATAAACAGAGAGTGTCCTCCCTTAAACTAAGAGATAGCTATCAGTCCTTTGCACAAGACTAAAACCATAAAAAGGCCAGATGTCTGAGCAGATGTTAGGGAGATGAGGAACAAGTCCTCCCTCAAAGCCTTTCTATTGCCTTGGTCCATTGCTCACAAATTGCTCTTAGTCATCCTTATAAGTTGTCCATCTCTGTGCTCTGCAGTGAAATGTCACCCATACCAATTCCCACAAAAAGCTGGTGAGATTAACCTATCAGCTCCCCCCAGACTCATGCTTCTGCTCTCTAGTGCAAGCTTAGCACTGTCACAAGGGTATGCATATTGTCTCGTAACATGCATTTATCTAAGAGTTAAACAAGAGTCTATGCTAAATTTGAGAAAGCATTTCTTTATCATATCCTCAAACTAGAGTTCTAAATTGAACCAAATTGGTTTTACCTCCAAAAAAAAAAAAAAATTTTAAAATTTAAATATTTATGTCTTCTATTCCCAGTCTTTCTTTGGGTGGTTTTTTAATGTGTAAAGATTTTGAAACCTAACATCAACCTACAATGTTTTAATTTTGTCTTTTCACCATTTTTCATAAAATCTCATTAAAACAATACTCAGTTTTATCTTGTTGACAAGCCAGAAGGGTTTCAAACAGAATACGTGTAAAATACATGAGAAGAGTATTGCCGCACTTGCAACAATATTCTGTTTCCATTGAAGCAAGATACATGATAGAAGGCTACATTGACAAAAGAAAACAAAAAACCACCAAAAAAAGAAAAGAAAAGAAAAAAGAAAAGAAAAGAGAAGGAAAGAAAAGAAAAGAGAAGAATAGGAAAGGAAAGAAAAGAAAAGAAAAGAAAAGAAAAGAAAAGAAAAGAAAAGAGAAAAAAGAAAAGAAAAGAAAAGAAAAGAAAAAAGAAAGTAGAAATTCAGTAAGAAAAGTAAGAAAATTATGATGAACCACATATTACCCACAAGTCAAGAACTGTCAAATCAGTATTAGCCACTGAAATGAAGTACAGACGGGCATGAATCCCTCTCAGCAAACACCACTGCCAAAAGACATTTCAGAAAGAAATCCAAAGTAACGCTATAGCAGTAGCTTGTTTCACTGACCTTGACAAAATACATTAAACTATTTGCACCACCTGCCCAAAGAGTATTATTTCAGAAAGACAGAAAGGATTTCTTGTGACTTTCAGTATTACAAATCGGCCAGGAGGAATGCTACCAAAAAGTTTCACTATATTAAGATAAACTTACTTAATAGTTTTTGTATGATATTCAGCACATCATGGTTTTAACTCTCCTCTGTGTTTCAGTATGAGCTGGAGGAGGGGGGAGTAAATTCCAAATCCTCTACTGCAGATTTTTTTTTTTACCTGATGGATATAGAATTAATCCTGCAGAAAATTCTGAATCTTAAAACCTAAATTAAAATTGTCCCAAGAGAATTAGATCATGCACATAAGCCACTGTGCTAGTATTTAGTTTTTTGTTCATCTCTCAAACAGCAAACATGTGCTGGTTTGAGGCTAATTGGAATATTTTAATAGAGAAAATTACACTATAGGCTGTGAAAGGAAAACAATGGTGATGTATATTTCGCTCATAGACTTGCTGAGATTGTTTGGGCAAAAGAAACCAAAACATAGATAAGGTAGTCTCTGTCTGTCTCTCTCTGGGGGAACAGCTTCTCGGGCAGTCTAGCTGCTTCTGGCCCTGGCTCCTCTTTGCAGATTAACCTTCACTAACCAGTTTTCTTCTAACCACCCTGGCCAATCCTCTAAATTCACCTTGCACGTAAGGCAAACCTTGGGGGAAGGTACAGGGCTGGGGAGAAAGTGGAAGGGTGGTTATGAGCTCCTCCTGGGGTCTCTGATTCCCAGGAGGGGTGCTGTGTTTCTGTATTACCTTTAGCTTGTATATTTATGTAAATATTCCTGTATATAGTGTATATATCTACTTGTATATTGTGCTAAGCTGTAAATAGAGCTTCAGTCCTTAACTTCCAGTCGACTGAGTTCTAGTCTGGGTCATTTTACAAAGTGTGGGGGGCAGGGAACTCCCAAACCATCACAAAACGTAATAACATTGTCTCATTGCCTTATGAATAAGGCCAAGGGACACTAAAATGTAGCATTGTAACCTATGGGAGAATCAAAATATCTCATCTTAGGAACTCAGGTCCTAGGCCTTGGAAAAATACTTGTCATTTGTCAGAAAAAAGATGTAATTGTATCTGTTAAAAAAGAGCTTATTCACAAAGAACAGATCAATAAGCTTTGATATAAGTTAATAGTCATAACTCAAAACATCCTTAGATACTGGAAATCAATAAATAAGAAATGTCGTGAATATGTTCTTATGTACTGTCTCATGCAGCTTGAGAATAACAGATATTGCTAGAGGAAGGTCTAATTTCTTGAAGTGTATTTCTGTGTTTCAGAAATATATTTGGGATTTCCTGCCTTCTGTAAATCTGTATTTTCACCTAAGTATTTGATTCATAATTGTTAGTCTTTGAAAAGAGACCCCCTCTGTGATGCACTTGATTGCTCATCATCTAAAACAGTTTCTGGTGTTTGCTTGTTCATTTCTCTTCAGTAAACCCTAGACATAAGAACAGAACTAGGAGTTTTATTTAGGCAGATTCTCCAAACCATTCTTAGTTCCCTCCTTAAGAGGTATTCTTTCACTTACTATCAATCTTTCCTTTCACATTGGCACAGTAAAACAAAAAATATTCCCTCATAGCATTTCATCGGTCATGGCAACAAGTAACTCAAATGCTTCCACATTCATATCCTCTCACAAATTCCTATTTTTCTAAAAATATCCTTTTTTTGTCCCCCTATTGCTGTGCAGGAAATAAAATCTAATTTAAGCTGGCAGTATTAAATTTTACCATACTTTAAGAAGTTAAAGGGGAAAAAAAAAAAGGAAGGAAAAATTCTATTATCTATTTCAAAAGAGAAGAATATATTAGAAAACTACTCACTTTACTATACCAATGTTCTTCATCCATATATTTTTGAAGTTAGTAGAAAAAGGACAAATGACATCAAACCGGTATAAACTGTGATCTTTACCAATAACCCTCGGAAGTCCATTGCAATTTATGTCAAGTTAAACCTGTTCAGCCACAAATCAAAGCTATAATACTTCTTTGTTAGTCTAGTCTTTCAGCTATGGAAGAAACCTTTAATTCTATAATATTATAAGACATTTGTCTCTGGAAGCATCAATTCTAGTCCACTTATATTACATTTTCACAACAGAGAATTTTTTGTCATAGTGCAGAGATGTCATCATAATATATGCAAGAAGCATTAATGGTTTTGTACTGCTAACTCAGAAAAAAATGCTTAGATTAACTACTGTTTTAAAGTCTGTTGATAATGCATCACAGTTAACCCAGTAAGTTCACACAGAAACTTTTGAGCAATTTTATACTACTTTACATGTGGGCTTTTAAGTTTTCATTCAAGCTAATTATTTGTGGCTTCAATTCAACTTGAACTGCAAAACTGTTGATAAATATTTTTTAATATTTTTTGGTAAAAGAAAAACTAATTATGAATGGAACTAGTTTGAGATGTGGCACCATTCACCACCACTCTGTGGGCCAAGCCCAGAGAGTGGTGGTGAATGGTGCCACATCCAGCTGGAGGCCGGACACTAGAGGTGTCTCCCAGGGATCAGTACTGGGCCCCATCCTCTTTAACATCTTCATTGATGATCTGGACGAGGGCATAGAGTCGGTCAGCAGCAAATTTGCAGATGACAGCAAGCTGGGGGCTGATGTTGCTGGGTTGGAGGGCAGAAGGTCTCTGCAACTGGACCTCAACCACCTGGACAGATGGGCAGAGTCCAACAGGATGGTGTTCAACAAATCCAAGTGCCGGGTGCTGCACTTTGGCCACAACAACCCCATGCAGAGCTACAGGCTGGGGTGGGAGTGGCTGGAGAGCAGCCAAACAGAAAGGGATCTGGGGGTGCTGATTGACATCCGCCTGAACATGAGCCAGCAGTGTGCCCAGGTGGCCAAGAAGGCCAATGGTATCCTGACCTGCATCAGGAATAGCGTGGCCAGCCGGAGCAGGGAGGTCATTCTCCCCCTGTACTCTGCACTGCTTAGGCCACACCTTGAGTACTGTGTCCAGTTCCGGGCCCCTCAATTTAAGAAGACATTGAGGTGCTTGAGTGTGTCCAGAGAAGGGTACCGAGGCTGGTGAGAGGCCTTGAGCACAGCCCTATGGAGAGAGGCTGAGGGAGCTGGGGTTGTTTAGCCTGGAGAAGAGGAGGCTCAGGGGGGACCTGAAGGGTGGTTGTAGCCAGGGGGAGGCAACCAGTGACAGAACAAGAGGACACAGTCTCAAGCTATACCAGGGGAAGTTTAGGCTCGAGGTGAGGAGAAAGTTCTTGACTGAGAGAGTCATTGGCTACTGGAATGGGCTGCCCAGGGAGGTGGTGGAGTCACCGTCACTGGAGGTGCTCAAGGCAGGTTTGGATGTGGCACTTGGTGCCATGGTCTAGTCTTGATGTCTGTGGTATCAGGTTGGACTTGATGATCTTTGAGGTCTCTTCCAACCTTGGTGATACTGTGATACTGTGAGATTCACTAATGCAAGGGGAGGAGATTCAAACAGATGTTCTTTAAAACTGAATGTCCTCATGTATATCTCAAATTTGTATTTTCTCAGAGGACTTACTAAGTAGTTATCTGTTTTGCTCCTGGAAACAATCATGGTACACAGTACCCCATCTAGAGTACTGTGTACAGTTGTGGAACCCCCAGCACAGCAAGGACATGGAAGTGTTGGAGTGGGTCCAAAAGAGGGTCACAAAGGTGATCAGAGCACTGCAGCAGCTCTGCTATGAGGACAGGCTGAGAGAGTTTGGGCTCTCTCCCCAGAGAAGGCTTTGAGGAGACCTGATAGTAGCCTTCCAGTATCTGAAAGGGGCCTACAGGAAGGCTGAAGAGGGACTATTGACAAGGTATTGCAAAGACAGGACAAGGGATAATGGGTTTAAATTGGCAAGGGGGAGATTTAAACTGGATGTTAGGAGGAAGTTCTTTGCAGTGAGGGTGGTGAGGCACTGGCACAGGTTGCCCAGGGTGGTTGTGGCTGCTCCCTCCCTGGAGATGTTCAAGGCCAGGGTGGACAAGGCCTTGGGTGACCTGGACTAGTTGGAGGTGTCTCTGCCTATGGCAGGGGGTTGGAACTAGGTAATCTTTGAGGTCACTTCCAACCCTACCATTCTATGATTCTATGAATCTATGGTACTCCTCTTCTGTCTGATGCTGACTTTGGTCTAGATGAAAGAAAAAATAATTCATTCTGCAAGTAAACTTCTGTAGCTCTTTGGTGTTGGTTTTGCATTGAACAATAGTAAAATCTTGTACTTCTGTGATAAATTCAGAACATTGTAGTTGACAAAATGATGGGATAAGGAGAGTCAGGATTTTATATTAGTAATGATCTAATGGTATCTCAATTTTGTTTGTCTTTCTGAGCATGACTGGCCCCTCTGAGAAAACAAGAAGGTTACACTTTCCCTCCATCCTTCCAAACTAGATACTTTTGAACATGTTAATGTGGAGAGTTTGGTGCAGGCCTGGCTGACTGAGAAGGGTCACAGCCAGGTCAACTTGATAGAGATGAGCGGAGAAGTGGGATGGAGAGCGGTCCAAGGACGGGATGTTTCTGAGATGGGGAGGTTCCAATAGAAGCTGGTAAACAGGACGCAGGTGTCCGATAACCAGGGTACAGAAAAAGAATGTTCACATAACTGTTTAATCATGTTGTTAACCACACGCATGCAATATTAGGCGGAGTCGGCTTTCTTAATGTAACCAATCATGAGCTCAGCTTTTGCAATATGTATAAGCTTATTATGGACTGTATTTAAACCCCAAAGTGTGATCAATAAACTGAGTTCTGCTGAGGGTCAAGAGGATATCAGCGTTCTCCCTTCTCCGACATGTTAAGAAACTTTGCATTAAATGTTTAATGAACTATAAGCAGAAAGATACAATTTTCAATGCATTAAGGTTAGATCACGTTGAGAAAGAGACAGTCCAGTTAATTGTCCTAACTCAGACTCCAAAATTCTGACAAAGATAACATTTAGGCAAATGCTGGATCTTGCAATGCCCTTCTCTTCAGAAACTGCTCTACTGTCCTCAGTTTGTACCATAATCAAGCCCCCAGAAAGATTGTTCACCAAAATAATTAATTCCATAATAATTAATTTCCTGTATCAGCATGTTCTTTGTTCTTCATCACTAATCCTTGCTTCATATTGTGTTCTGTACTTCAGCTTTGGCAGATTGAGACACATGCTTTTTATATGGTGTATAAACACTACATTCAGCTTAGGCTCATGCATGAATAATACAAGAAAATGATAAGAGAAGCCCCTGGACATAGTTCAACAGATGAGGCAATAAATCATGTTCAGGGGAAAAAAAATAAATTGCACCTCAAGGGAAAGCTATCAGCTATTTTTGCTAATACAAGAAATCACTACAACTAAATGTATTTTTTTCAAATTTATCTATAAGAAAAAGCAGGGGTTTTGCACAGTTTTGCAAAGGTTACCAAAAAAGAGAATGGTAGGTGTGGGAGCCACCACTGCCTCATTCTGTTTCAAAGGATATTCATTACAGAGTGTAAATGATTCTATGATTTTCACTTTTTTTGTGTGTGTTTTTTTTTTTCTAATACATGCTTTTCATCACTCATTTTATGTGGCATTTTCAACTATAGCGAGTACTTCTCATGTTGATGGCAGAGAGACACAATGGAGATGACTGAGAATATGGAGACAAGAAGTTGTCAAAAATAATAGAATCATAGAACCATAGAATGGTAAGGGTGGAAGGGACCTTAAAGATCATCTAGTTCCAACGCCCTGTCATATACAGGGACACCTCCCACTATTACAGGTCTCTCAAGGCCTCATGCTAAATCCTGTGACAGAACCACAATCATTTTCTCTATATTAAAGTTGCTTTATGAAGCAGCATTCTGGACCTGTTGAGATTTTAAACTGGTTAAAAAAATACATGTTGACACTGTGCACCACTTTTTTGGCACTTGTGAAAATTGCATCTTCAATTTGAGGGTGTTGCTGAAATAAAAGATTGGCAAATAAAACTTTTCCTTTAGCTCATGTAGTACTGTAAGAAAAGGTTCTTAGAACAAAGAGAAAAATTGGGCGAGTCTTTAGATGACAACAGAGCCTACTTGTACTAGGGAACATATTTATAGCAAATCTGAGAAAATACTTTCCTAAGAACTTAGAAGAGACTATACAGAGAATAAAAGTTGTTAGAATATGAAACAAAGGTAGAGTTCAACTAAGAAAAAGTATGGAAAGAAAATACAAGGGAGAAACTTCATAGAATCATAGTATAGTAAGGTTGGGAGGGACCTCAAATATCATCTAGTTCAAACTCCCTGCCATAGGCAAGGACACCTTTCACTAGTACAGGTCACCCAAGGCCTTGTCCAACCTGGCCTTGAACACCTCTAGGGAGGGAGCAGCCGCAACCTCCCTGGGCAACCTGTTCCAGTGTCTCACCACCCTCACTGTATGGAACTTCCTTCTAACATCCAGTCTAAATCTCCCCTCTGCCAGTTTAAACCCATTGCCCTTTGTCTTGTCATTACAAGACCTTGTCAATAGTCCCTTCCCAGCATATTTCACAGTTATATCAGATATATTCAACAGTCTTATTAATCAAGGATGGTGGGCACATGTCAGTCAGCCATGTCTGATGATATGCATGACAATTATCAGTCTTTGTATTTAATTTTAGGCTAACTTAAAAACTAAACACTAGTACAAAAGCTAAAGTAGAGCAATGGAGTACTTACTTTGAGGGTAGTGAAAAAAAAACCAACACACAAAAACAAAGACCTCATTCAGAAATAAAACTCATTCTTATATAAATGACACACCTAACCTATATGACTCATCCAACATTAATAGTATCTCCTACTAAAATAATAAACATAGTATTGTCATGGCATGCATATTTCTGACAATAAAAATCTCATTGCCAAATATATGAAAATAAAAGCTTGTACTTCAGAGATATGAATCCCTGGGGAGACAGCTTTTGCTGGAACCAATATCAGGAAAAAAAGTCCTCTGTATCAGACACAAAATATAGCTGATTTCAAATGTATTTTAACATGAGTCCTAGGCTGCATCAAGAGAAGTGTGGCCAGCAGGGCAAGGGAGGGGATTCTGCCACTTTACTCTGCTCTTGTCAGACCCCACCTGGAGTACTGTGTGCAGTTCTGGAGCCCTCAGCACAGGAAGGACATGGAAGTGTTGGAGCGGGTCCAGAGGAGGGCCACAAAGATGATCAGAGGGCTGGAGCAGCTCTCCTATGAGGACAGGCTACAAGAGTTGGGGGTCTTCAGCCTGCAGAAGAGGAGGCTTCGAGGGGACCTGATAGTAGCCTTCCAGTATCTGAAGGGGGTCTACAGGAAGGCTGGGGAAGGATTATTTACAAGGTCCTGCAACGACAGGACAAGGGGCAATGGGCTTAAACTGGCAGAGGGGAGATTTAGACTGGATGTTAGGAGGAAGTTCTTTACAGTGAGGGTGGTGAGACACTGGAACAGGTTGCCCAGGGAGGTTGTGGATGCTCCCTCCCTGGAGGTGTTCAAGGCCAGGTTGGACAAGGCCTTGGGTGACCTGTACTAGTGAAAGGTGTCCTTGCCTATGGCAGGGAGTTTGAACTAGATGATATTTGAGGTCCCTCCCAACCTTACTATACTATGATTCTATGAAGTTTCTCCCTTGTATTTTCTTTCCATACTTTTTCTTAGTTAAACTCTATCTTTGTTTCATATTCTAACAACTTTTAATCTCTGTATAGTCTCTGTATAGGCCTTGAGTAACCTGTACTAGTGGGAGGTGTCCCTGCCTATGGCAGGCGTTGGAACTAGATGATCCTTTAGGTCCCTTCCAACCTTACCATTCTATGATTCTATGATTCTATGATCCTCTATTAAAGTCTTGTTTAGCATGCAAAGTATAGCTCTTTAAATATCCACTAGTTTCCTGTAATCTATTTCAAAAATCCCTTCAGGAATTCCTGGCTAGATTATGTGAAATGTATAGAAATGTATTTATTTGAAACTTCACTAAGAAAATATACCATTTTTATTCAGCAAAACCTGAATGATAAATAATACATTGTGTTTATCATACAGAAATATTTTTTTTCCCTGACACATGGTACTCAGTTTCACAGAAAGCAGAATTTGCCTAGCTGAATAATTTGTACTTTTTATGCTACCAGTTAGTGAATAAATCCATCCTGCATATTTCTTAGATCAGATGTTCAATTCATCAGAGGACTTGGGTGTTTAAAATGCAGGTGAGCAGCATTTGCCATCAAACTACAGCTTCCTACACAGCCCTTGCCCAGGCTGAAACACCAAAATCACGTCAGGAGCCTGATTTTGAAATTCAGCTATCACACTGAAGATTCCTAAGCATGCTGCTCACTTACACCCAGAATTGTGACTTGGTGAAACTGATTACATGTTATCAAATGTATGAAAAAGATTAGGATTCAGAAATTGCTAATCTATCTACATTTCTATAATGGTCATGAGATGTGGTGTTATAAATATTCAGTTTTTATAGGCAGAAATAGGAAAATACTCAACTTTATTAACATAAATTCCCACACCAAACAATCAAACACCCCAAAATAGTAAACTATTTACAATTTACCAAAAGTTGGTATACCCAGTGGGGAACTATTTACACAAAAGGTACAATAGGAATTTTTGGAGAGCAATATAGGGAATGGACAAAGAAATATAAATATCCATATGCTACACACAACCCAGATCGGAGGGTGAGGAGCAGCAACTGCTACTGCGAGTCACAAGATGGATTCCCCTTGCCCTCGAACAGGGCTATTGGCGGGAAAACCTGAGACTCCAATTGATTTAATAGGTAAATTTGCTCACTGATCAGCCCGAGATGCTGAGTTGAGGTGATAATTGAAGAAATTATAATCCCAAATTGTGTTCTTGGTGCAACCACAAGGCAAAGAGGGTAGCAAGAGCTGAGTGTGCTGCCAAAACTAAAAGCAAAAGTGGCCAGCCACCTGTCCTTGGGTAGCCAGTCTGCAACACCACTGGAAGCAGGCAGAGGAGCAGAGCCCAGAAGCAAGTGAAGTCAAGCTCCCCCAGAGCAGAACCCCTTCAATCACCCCTCCAGGCAAACCAGACCACTGGCTGGAGAGAAATTTGAAACCCAGCCAATCAAACAGGGCACCAGCATTGCAAACAAGTCTGGGCCTGTTTTGCCCTGCCAGATATGCAGTCACTTCATTGTTCTATGAAAACGTTTCCTAAATAGTTGCTGAGTAATGAAAACTCAGTCTTTGTATTTACTTTTAGGCTAAGTGTTACTTAAAAATGAAACGCTAGTACTAAATCTAAAGTGTAGCCATGGACTATTTACTTTGAGGGCAGTGAAAAATGAAAAAAAAAAAGAAACTAAAAACAAAGCCAGTTGAAATTTTGCCAGAGGATGAGAAGTTCGACAGTAGTTTACTATAAAGAAGATTGTCAGGCAAAGAATCCCATTTAGAAGTTTGAAAGGGATTAGGACTTTGTTTTGTTGATTTAAAACAGAAATGTCTATTTTCCAAAATCTACATGCAGGAAAGCAGTCCAGAACACCTTATATACTTTAGTATATAAGGTCACTGACTATGAGAAATATGTATCAAAGCCAGAATCATTCAGATTTTTATTTTGTTTGACATACTTCTACACTGAGGGCTCTTGAGTAATGGTTTTCTGTTGAGTCAGTCTGTTTCTCAGCCTGAGGAAGCAGAAGTAACATATGTCTTCCAATATGAAACTTTCCCCATGTGAAAGCCTGATGAAAAAACTTCTGATTTGAGTAGCCGAAAAGTTTTACAGCTACCTAGGAGAAAGCAGACCCAATTTCTTTGAGAAAAATATTTGAAAAATAGGCCAGAAATCACAATTATTTAAGTTTTTTCAGTTAAAGCTGGTTTTAGTAATGTCAGAACAGAAAAAAATAGATCTTTAATCCTATTCTCTAAGAATAAGTCTTTTATTTAACCACAGACTTGTACAAAGCCTCTTTTGCAAAGCCAATTTTCTGACACGCTCAAGCTGCTTGTGATGGTTTGGGAGTTACCTGCCCCCCACACTATCAAAATCGCTCATACTAGACTCAGCCAGCTTCAAGTTAAGGAATGAAGCTCTATTTACAGCTTAGCACAATACATAAGCAGATATATACACAATAGACAGGAATATTGACAGAAATATACAAGGTAATACAGAAACACAATACCCCTCCCAGAAATCAGAGTACCCGGGAGGGGCTCCCAACCACCCTTCCACATTCTTTCCACCCCTCTACCTTACCTCAGGATTTGCTTTATGTGCAAGGTGAGTTTGGAGGACCGACAAGGGAGATTAGAAGCAGAGCAGGTTACACAGCAGAAAGGAGAAGACGCAGCAGCTCTCAGAGAGAGAGCGAGACTCTCTACCTTATCTATGTTTCTGTCCTTGTTTTTTATACATCTCAGCAAGACTATGAGTGAAATAAACATCACCATTGTTTTCTTTTCACAGCCTATTATGTTTTTGGGTTTTTTTTCTTCATTAAAATATTCCAATTATACTCAAACCAGCACAGTGCTGATCTTGTTTTAAACTCATGGTCAAGAGGCATGGTTTGAAGGTTAGTTGTGGGGAATAAAAAATTTCTTTAGCTTCACTTTTGTTTTAGGTAGTACAAAAAGATAGTTAAAGTTCAGTGTTTTACCACTTCAAGACATCTTTTTAGAAGTTCCAACAGACACTGATGCCATTCTCTTTTGCGTGCTTTTCCTATCTGTTTGCACAATGACCTGTCATACTACTCATCTTGAAACAAACTCTCTTTATTCCTTTCCTTCCCTTATGTATTGTTCTTGTACACTACTATTGATTTGATTGTGATATGATTTACTTTACTTAAATATGTCTTTCTTACAATCAGGACAATACTTAGTAATCTGACAAAAAAAAATTATAGTGTTACTACAACAGGTGTGTTTAAAATGAGAAACCTCCAATTTCTGACTTTATATTTTTGCCTATAAATAAGAAATTAAATATAAAATGTGGTCCTTCTTGAGTGCATAATGAGGCTGTAAGAAAATGACAATTTAGTCTTGCATGAGTGTTTATTTTTGACACTTGTCCTGTCTGTATTCAATCCCCTTAATCAAACTAACAGAAGTTCAGCACAAGCTCCAAATGCAGTAAAGGCCTGAGCCATAGCTAGTCCAAGAATTCTTCTAGAAAACCCACAAAGAAGCAGAATAATGGAGTGAGTATATGAATTTGGAACATCCATCATGCAATTCTATGCAGGTTTGTTTTTCCAAAAGCCTTGGACATGTCTGCTACAGTGACTGGCTGAGGGAGCTGGGTTTGTTCAGCATGGAGAAGGGAAGACTCCAGGGACACCTAATAGTGACCTTCCAGTACCTGAAGGGAGCCTACAAGAAGAATTGAGAGATACTGTTTACAAAGGCCTGTAGTGACAGGATGAGGGACAAACGGCTTCAAACTAGAAAAGATCAGATTCAGTTCAGATGTTAGGAACAGATTCTTTATATGGAGAGTGGTGGAACACTTGAACAGGTTGCCCTGTGTGAAGGTTTGGGAGTTACCCCCTCCCCCCCC
>VWZE01000153.1:25772-38388 GCA_013396675.1 Eubucco bourcierii
TCAGGTCCCCTCGAAGCCTTCTCTTCTCCAGGCTGCAGAGCCCCAACTCCCTCAGCCTGTCCTCACAGCAGAGCTGCTCCAGCCCTCTGATCATCTTTGTGGCCCTCCTCTGGACCCGCTCCAACACTTCCATGTCCTTCCTGTGCTGAGGGCTCCAGAACTGCACACAGTACTCCAGGTGGGGTCTGAGGAGAGCAGAGTAAAGTGGCAGAATCCCCTCCCTTGCCCTGCTGGCCACACTGCTCTTGATGCAGCCTAGGACTCGGTTGCTGTCTGGGCTGCATGTGCACACTGCAGACTCATGTTGAGCTTTTCATCAACCCAGACTCCAAGGTCCTTTTCCTCAGGGCTGCTCTCCAGCCATTCACCACCCAGCCTGTATTTGTGCTTGGGATTGTGCCTACCCAGGTGTAGGTCCTTGAACAGCTCCAGGCATTAGGACTCTACCACCTCCCTGGGCAGCCTGTGCCAAGGCCTCACCACTCTTAAACCAAAGAAATTGCTCCTCAGCTCCAACCTAACCCTGCCCTGGCACAAGGGAAACACAGAAAATGGGATGGAGTTAAATCCAAAGACAGGCAAAATGGGAAATTGAAAGGAGTTTGGGATGGTTTGGCCTGGAAAGCAAAAGGAAAACATAGAAAATGAGATGGAGTTAAATTAAAAGACATGGAAAACTGAAAGGATTCTAGGATGGTTTGGTCTGGAAAATAAAAGGAAAACATGGAAAATGGGATGGAGTTAAATCCAGAGATATGGAAAATGGGAGATTGAAAAGAGTTTGGAATGGTTTGGCCTGGAAAGCAAAAGGAAAATGTAGAAAATGAGATGGAGTTAAATTAAAAGACATGGAAAACTGAAAGGATTTTGGGATGGTTTGGTCTGGAAAATAAAAGGAAAACATAGAAAACGGGTTGGAGTTAAATCCAAAGACATGGAAAATAGGAAATTGAAAGGGTTTTGGGATGGTTTGGCCTGAAAATGGAAGGGAAAAGTGGCATATGGGATGGATTTCAATGCCAAATATCCCTTCCATCAATGCCCTACCTCCTAACATCCCACCTTACTTCCTGCCATCCTACCTTCTCCTTGTGCACCTTCTCACCTGTCTTCCCTAAACCCCAAGAATTCTGAGGCTCTATCACTAAATTCATAATGATTTAGGTGTGTTTTCTCCCAAGAGAAGGTTGTGAGCAGCAACTTACTGTCTGGTGGGTGGCTGTGAGGCTGAGGCTCTGCTTCGCATCAAAGCTGCTGGAGACAAAGCATCTCTGTCCATGCAGGCAGGAGTGGATCACAGAATCCCTGAAGGGTTTGGGTTGGGAGAGATCTCCAAGGTCATTGAGTCCAACCTTCAACCCAACCCCTCCATGGTCACTGAACCCTGTTCCACAGTGCCATGGGCACATAGTCCTTGAACAGCTCCAGGCATGAGGACTCCACCAGCTCCCTGGGCAGCCTGTGCCAAGCCCTGTCCACTCTTGCAGCAGAGAAATTGTTCCTCATCTCCAGCTGTCCTGGTAAGGCACAAATCCTGCCAGGTAAGTTTAAGCCTTGCTCTCTTGTTTTGGGTTTGGGGTTGAGTAGGTTGAGCAAACAATGGAGCAGCAAAGCCCTGAGGGTCAGGAGCTTTGCACTGTGCCAGGTGCCTGGGGCTGAACCTCAACCCTCCTGCATGCTCACAGGAGGCACAAAGCTTTGAATCCATTGCCCAGAACGATGCTGCCAGTGCCTGTTGGCCACTTTCACTTTCATAATGGTGTATTTAATGGGGGGTGATTGCCTTTCTGCACTGACCCTCCCCGGGGAGCAGCACCACATCTGCAGCTCCTTAGCTGAGGATAGCTGTGGCCACCTGCTTGCAGCTTGCACCAGCAACTTGGAACCATAGAATCAGGCAGGGTTGGAAGGCACCACAAGAATCATCCAGTTCCAACCCCCCTGCCATGCCCAGGGACACCTCACACAAGCTCAGGCTGCCCACAGCCTCATCCAGCCTGGCCTTAAACACCTCCAGGGATAAGGCTTCCACCACCTCCCTGGGCAACCCCTGCCAGGCTCTCACCACTCTCATGCTGAACAACTTCCTCCTCACCTCCAGTCTGAATCTCCTCACCTCCAGCTTTGCTCCATTCCCCCCAGTCCTGTCACTCCCTGACAGCCTAAAAAGTCCCTCCCCAGCTTTCTTGTAGCCCCCTTCAGATTCTGGAAGGCCACAAGAAGCTCACCTGGGAGCCTTCTCCTCTCCAGACTGCACAACCCCAACTCTTTCAGTCTCTCCTCACAGCAGAGCAGCTCCAACCCTCTGAGCATCCTCCTGGCCCTGCTCTGGACACCTTCCAGCACCTCCACATCCCTCTTGTCCCAGGGGCTCCAGAACTGGCTGCAGTACTCCAGGGGGGGTCTCAGCAGAGCAGAGCAGAGGGGCAGAATCCCCTCCCTCAGCCTCTGCCCACACTGCTCCTGCTGCAGCCCAGGCTCTGGTTGCTCTCTGGGCTGCCAGTGCACACTGCTGGCTCAGGTTCAGCTTCTCCTCCACCAGCACCCCCAAGTCCCTCTCCTCAGGGCTGCTCTCCAGCCAGGCACTGCCCAACCTGGATTGGTGCTTGGCATTGAAACCAAACTGAGTTGTTTAGCAGCAGCTCAGTTTTTCTCTCCTTCCCTCTGCTGGAATATTTTGTATTTTACCCTGGGATCATTATTGCGAGTTTTGGAAGTGTCTTTGTTCAGGAAACTTCCTCAAGGACCAAAGCATCCTGAGTACATCTGCAGGAGTTAATGCTAAGGCTCCAGGAGCACAGTTAGAATTTTCCCTGTTTTCCAAGTTCTGATCATTTAAACTGTTTCATTCTGTGTTCATAAAAACCTTTTGTGCAACTGCTTCCTGTCGACTGAAAAATCCAAAGAACCTCAGGGAATTTCCCTCAGTTTTTTGAGTATTAATTAAAATTTTCATATAGAAATTAATATTCATGATCCATAACTGATTATTAATTTCACTACACCAACCTAACCCTCCCCTGGGGCCATTTCAGGTCATTTCCTCTGTCTGTCACTTGATCTTAGGCAGCAGAGCCCAACCCCCACCTCACTGCAGCCTCCTCGCAGGGAGCTGCAGAGAGCAATGAGGTCTCCTCTCAGCCTCCTCTGCTCCAGGCTCAACTCCCCCAGCTCCCTCAGCTGCTCCTCCTCAACTCTCTTCTCCAGACCCTTCCCCACCTTTGGGGCCCTGTTCTGGACCTTCTCCAGCCTCTCAATGTCCATGAAGTGAGAGGCCTGAGGCTGAACCCAGCACTCAAGGGATGGCCTCAGCAGTGCCCAGCACAGGGGCACCATCACTTCCCTGCTGCTGCTGCCCACACCATTGCTGATCCAGGCCAGGCTGCTGCTGCCCTTTGGCTACCCAGACAGACCCTGTCTCATCTTCAGCTGATGTTAACCAGCACCCCCAGCTCCTTTCCTGCTGGGCAGTCTCCAGCCACTCTGCCCCAAGCCTAGAGTGCCCATGGGGTGGTTGTGACTTGAGTGTAGGACCTGGCAGGATCCTTGTGCTGCCTCACTGAACCATGACAGGCTAAGGAGGAAGATATCTTCAGACATGGACCAAGCCAGGAAACCATCAAAATACACCCATGAGGAGCAGCTATTTCCAGCAACTCCCCAAGGGAGATGCAACAGCAAAGATGCATTTTAGCTGGAGTGGGAGAGAAGGAGAATGGTTGATACTGAACCTGTGAGGGTGATGCTTTGATGGAGCCCTTCAGAGACACTCCTGAAAGCTTCCTCCATCCCAGAAGCAAATAATCTCTTCTCAGCCTTGCATCTCCTTCCACCTCCTAGGATTGTGCCAGACTTGTCTGTGCCTTCCATCTCCCAACCTCTTCCCAAATTTGTCTGTGCCTTTCATCTCCTAATCTCTTCCCAAACTTACCTGTGCCTTCCATCTCCCAACCTCTTCCCAAACTTGTCTGTGCCTTCCATCTCCCAATCTCTTCCCAAACTTGCCTGTGCCTTCCACCTCCCAATCTCTCCCCAAACTTACCTGTGCCTTCCATCTCCCAATCTCTTCCCAAACTTACCTGTGCCTTCCACCTCCCAATCTCTTCCCAAACTTGCCTGTACCTTCCATCTCCCAACCTCTTCCCAAACTTGCCTGTGCCTTCCATCTCCCAATCTCTTCCCAAACTTGCCTGTGCCTTCCATCTCCCAACCTCTTCCCAAATTTGTCTGTGCCTTTCATCTCCTAATCTCTTCCCAAACTTACCTGTGCCTTCCATCTCCCAACCTCTTCCCAAATTTGTCTGTGCCTTTCATCTCCTAATCTCTTCCCAAACTTACCTGTGTCTTCCATCTCCCAACCTCTTCCCAAACTTACCTGTGCCTTCCATCTCCCAATCTCTTCCCAAACTTGCCTGTGTCTTCCATCTCCCTCCATATCCCAATTTCTCCCCAAACTTCTCTATACCTTGCATTTCCTTTTAGCTCCCCATCTCTTCCCAGTCTTGAAAGTGCCTTCCACCTCACTCCATCTCCCAATCTCTTTCCAAACTTGTCTGTGCCTTCCATCTCCTTCCATCTCCCAATCTCTTCCCAAACTTCTCTATGCCTTCCATCTCCTTCCATCTCCCCATCTCTTCCCAAACTTGGATGTGCCTTGCATCTCCTTTCCTATCCCAGTCTCTCCCCGACTTTGGATGTGTCTCACACCTCACTCCACCTCCCACACAGCCAAGCAGGAGTAGCAAATATTGCCTTTATTCCAGGATCAGGTAGGGAAATGTTCCCTCTGAGTGCCATGAGCATCTCCATGGTGGTGGGAAGGGCAGAGAAGACCTTTGCACTCACCCAGCACCTCCATTCTCCTCCATTTCTCACTCCAGAGAGCTCAGCTTCCAATGCACAAAGAGAGCTGCTGGGAGCAGTGGGAAAGGCATTGGCAAAGCCATGAAGAAGAAGAAAGCTCAGAGCCTACAGGACCTCTTCTGCTCCTGGACGTGGACTGTGGGGGAGGCTGCTGGGGGTTGTGTGGGACCGCGGCTCCCACTGGTGGCTTGTCCTCAAAGAAACCCTTTGCCAGCTGACCTGCCTGCATCCCTGAATTTTGGACATCAAAGGGCTGCTGTCTCTGCCCAGGGATGCTGAGGGATGCTGCTCACAGCTGCACCCCTGCAGCAGCACCAACACGAGTGGGAGCTTGTCCCATCACACCAAAGGTTTACAAACATCACCCCCTAAAACTGCAGGGTTTGGTGCCACAACCACAGTGATGTCCAAGTCTGTGAGGGCAAGATCTGCTCCTCACCTTCCTGAGATGCCACTCAAATGCCTGGGAAGGAGGGAACTGAGTAAGGGTTGATAGGGGAAAGGATGTCCTGGAGGTGATGGAGGGAGATGATGGCAGCTGGGGGTGTGCAGCCTGGAGGAGAGAAGGTTACAGGGAGACCTCAGAGCTGCCTTCCAGTGCCTGAAGGGGCTGCAGGAGAGCTGGGGAGGGACTTTGGACAAGGGCTGGGAGGGAGAGGAGGAGGGAGAATGGATTTGAGCTGGGAGAGGGGAGAGTGAGAGTGGAGAGGAGGAAGAAATTGTTGAGAGTGAGAGTGGGGAGAGACTGGCACAGGTTGCCCAGGGAGGTTGTGGAGCACAGAGAGGGAGGATGAGCCTTCCAGTAACTGAAGGGGGCCTACAGGAAGCCTGGGGAGGGACTATTGACAAGGTCTTGCAACAACAGGACAAGAGGCAATGAGTTTAAATTGGTAGAGGGGAGATGTATACTGGATGTTAGGAGGAAGTTCTTTGCAGTGAGGGTGGTGAGGCACTGGAACAGGTTGCCCAGGGAGGTTGTGGCTGCTTCCTCCCTGGAGGTGTTCAAGGCCAGGTTGGATGAGGCCTTGAGTGACCTGTGCTAGTGGGAGGTGTCCCTGCCTATGGCAGGGGGTTGGGACTGGATGATCTTTGAGGTCCCTTCCAACCTTCCCATTCCATGATTCTGTGATTCTTTGATTCTATGAGGAGACACTGGCACAGGCTGCCCAGGGAGGTTGTGGAGCACAGAAGCACAGAATGTGACCAAAGATCACATTCTGTGCTTCTGTGCTCCACAACCTTCCTGAAGGTGTTCAGGGTCAGGCTGGATGAGACCTTGAGCAAACTGTACTAGTGGGAGGTGTCCCTGCCCATGGCAGGAGGTTGACACTGGCTGAGCTTTAAGATCCCTTCTCAGCAAACCCATTTAGTGATTCCATGGTTTGGACTCTAAAGAGCAAATTTTGCTGAGCTGCTGCCTCAGGTGGCTCAGTTTCCAAAGGTGTTAATAAAAGGCAGACTTGAGGAGCTTTGACTGCCCCTTAAAGGTCAAACAGGAACAAGAAGAAACCTCTCAGTGTTCCATTGATCATAGAATCATAGAATGGGAAGGTTGGAAGGGACCTCAAGGATCAGCCAGTTCCAACTCCCTGCCATAGGCAGGGACACCTCCCACTAGCACAGGTCACTCAAGGCCTCATCCAACCTGGCCTTGAACACCTCCAGGGAGGAAGCAGCCACAACCTCCCTGGGCAACCTGTTCCAGTGCCTCACCACCCTCACTGCAAAGAACTTCCTCCTAACATCCAGTATACATCTCCCCTCTACCAATTTAAACTCATTGCCTCTTGTCCTGTTGTTGCAAGACCTTGTCAATAGTCCCTCCCCAGGCTTCCTGTAGGCCCCCTTCAGTTACTGGAAGGCTCATCCTCCCTCTCTGTGCTCCACAACCTCCCTGGGCAACCTGTGCCAGTCTCTCCCCACTCTCACTCTCAACAATTTCTTCCTCCTCTCCACTCTCACTCTCCCCTCTCCCAGCTCANGAGTTTTCAGCTGCAGAAGTTTTGCTCCTGCCTTCCCACACTCCACCTCAGATCATTTAGCCTACCAAATCCACCCAAATCCATCACTTCTTAGGTAATTACTGCTCCATTAGGCTGAGTTTACAGTGATCTATTTGCAATCAAGAAATGAATTCTCCTCCTACCAGAGAGGAAAAGGAGTGGGGGGGGAGGGGAAATGCAAACAAGTTTAGGAGAGTGGGGAGAGAAGTGAGGAAAGGCCAGAAAATAAAATCAATTTTGACTCCATTTAACTCACAACCACAAAACCTCCACAGCCCATCCAGGACTGAGCTGGTATAGCTCAGGGGTGGCCAAGAGAGAAAGGAAAGAACAATTACAGCAGGGAATTAAAATCACCTTTTAAAGTGCAAGCTCTTGAGGTGGTTGCCTGCAAAGCTTTAATAAGGAGCATATTGACTGCAGATGCAATAATTGATTATTAAATCACTACCTACACACTTGTGTGAAGCTGCAGCCCAATTTCCCAGTTGCAATAAAGCTTTTTATTGGTTTTTATGTGAAGTTGCCCAGCAGAAAATGTGCTGGTAGGCAGCAAGACTGAACATGAGGCAGCAGTGTGCTCAGGTGGCCAAAAAGGCCAACAGCATCCTGGTCTAGGTCAGCAATGGTGTGGCCAGCAGGAGTAAGGCACTGATGGTGCCCCTGTGCTGGGCAATGGTGAGGCAAAACCTTGAGTGCTGGGTTCAGCCTTGGGGCTCTCACTTCATGGACATTGAGAGGCTGGAGAAGGTCCAGAACAGGGCCCCAAAGGTGGGGAAGGGTCTGGAGAAGAGGACTGGGGAGGAGCAGCTGAGGAGCTGGGGGTGTTGGGCTGGGGGTCCCTTGCAACCCAACCCATTCTATGAGTCGATGAAATGCAGTGAGCATGAGGAGGGTGAGGAAAGTCTCTTTTGGTCAGGGGTCAGCAGAAACCAGCCCAGTTCCCAGGGTCTAGAGAAGTTGTCTTGTGAGGAGCAGCTGAGAGAACTGAGGTTATTTAGTCTGGAGCAGAGGAGGTTGAGGGGAGACTTCATGGCTCTCTGCAGCTCCCTGCAAGCAGTCTGGAGCCAGCTCGGGGTTGGGCTCTGCTGCCTAGGATCAGGGAATAGAAAGAGAGGAAATGGCCTGAAATGGTACCAGGAGAGGGTTAGGTTGGAGATGAGGAAGAACTTCTTTGGTGCAAGAGTGGTCAGGGCTTGGCACAGGCTGCCCAGGGAGGTGGTGGAGTCCCCATGCCTGGAGCTGTTCAAGGACTGTGTGCCCATGGCACTGTGGGACAGGGTTCCGTGGCCATGGAGGGGTTGGGTTAAAGGTTGGACTCAATGACCTTGGAGATCTCTCCCAACCAAAGCAGTTTTATGACTCTGTGACCTCAGTGGGCTGAGCAGCACAAGTGGCTGCCACACAGAGGGCTGAATCCAGGATGTCTCAGCTTCAATCACATTCTGTGATCCTGTGCTCCACAACCTCCCTGGAGGTGTTCAGGATCAAGTTGGATGAGGCAGGAGGAGAAGCTGGGCAGGAGCCAGCAGTGGGTGATGGGCATTGGGAATTGGGCATTGGGCATTGGCAGCACAGAAGGCCAAGGGCAGCCTGGGCTGCATCCAAAGCAGTGTGGGCAGGGATGGAGAGAGGAGATCCTACCCTTCTGCTCTGCTCTGCTTTGGGGAGAACTCAGCTGCAGGGCTGGGGCCAAATATGGAGCCCCAAACACAAGAAGGACCTGGAGCTGATGGGGTTCAGGGGAGGCCACAAAGATGCTCAAAGGGCTGAAGAAGCTCTACTGTGGGCACAGGATGGGAGAGTTGGGGCTGTTCAGCTTGGAGAGGAGAAGGCTGCAGGGGGACCTCAGAACAGCTTTCCAGTGCCTGAAGGGGCTGCAGGAGAGCTGGGGAAGAACTTTGGACAAGGGCTGGGAGTGAGAGGAGGAGGGAGAATGGATTTGAGCTGGGAGAGGGGAGAGTGAGAGTGGAGATGAGGAAGAAATTGTTGAGAGTGAGGGTGGGGAGAGACTGGCACAGGTTACCCAGGGAGGTTGTGGAGCACTCCTGTGCTCCACAATCTCCCTGGAGGTGTTCAGGGCCAGGCTGGATGAGACCTTGAGCAACCTGTGCTGGTGAGAGATGACCCTACCCACGGTGGGAGGTTGGCACTGGACGATCTTTAAGATCCCTTCTCAAACTCTTCTGTGCTCCACAGCCTCTCCGGAGGTGTTCAGGACCAGGCTGGATGAGGCAGGGGGAGAAGCTGGGCACAAGCCAGCAGTGGGGCTGTGCAATCTAGAGAAGAGAAGGCTACAGGGAGACCTTAGAGCAACCTTCCAGTACCTGAAGGGGCTGCAGGAGAGCTGAGGAGGGCCATTGGACAAAGGCTGCTCTATGTGAACCTGTTCTGGCAAGGAGGTTGGAGTTGATGCTCTCCACAGGTCCCTTCCAACCTCAACACTCTGTGACAGCCAACAGCTGCTGCGAGCTCTCCTGTCCCTCCTGCGTGGGGTTTAACACCATTATCTTCCTCCTTTAGCTGAGATAAAAATTTAAAGAGGACAAAATCAGCCCTGAATGAGGATATTTTCAAGGCTGTTTGAAGGTCTCTAATGAGAGCTGAAAACGATGCATAATTAAACAGGCAGCGAACGCAGGCGAGCTGCATGGGCAGGGAGGGAGAAGGCTGCCCACCAGTTGAACCTCCAGCTGCTCCCTGCCCATGCCACCCACCCAGCTGCTTTCACAGAGAGAAGACTTCCAGGAGACCTTAGAGTAACCTTCCAGGATCTGAAGGGGGCTACAGGAAGGCTGGGGAGGGACTGTTGACAAGGTCTGGGAATGGCAGGGCAAGGGGAATGGGTTTGAAGTGGCAGAGGGGAGATTGAAAGTGGATGTTAGGAGGAAGTTGTTTGCAGTGAGGGTGGTGAGACACTGGCACAGGTTGAGGGTGGNTGGGAGGTGTCCCTGCCTATGGCAGGGGATTGGAGCTGGTTGAGCTTTAAGGTCCCTTCCAACCTTCCCATTCTATGGTTCTATAGAAACACAGAGTTGTTTGGCTTGGAAAAGCTCTCTAACAGCATCCAGGCTGATCAGCAACCTAACCCCACCATGAGCACCAAACCATGGCCACAAGTGCCACGGACACAGGTGTCTTGAACACCTCCACAGATGGGGACTCCACCACCTCCCTGGGTTTCTGAAGCTGCAGGGAAGTTGGAGGTTGTGTTTCAAGATCTCATTGGCAGCAGTGGCCTGCAAGGGTCTGTTCCAAATGTCACAGAGCACAGAACTGCAGGGGCTGGAAGAGGCCTTGGAGACCACTGAGTCCAGCTGCTCACCTGGAGCTCACAGCCACAGAATCATAGAACTGTTTGGGTTGGGAAAGGCCTCCAAGATCATTCGGTCTAACATCAGCCCAACCCCACCATGGGCACCAAACCATGGCCCAAGTGCCATGGCCACAGGTGCCTGGAACACCTCCAGGCATGGGGATTCCACCACCTCCCTGGGCAGCCTGTGCCAAGCTCTTACAACTCTTGAAACAATAAAATTTGTTCCTAATCTCTAACCTAAAGTCCCTCCAGTGTGCCCTGCAGGTCAAAGGAAGTTGTCTTCCTGCTCTACTCAGGACACAGATGGAGGACTGGGTCCTATTCTGGACTCCTGAGTACAAATGAGACAGTGGCACTGCAGGGGGGCACAAGGTGCCAGGAGCTGGCAGTGTGGGCTGGGGGCCAAGAAGGCCAAAGATGTAGTGGGGGGCATGAAACAGAGTGTGGGCAGCAGCAGGGCAAGGGAGGTTGTGCTACCCCTCTGCTGTGCCCTGCTGAGGCCACCTCTGGAGTGCTGGCTCCAGCTGTGTGCTCCCCAGGGGCAGAGGCAGGGAAGGGCTGGAGAGAGTGGAGTGAGGGCTGGGAAGCTGCTGAGGGGCCTGGAGCAGCTGTGTGAGGAGCAAAGGCTGAGAGGCCTGGGGCTGAGAGCCTGCCCAAGAGCAGCCCCAGAGGGCATCTGCTGAGTGCTGAGCAAGAGCTAAAGGAGCTGTGGGGGACAAGAGCCTGGGGCCAGGCTCTGGGCAGTGGTGCCCAGGGGCAGGCCAAGGGGCAAGGGGCAGCAAGTGGGCGGCAGGAGGCTGCCTGTGAAGAGGAGGAGAAAGTTGTTTGGGGTGAGGGTGCTGGAGGCCTGGAGCAGGCTGCCCAGAGAGGTTGTGGAGTCTGCTTGTGTGGAGAGCTTCCAACCCCCCTGGGCACTGTGCTGCTGGGCAAGCTGCTGGGGGTGCCCTCTTTGGGCAGGGGGGCTTGGGCTGGATCATGTCTGGCAGTCCCTTCCCACTCTCACCAGACTGGGACTCTGAAATTCTCCCAGGAAAGCAAATCCTCTTCCCCTTTTGTTTCAGAGAATGACAGAACAGGTTCAGTTTGAAGAAGCCTCTAAGATCCTCCCTCCCTGGAGGTGTTCAAAGCCAGGCTGGATGAGGCCTTGAGTGCCCTGTGCTAGTGGGAGGTGTCCCTGCCTATGGCAGGGAGTTGGAACTGGGTGATCCTTGACATCCCTTCCAACCTTCCCATTCTATGATTCTATGAAAAAGAGTTTGATTTCCACATGTAGCCATCTCAGAGCAGCAGCTCAGAGGGAGCAGGAGCAGCAGGAGGAGGCAGGAGTCAAAGATGCTTAGCGCGGAGTAGGGAGGTTGGGAGAAATTACAGCCGGGCACATAAATCAGGGCACTAATTGCACATTCAGCCAACGTTGCCAAGGTTTTTCTGTTTGCAAATTGCCTGCAAACAGATTGAAAAAGTGCAGGCCACATCCCTCACTGGAAAATGTTTGCAAATTTCTTCACGGTCCGAGGATCAATTTGAGTCCAAAATGTGATTATGGAATCTACAATTCGCAGTCGTGCGATTCCCGCTGACCCCGCCGTGGCCTTTGGATGTTTCTGCCCCATAAATATGCAAGGCACAAGTCAGAAAGTCGCCGGGTTTTAAGTCCAGCAGGAAACAAAATCATCGAGTTTGACTTCCAAAAAAGGTTCTCCTCTGCTGAGTGCTGCTCTGAGCCTAATGAACTACCCAAAAATACACCTTCGAAGGAAGCTCGATGCCTCCATTCAGCACCTTGATGACTTCAATCCCTTCTCTGCTCAGCTGAGCCAGGGTTTTAATTACTCTCGTTGGTTAATTTGCAGCTGAATGTTTCTAATTTGCATTCAGCTCTTGTTCAAGCCTCTGTGAAGGATCCTTTGGTTCTCCAGAGCTTGTCCCAGCCCTGTGATTTTTGCCGCTGCCTTATCCACCTGTTCTGGCGTGCAAAGCCAGGACCCCTCCTTGGCACTTTGGGCTGTGGATGGCTAAAGGCTGAGCCAAGCTTGGAGCCAGAGCCACGGGAGAGGTCTGCTAGGCCCTAACTGGGAATTCTACCACTCAAGGAGAGGTTTTGAACCACCTTCAGCAAGGCAGATTCAGTGGAGAGGAGTGGGTTTAGCAGGGAGAGTTCACACCACCAGGGAGAGTTCGCACTGGCAAGGAGGGTTCACACCACCAGGGAGAGTTCACACCAGCGAAGAGGGTTCACACTGGCAAGGAGGGTTCACACCGGCAGGGAGGGTTCACACCACCAGGGAGAGTTCACACTGGCAAGGAGGGTTCACACCACTGGGGAGAGTTCACACTGGCAAGGAGGGTTCACACCACCAGGGAGAGTTCACACTGGCAAGGAGGGTTCACACCGGCAGGGAGGGTTCACACCACCAGGGAGAGTTCACAC
>VWZE01000161.1:1718-11982 GCA_013396675.1 Eubucco bourcierii
TTTATAGGGTTACAGCTCTCAAGTATATGTCACTATTACGTGTGGTTAGTTATGCTGATTGGCTGATTTAGTGCTCATATCATATACGTAAGCGTTCTGCTATCCAAGCAAGACTCTCTCAAAGATGTATCCTTTGTGGGAACCTAAGAGGGGAGCTAGTGGTAACCAAGGAGAAAACCAATTAAGCTGGGCACATCCCTGCATATAACCTTGGAACAGTGAGATCAAACACAGTAGACTGATATGCTGGCCTTGTGTTACATCTGCACAGATGCAGGGTAGGCTTAGAACAAAGAACTAACAGTAGTCTGTATCAAAACAGCCAACTTTCCCATCACACATACTGTTCAGTTTTCTTCTAAAATCATCCAGGCCCCAACACAGCACTCTGGATGTTTTGCTTCACTTGGAGTTCATGAAGTATTTTGTGCATGTGGCTGGTGTCTGAATACCTGTGGTGTCAAGTTTAACAGTGCTGCGAAGTAATGGAGCAGAAGGTGGGGATGCAGAAGAGTTGTAGCTGTTTACATGCTTCTAGAGAGCTGGACTTAGCTTGGGCTGAGGCTGTGAGTAAATACAGGTTTGACACTTAACTCCCACATGTGTCATCTACGCTCTAGGGTCTGAATAACGGCCTCTTGTGCTCTTGGTGTGACAGGTTAGCACTGAGCAATAGTTGTGGAGGAACTGAAACAAGGGGTCTTGTCCAATCCCTGGGTACCTGCACATCCTCCCTGGGCATTAAACAGATAATGTTTCTGTCTCTGGATGGGAGACTGTTACAAGTGGCTCTAGCAGTGTACCTTGTTTTAATGCCAGCACACTCTTAGGTCACAGCTGCTGTTGAGAGCCAAGATACAGTTATGTTGTTGAGAAAATTGTTGTGAAAGAGGAAATTAGAGTGGAATACTGTGTACTGGGTAGCCACATTGTAGTTGTGCTGTAGCAATGCCTGCAGAATGCTGCCTAATTTCTCCTCTGTAACTAATAGCCAGGTTTTTTGTGATTTTCCTATGCTGTTTGAAACAGGGTTCTCGTGTATCAGCCATCTGCTGCCAGAGTGCCCAGCGTGACAACGGTTGATTCTGCTGCTATTCCTCCTGCTTTAACAGACTACCCATTCCATCCACCAATGTCTAGTATTTCATCAGACTTGCCAGGTAGGTGGTGGCTGTTCTTAATGTGTGTTCTGACAGCCTTATTAATTTGTGGGGTGGGTAAGAATTAAAGAATTGATTGCCTTTTTNGGGAACAAGACATATGTGCAGTATTCTGATGAAGCAATGTCTAGACAAGTCCAGTACAGGCTGTCTTTCCAGTTTCAGATTGTGCTTTGCAACAGTGACTTGAGAAATATGAAATATTTGCTTCTGGGGTACAAATTGGCACTTGAGAACAGCAGACAGAGGCACTTCTCGATGTATAGAGTTAGACTTTGTGTAAACGTCCAGTTGTGAGGTGATGTAGATGTGAGGGAGAGTAGCTGCTTACTGGAATTACAAATGTGTGATGACACTGACTCATCCTAGCCCTAGATATAGAGATGTTCTGTAGATGATTCTAGTCGTCTCTGTCTAGACTATATGAAAAAAGGTTAAGGTGAGCTACAATATGTAAGCTGACCTCTATTGACTTTCTTTACCTAGACATACCCTAAATGCCTATGATGTATTCTTCAACACTGCTGCTAAATATCAGACAAAAGGTGGGGATACTGATTGTTTTCTATCCTGGCTCCTTGAAAAGAACAGTGTATATATGGACTCTGGGGGTTCTCTTTGGTGGCTGTAATGAACCCAGAGCTCAGGGAAGTGGTGACGTGTGGTGACAGGTGTCACACTGACCTTCTGTACTTCCTCTTGCCCCCTCCATTGCCTGTCTCCATTTCCCTTCTGCAACATCTCTGGGTTTTTTCCTCTTCTTTCAGCACCAGTTTGGCAATGGGATGGATATCATTCCCCTTGTTTCTCTGTCCATTTTGGTTCCCTTATTGCTCCCTCCCTCTACTTCTCCCTTGTTAAGAAATTGGTTCTCTTGACAAATTGGATAGGTGAGTAAGCTGAGAGAATGGAATTATGTAACTGTTGTCCATCTCTGTCAATTGAAGTTGTGCAACATGCAAGAACAAAAGCAGCTGTCAATTCTGTAAAGGCAGCTGAGCTTAAGTCTCCTTCAAATTTGTTCTCTTGCGGAGAAAAGAAGGAGAGATGAAACTGCCCAAAACAAATTTGCAGGTGAGGGGAGAGGGAGGGAGTAAGTTTACCATTTCTTTCTGTTGACATAGCAAACACAAGGCCAGTATTTAGAAACAAACCCCAAAAAGACTCTAATTTCTCATTGGTTTCGTAATTTTAAACATCTTGCCCTAAATGCTTACCCAGTAATGGTGAATAACACAGACACTAGTTGTCACTGCTCTTAGAGGATATACCTTGAACTACTTGTAGTCTCCTCTTCTTCATTCCTTTTATCTGTCTAGACACAAAACGGGGATGATATTAGAAATGTTTCCTTATTGGCTGCCCGTGGGTGGAGGAAGAGACCTGCTGCTTGTTTTTGGACTTGTGCATGTTGTGACTTTACTTCATTCCAGCATCTTTAATGTGATGACACTCTTCATGTCCCAGTTTGGCCAAGTCAGGTACAATATGCAGTGAAACTTGCATTATGAACCAACAGCTCCAAATGGCAATCTCCATCTAAGCAACCACATTGAACCACCCTGCAATATCCAGTGAATAATACATCATTATGTCATTCTCATTCTTGAAAGAGCCACTTGTACTAGATAACTTGTTTTGCTGCTGCCTGAAATAGTCTTTGAGAGTGGTGTCACAGTGGTATATTCATTTACAAACCGTGTAGCAATGGCACAATCTGTTCTACGACCACAGTAAAGTTCCTTAAGTTTGATGTTTGTGAATAAAAGAAAGACACATCAGTTTATCATCCTTCTCTTCTTTCTAGGTTTGGATTTTCTTTCGCTAATCCCAGTTGATTCACAGGTATGTTTCTGAACTGTTACAGAGTTTATTTCTGAGTCTGGTTGTTGGGACATACTGCTTGAATAACTATCGGGTGCAGTCATCATCCATACCATGTTTGCAATCCACTTGCTTAGACCTCACTACCAACCAGGAAAACACATTTTTCCTGGGAGATGGTAATGGAGAAGCATTAAGGGAGGATTCAGGCTAGCCTTACAAGGATGAATCCACACATGGAAACTCTTTCTTTGTTGATAGTTTGCCTTTTGGAAGTAGACGTTTGCACAGCGCTAATTTGAACATGTCCATCATGTCCTTCATGCTTTAGTTCATACCATGTGTCTGTAGGTCAGATTAAGCTCTGTAAATAGACATCACTGTTGGTTTGATTATTAGTTGGAGTGTCAGTTTTAAAGAAAATATCTTTGTTAATTTGGGCACATGACTGAACCTTTTTTTTTTTGTTTTTTCATAATGAATCCCCCTCTGTAGCATTTAAACCCCACTGGTTTTGAATTACATGGAGATTTTATAGGTTGAAAAGTAACTAGGCAGAGCTTTTCCATCCCTAGGAATTTAAGTTAGGGGGGATGATTCTTACTGAAACTAGATTCTTACACAGACTGCAACCTTGAAACATGGGGGAATATCACCTCCTTAACTAAGACAAGGATCTTAAGCAGACCACTCTTTCATCTATCACTAGAAGACAACAGTAACAGGACTCTACTATAGAGTTACTTTCTGGTGCCTTAAAAGGATGAATCTTCCTCCTTTTCTTTTTGCTTACTGCATCTTGCAATACTTTGTGCCTGTTTTTGAGATCTGAACTGCCAAAAGTGGGAGTAACAAGCTGGAAGCAGGTATGCTGCTCTGTGAAGTGTCCACTTTGGACAGTTCAAACAGTTCAGACTCAGTTCCAAACATATTCCCAAGATTGGAATCCACAGGGTAAGAGAAAGTAAGGTGTGTTGAACAACGCATGTGTGCGTGTGTGGGGGGTTGTCATACATTACCCTCCTGACACGTGGCAACCTTGTTCTGTTTCTGAATGCTTAGAATGTTCAGCTCTGCTTTGAGAAGGCTTCTCTTCCACTTCAGGAAATTTAAATCAGCTTAATAGTTTTTCTTAATCAGGCTTCTTCAGGGGTCATTTATCACTGCTAAAATGTTTAGAAAGGTGCATGTACCGTTGCAGGTATATACTATGAAAATGCTGATTAGTGCAGCTGCTGTTATCATAAGGGATGAAATTCTTGTGACCTCCATCAGACCAGCAAAAAGCATTCTGCTGCCTTTTGTGATGAAGGGAGCCTGAAATCTGCAGTTGTCTGATAGCTTTGGGCACTGAACATTTTCTGAGTGCTAAAGGGTTGCTTTTCCTTTGTTTTTCTTTTTGTGCTCATCACATGAACATGATAGTGGTTCTTAATATGCTAGTATATGCTCAAGCTAAACAGTTAGCAAGGGAAAACAAAACAAAACAAAACACCAAAAGAAAAACCAACCCAAACCAAACACCAAAATAGAGGGAAGGATGAGAGAGAAGGGCTTGTGGCTGCCACCTGCTTGCTGACTTGCTGTTTTGCAGAATGCTGGGTTTCGCTATGCACGTGATAATGAGGTTCTGCTAGGAATGTGTTTTGTGCTTCTTGTAGGGAAGATGTATCTTGAGAGCATACATTTCCCTTGTACAGTTAGTCTCTTCATTCTTCATTGTTTGTTTCAAGCAGTACTGTCCTCCTATGTTTTTGGATAGTCTTACCTCAACCTTAACAAGCGGCACATCTGGCAGCATCATCACATCAACGAGTCGCCATGAGAGCAGCACACAGGTTAGCTCCTCCAACCGGAGCGAGGCAGCAGTGATCACCAGCAGCAGCGGCAGCAGCGCTCCTGACATCATCTCACTGGACTGAAACAAGGTGGGGCAGCAAGCAGCTCTAGGGGATATTGCACAGAGCTCTGCTGCTTCTATCTTGAACTTCAGCATTTTAGAAAGTTACTCTGATATTTATTGAAAGGATTTGCCTTCTGGAAAACGGAGTAAATTGATCTGTGCTAGGAGGAGAAGTGATAGTTTTCTTGGAGGGTGTTTTGTTTTGTCTTGTCTCTAGTTTTTTTATTCTTTTCCTGCTCATTAAATAGCTGGTATAAAAAAGGGCCCTTCTGAACATGCTTTAATGCTTTCAGCTTGTTCTGGGGAAACTTGAGTTGCTGTTGTTGGGCGTGGATTTTACAAATTATTTTTTATCTTTGTTGTAAAATGCAGCAATAATGTAAAAACAAAACACCCCCCAAAATTTTTTTGTAATAAAAAAAAGCACTTAACCACTCTAGGACACCAGCACGTTGGACAAAGCTGCAGAAATGTAGACGTTGATGAGTTTTTAATATTTTTGCTGGGGCCTCTACTGAACTTCTTTTAAGATCATGCAACTTTGTGAAATAGCCATGGTTTGTGTTGTATGTCCTGTGTTCCCCACTTTCCACTCAGCTGGGGGGTATAGTGGAAGCCTCTGTAAATGGGGTTGGTTTACCTTCTTTGTCTTTTGATTTTGCGTGCATTTTCACAAATGCAACAAAATCTTAAGGTGTGGTAACTTCTTTTTTATGTCCTTTGTGCTGGGGATGAGACAAACTATCTATGCAAACTCAGCATTACACAATCTTTATGTGGTTATGTCAGAATTAGGACAACTTCCAACACTTAAACACCAAATAACATACAGTTAGGCTGTGATTCATTTTCTGGTTTGACACTTTGAGAGATGATAGGAAAAGAGTGTTTACATTCAAAGTTAGGTTATAAAGTTCTTGTTGTTTCTCTTTGAAATAGCCATCACTTGCCAGATGAACAAGTGAAATGCATGTTTTATGGGAGCAGTAAGGAAACCATAGGAATTACTTCCTGCAGTGCATAGGATTATTTTCTAGGATCCTTTACTGGTAGTATCTGTTGTCGATAACTTCTATTCTTCTTGGGGGTTACCACGCTGTGAGAGTGGGGGGGGCTCTTGTTTTGGAGCATTAGAGCTGCAGCTGCACAGTGCACCTAGTGAAATAGAATTGTGTTTAGGATCCACTGGTGCTCTCATCACAACTTTTCCAATGCCATGGAGTAACTTTTTCTGGTGGCACTGCTGTGACTCTGTTGCTTTGCTCTATTAAGAGTCCCTACATACCTGTAAGGATCACCTCGCAGGACTGTATGTGGAAGAGATTACAGCCTAGGAAAATAAAGTCCTTTCCATACAGCTGGCATAATGGTAGTATCTGCGTCTGTTGTTGACATGGTAGCTTTCCCAAGCTTTGTTTCTGCTGAGTGACTGTATTTGAGATTATTCCTGCCCTAACTGCTGGCTTTCACTTTTTCTAATTCTATGTTCTTTTATTTCCCTAGTCAGATGTCTGGTGCATTTTGCCTTCAGTTACTGTTAACAGTATTTGAGCAATGTATGTGGATATGAAATATTGAAGCAGGATGTATTGTAACTCTTGTCTGCCCCATACTCACACCTTTAGTGCTGCATTACTCCTCATTGCCTTTTTTGTATGATCTTTCACAGCAGTTTTCAATTCACATAAGGTCTTAATATTGCATACGGTCTATCTTCTTACCTGATGATTTCTTTGTACCTGTGAAAGGATCAGGTTCCAGTGTGATTTAATTTCCAGTAAAGCAATGCTACTCATTAATTCTTTTTCCGAATGGCCTGCAGCAGATCAGTGCTTTCTGCATCACAGTTGCACAGTGACTTGAACTGTACATAGAACATGGAGAGAGGTTCCAGAGTTGTTATGAATAAAGTGTTCAAAATGTTGGTTGCTGAAAGTTGTTTGTACTCCTAATACCAGACTGAAGGACTTGGGTGATTGCTGAACTGACATCTTGCACGGATGTCAGAAAAGTAAGGATGAGTCCTATGGCCATTTTTAGGACATGGTCTGAACCATGGTATCATAAAATGGGGCTGGAATTTTATTAAGTAGTGACTAAACTGGGTACAATAATTAGCAGGGCTGGGTGTGGTTGTGTTCTTCATCTGCTTTGTACAGGAATTTGGCTGCTGGCTTGTAGCTTTAACCACTCTAGACCCAAGACAAATTGCCAAATGCAAACTTAAACCATTAAACCTGGACTGTCATAGGCTGTTCAGGTAAACACACTTGTACTTACTAGGCTTGTGTAATGCCTACATCCTTTAATTTGCTTGAGTTTGTGGATGACTTGTGTCAAGAGCTTGGAGTGCTGCAGTGCAGTCATGTCACCCCTTTGCTACACCTTTCACAAAACAACAGAGAATTCACTTAAACAGTGGTGGGTGGAGTGAGGACTGCAGCCTGTCATTTAAACAAGGCCTGTGCCACTTTAGCCCTGCTCTAAGCAAACCTGNGACAAAGTTAGATAGCTCCTTAACTCTGTTTCCACTGTGGAAGTATCTGGTTACTGTTTTGAGTGGACTATAACGCAGATACCTTCAAACCAACTGCAGGAGGCAGGTAAAGCTTCTGAGACTGAGTCTATCAATTGCACAGATAACAAGCATGCGATGGATATACGTGAGATGCCCCTGAAGACTACTGGGCTGAGCTTCCTTCTAATGGTCATACTTCCCTGTCAGATAAAAGCTGTCTGAAGCAAAGATGTAGGCTGGACTTTGCAGCCCAATGATACAGCCCCAGCCCTAGGAGGTTCTGCATCTGTTCTGCACCTGCACAAATGCAGGCACTTTCTAGCATTAGAAAGCATTTTCTGTGCTTTTGCATCCATATGTAGGGTAATAGAAAGCCTGCCTGTGAAAGGCTTGCAGTTATTGGTCTTCAAGAGCACAGCGGGCTCAAGTTTGAGAACGAAAGAATACATCTTCTGAATGAAAAAAGAAAACCTTGTAGTTCAGTAAGATTTTCTACTATTTCTACTATGGGACAAAGGCAGCTGCTTCCTAGGTCAAAAGACAATCGCTGTTTAGGCAAAGAATACTATTAGTGCTATGCAACTGATTTTTTTAAAGTCTAAGACACAGGCAACAGCAATCCTCATAAGCCAAATTAGCATGCCATTTTTTCCCCCTAGTAACAATGTTATGTTAAAACTCTGTACGTTCAGCGTGATGTCTAAAAACTTTCATTTCCTTCCTGCTTTTAAGAGGAATATATCAGGACTAAACTGGGCAGTGCATGACACAACATGCTTCGGAAGGGATTATAACTGATCTAGGAAATGATCCAGATGTGAAGTACTGTCTTTTAAGACACAACTTGACAAGGATGAGAATTTGCACTGTAAGGGCCTCCAGGCAAAATCTTCCAGTGGTCAGTAACGCAGTATGGAAAAGCTTGGCCAGTAGGCTTTGTATCTCAGTTCATCAGTAGTATCAGTAGTATATGTATTACCCTACATATGGATGCAAACCTAGTGGAAAGGAAGGAAATAAAAACTGAAAATGGACAAGCCAGCTCCAGGGAAAAAAAAAAAACCAAAAATAAACCAAAACCAAAAAACTGCTGTATTCTGAATATCTGCACAGGAAAAAACCTTGAGACTTTTGCAGAAACAAGGTATGGAACTGTTAGAAAACTTCCACTTTGCAGGCAATTGCAAGTAAAACTGAGGCTAATTTGTGGAGAACTGCAGAATGACAGGAAGTTGACTGTAGTATGGTCCGAAAGCAGCTGGCTCCAGGCGCTGCTGGCAGCTCTCTCAAAAGGACCCTGGGACTTGCCAAGCCTGCAAATTTGCACTGAGGGTGCAGAAGTGAGGAGAGCTGTCAAGTAAAAGGGTAGGAGCTGTCCAAAAGCGGGGACGGTCCGAAATGGGAGGTCTGTCGAGGCAGGAACCCTCCTAAGGTGGGAACCTTGCACCTTCTCCCTTGCTCTGTTTATCCTTATCTAGACAAAGTGTCCATTTGCCAATTTATACTGGGCATGAAAACCCAGCCAGCCACTAGCCTGATTCCCAGCATGGGTTTCCACAAGGGTCAGCACATGTATGGAAAGGCCTTTTGCTGTTCCCCCTTCAAGCCTGCAGGGGAGGGGAGAAGGAAGGAATTTGGAGTGCTCTGGAACATTCCTAAGTCTCAGGATCTGAACCAATCACTAATATTCAGTGTGAGATAATGTGTTACAAAAGGAACAGAAAGCAAAACAGAATGTCCAGTTAAAGCATGCACCTTTATTACAAAGTTAAGCAGTTGTGGTTGCTTTATCATAAATGCAGTTGCTACAGGAAATGTTCAGAGAAGGGAGACAAATAATTGGCTCTGAACTAACTTCCACTTAAAAACTCCACACTTAGCAGTCTGGGAATCTTCAGCACGGAGAGCAGCAGTGTAGTATGAAGGATAAAGGGAGATAGTAAATGAGATTAACCCAGTGGAGGAAGATCAAAATGAGCTCTGTAACAATGGTAGCATCAGTTGAAGCTGGCAGTAACCAGGTTCAAGGGACACAAAAGTGTCTGGATGATAAGATATGAATAACCAGTTATTAAATGTGATTATTAATTGATGAATATTTATTATTAATATTTTTAAATCAGGGAAATTCCCTGGATTCTTTGGATTTTTGTTCAACAGGAAACAGTTGCACAAGAGGACAACTTCCTTCGTAGACCTAACAGCATGGGACAAAAACCTGATAGGACTCAGAGCAACACTGCTCTGTTAGACCCTGCTGTAATTGTGTATGGTTCTGTAATAACGTTTATGTAACTATGTAAGTTACTATAGGGAAGTGGGAGCTTGCACATAGCATATTAAGGTATGAATCGTCCCCAGCTTTGATGCATAAAACTGCCCAACAGGCAATGGGGTGGTATGTCCTGGTAGGGCATTAAATCCTGCCAGGCTGGTTTAACTCTTGCTCTCCTCTTCCTGTTGTGGGTCCAGGAGTTGTAGTAGATTGAGCAAACAATAAAGCTAGGAGCTTAGCACCACGTGTCTGGTGCTGCCCCTTAATGTGCCTGGGTGGTCACATGAGGCACAAAGCTTTGATTTCATCGGGCAGAACAATGATGCTAGTGCCTATTGGCCGGTTCCGGCTGCACGGTGGAGGGGCTCTCCTCTGCAGCTGCCGGAAAAACAGCGGGCAACACCGTGGGTTGTGGCTGCGGCTGTGCCGGGGTCTGAGAGGACGGGAAACATGAATCAATGGCCAGTGAGTGGCCATGTGAAGCATCCCAGCTCGGCTCAGCAGAACCTGAGGCTGGTGGGGTGCGAGAGAACGCAAAACCCGAATAAGCGTCTGGCGACGCAGCGTCCACTTCCACAGATGGA
>VWZE01000162.1:8367-21867 GCA_013396675.1 Eubucco bourcierii
CCCTCTAGCAAGTCGACTGTGCCACACAGCTTGGTGTCATCTGCAAACTTGCTGAGGGTGCACTCCATTCCTCTGTCCATGTCACTGACAAAGATGTTAAACAGCACTGGTCCCAGCACTGACCCCTGAGGGACACCACTTGTCACTGGTCTCCAGGTGGACATTGTGCCCTTGATCACCACTCTCTGGGTTCGACCAATTCCTTATCCAGGAATTCCAGCCAATTCCTTATCCAGCGAGTGGTCCATCCATCGAGTCCATGCTTTTCCAGTTTGGTGACCAGGATGTCATGTGGGACAGAGTCAAATGCTTTACTCAGGTCCAGGTAGATGACATCAGCTGCCTTTCCCTTGTCCACTGTCGCTGTGACTTCATCATAGAAAGCCACTAAATTTGTCAGGCAAGATCTGTTTTGTGGGGTTATTGTGTGGATTTTTGTTCTGTTTTGTTTTCAGAAATAAAAGCATTTCCCAATCTTCTACAGCTAAATTAGTGACAAAGTTCTGAGCTTCTTGCTTGAAATGCCGAAGGCAGTTAGCTTGAAAACTGCTACGAAAAGCTGGGCAAAATCTTAAAGTAGCTTGCACAGTTCACATGAACCCCAAACTGAGACATGTGTCACACCTCTACAACTACATACAAATTATTTGACAATCAGACAATTTTTCTTCCTTTCCATCATCCTACAGTCTCTAGATCCAGTCCATCTTTTGCAAAAACAAGTCAAACCTGGAGTCATCCTCATGGCAGCCTCATCTTGTATAGAAAAAGAGGTAGATTTCTGAAGAAAAAAATAAAAATAACAATTTGGACTTTATAATGAAAAAATATTTCATTTGCCTTAAAATCCACCAGCACTTCCTATGCTAGATCAAGTAGTAGCACTGTGGCACTGTGTACCCTTTACCTTTGATGTAGTAAGAACAACTTCTGAAATGGGGAGAGGAGGATCTAATCCCTTCCTTTGTTTTTGGTTTTGGTTTTGGGTTTGGGTTTTTTTTAATAAGCATCTGTGATGACAGGCAGCCTTGAACCAGTTCTGTTTCAGTGTTTGTGATTTTGAGTTTGAAGTTTTACTGGTCTGCACACTTGCCACATCTGGCTATATTTTTTTGCATCTTATTTAAGAACACTGAAAGCCAGATCCTACTATGCAGAGTAGTAATAACCGAAGTGGAATTACTGGAGTTAGTTATTTAATTTGCAGGTTGTAGTAAGTAGTAACCTGTATAGAGTTTTCACTCATGTTTGAAGTTTTCTAAGAGAATGAGGATTCTCTTGTTGATTGTTAGAGTACCTAAGACAGAAAAACCGTTATGTTCTGCTGAATTGTGACAATGCTGAGGACACCAAAGGGACTACATTCAGCCTGGCCCTAGTGATACCCAGGAGAAATGCCCACAGTGTATGTTAATGAGGTAGAGGCTTATTGTTAACCAGAGACAGTATAGGTAGCGTTTTGATTTGTACTTCTGGGTCTGAATCCTTTTATTATTGCCAAATACTGGTATAGATGCCTGCAACCCTTATTCAATTCCATAGACACATTTATTTCAGTAAGTATATAGCTCAATGCACACTTAGTCTGATGTTCAATTTGTTGTTGTAACACTTTTTCTTTCTTATCTATTATATATTCCTAACATGTCCTAATGCCCTTTTGTTGTTCGGGGGTTTTTTTGTTTGGTTGGGTTTTTGTGTTTGTTTTTTTTAATTAGCAGATCTCATCCTCTGTCACTTGGATAGTATTTATTGCAAGACAAACCAGCAGGATGCTCTTTATTCCTTTTTCAGACAAACAGATTACTTCAAGTAAAGAACCGTTTTTCTCAGAACCTAGTAACAAAACTGAAAGTGAAAGTTGTATGTAAAACGGTGCTGAATTCAGTGTCCTGGTTGATTCCTTATGCCTTACATTCTTAATGTAGCTAAGGTAGTTTCTTAACCATAGAAACTAAGGACTTCTGGTTTTGACACTAGGAGTGACAACATTTGCTCTATTGTTCAAAACCAAAGAAATAGAGTATATGTGTGCCTCAGACTGTAACAATGTGACATACACTGACTTAATCATCAAACAGACTTCTTTGACAGTCGACATTGCAGCAGCTTTAAGTCTGATTCCATACATAATGAAAACAAAGCAGCCTTAAGTAAAAAAAAAAAAAAAAAGAAGGCTAATTTGTTATGTAAGTTTAATATATTTAAATTAATAGATTATAACAAAGTGCATATGAGGAACAGAAAATGATTCAAGCCCATATTCCAAACTGAGATTACTGTCTGAAAAGATTATCGGTCTGAAGCCTTCTGACTTCTGACAGTTTTTTCCCTTATTTTATACACTGACAAAGCAAACCTGTTTGACACACATACATTTAGTGTACAACCAAAAACCATACCAAACATTGTTCACAATTATAGCAGGTACACATGTTAATAGATTCTAAAACCATAAAAAGTGTTTCTGTATCTATATATTATATCTATATATATAGTGACAGATATAAGAGCCAAAATAATTCTTTATGACAGCCATTTCAACTGAAGTTGTGTAAATTGTTTATCTTTAGAAAAAAGTCTAATTAGCAACTGAATTTCTGCAGTGATTTACAGTCACCTGGTGCCTGTTGTACAGACTGGATGCAGACAGGTTGGTTCTGGCATGCATCACAGCAGTTAAAACAAGGAGCCAGCATTCGCATTTCAGCAGATCACTCTGGATCCACAGAATTGTAACTAAAACGTAATTAGCCCAGTGCTTGTTTTCGAAACTGAAGCTGAGGCCGGTCCAGGTCTCATCGAAATGATGTAGGATTTTTGCCACAGGTTTTGGGCAAGCCTCCGACTTTGGTCCCTGAATACATAAGAATTGTTTGACAATTCAGTTACTGACTCTCTTAAACCTTCCAGCTCAGTGTCTCTTAGTATTTAGGCACTGCTATCAGCAGAATAATTTCCACAAAGTCTAATTTCTTGTTCTGTGACTGACTGCTAACTGCTTCATTGTTTTCAGTGAGCTACTCTGACACTGAGCTGGCTGTCTCAGGACAAGGGGTGTTAGACTAGCAATACTCTGTATTATAGTTCCAACTGAACGTTTTCCTGTTTAGGGTTAGTCAGGAAAGAGTATTTGTTTTGGAAAGTCACACCACATGTTCCCAATACTTTGTTTGCACAGCTGTAAGAGTAGGCAACTTATTGGAAAGGATAATCTTTCAAACAAGATAGAATCATGTTCCAAGACAACCTTTTCAATTCCTCTGTGATCCAAAAGCATTTATAACTCCATATTTAATATGCTAGAGTGTCTGAAATTAAGATCAATGTTTTTCTTTTTATGTGACATAGATGAAGTTTTGGGTTGATGACACCTGCAGATCTACACTGAGTGAAAGCACAAAGAACATAATTTATTGACAGCTTGAAAGCTATTTTGGCATCAGTTTTCTCACATGCTGTAAGACTGCAGGCAAACATAAGAAGAGAACAAGACTTTCACACAGAAGGCAGCTGTATAAATCTCTTATTAACTATAAATAATAGGTTATGAAATATAGCTCGGTGTAAAAATAACTCAATTTCACGTCCTTATCTTTAGGTGAAACTTCCTGTGTTGTAACTTGTGCTTGCTGCCCTTTGTCCAGTCACTGGGCATGACCAAGCAGAGACTGTTCCCAACCTCTTGACACCTGCCCTTTAGATATTTATAAGCACTGGTCAGATCCCCTTTCAGTCATCTCTTTTCCAGGCTAAATACTCTTGTGTGTCTCAGCCTTTTTCCATAAGAGAGATACTGTGGTCCCCTAATCATCTTTGTAGCCTTTTGTTCGACTTTCTTCAGTAGTTCCCTGTCTTCTCATGAACTGGAATCTTGAACTGGAGAGCCCAGAACTAGACACAATATTTCAGATGTCACCTCACTAGGGCAGAACAGCAGGGGAAGAGAACTTTCCTCAACCTGCTAGCACACTCAGAATGCACCCCAGGACTCCACTGGCCTTCTTGCTGTCCACCAGGATTCAAATACATAACTTTTCAGAAAGTGAAAAATATGGGGTTTAGTAGAGTGTAGTATTCTTCAAAAAAAGTCTACAGGGATAAAATAAAGCTAAACTCAACCTATTCCAAATGACTGAACTTAAAAGAAGGAATGCTAGCAAATGCAAACCAATAGTATTTTTTGTGGGATGAAGTGAAACTTAAAAATTTGTGACTATAATGGCTGCCTTGTATGTGAGAGAAGACTGCATCCCAGAGCAGAGATAGTATGGAAAAGTCACTTCAACACATACAGGCCTTTGCCCATCAAAAAGATCCCAATAATAAACTCTTGACCTAGCAAGGAGCAATCAGACCTACATTTTGAAAGGATAAGCTAAGACATTCTCTTCTTAAGTCCTTGTGTTTATTTGTTTATTCTGTGAAATTAAATAAATTAGGTTAATGTCATCCTAGCTAAGGTGGATTTGATGGAGGGTTTCATTTTAAAATGTTTACATGATTAAAAGAACCTTTTATTTTATATGTGAGTGGATATACAAGGATCAAGACCATCAAGGATATCTTACATTTAGAATTGATTTTTGTAACAAAGAAATTAGGTCAAGGATCTTCATGGTCCTGATTAATTTTTTTAGTTTTGTTTTTTTTTTAAACTATGGACCTCCTTTCTTTGATTCATACAATTAAAAATAAAAACATAGATTTTCACATTTTCAACCCTCTGAGAGTACCCCTATACAATGAACTGAACATACAAAATAAACAACAATAAAGAAATATTCTGCACCAGCAAAAGAGACCACACTATCAAAAACAATCCCACAGTTTCTGTTTCCTGAAAAATTTGGTTTGTGCAATGGTTTTACTTCACTTCAGATTTTAGCAAGCAATGCATATGGCTTGAATAGTTTACATTTAACTAAAAAAAAAGTTTCTGATCTCTCTGACAGGTTTTTAAAATTAGTAATTATTAGATTCTATTTTAATGTTATATATTATTATATTAATGTATTACTAGATCCATATATAAAATCTGATCTAAATTAACAGGGAAAAAAGCAGGGTTTTGTTTAGTCTAAGTAGCATACACTCAGAGTTTTCTTTGTTCAAAGTCCTGGAGCTTGTAGTCATAATATGTTCATAACAATATCTTCACTTTCTGGGTAAGCATTAAGATCTGGAAAAGTAAAATCTTTGCTCGGTAACAAAAGGACATTTAAAATAACATGGCATAAATTTGTGTCCCCCTTTTCTCCCCAAAAGTCAGAACAGGATCATATACTTCAGTACCATAATTTTTGACCAAGAGACAGAGGGTTGGACATTCTTAAGCAAGCTGGCATCTATTTAAAGTCCCTTTCAGTACACTGCAGTCCCCAGCTGGTATTCAGAGGCGACTCTGGATCTTTAGACTGATTCACATGCTAACGGTGCTCTCCCCTCTTAATTATTTCCAGTTTTGATACAATGATTGCCATTTTTTTCACATAGAAACCTGGTTTTGGACATGTCAACACTCATCTTTTTCAAGGATCTCACTGAAACATCAAATTTATTCCAGACAGCAGTAGTTTGTTCTTTTGTATTAAATAAGGTGAAAATAATTTATCTGGATTAGATGATGGGTTTCAGAATAGTTTTCACTCACTCTAGGACTCAGTTCGTATCTAGTATTTTATCACATGCCTCCTTGTGGCTTCTATGAAGGTACCTGTGAGGTGGGGCTTTTTGCTTGGTTGTCTCTTGGGTGCTGTGTGTGATGGTATCACAAAACCAATCCGTTAGCATGACTGCAGGCAGCCTGCCGAGATGGAGAGGTACTGCCACAACGATGTTGTGTTTTCTGAGGAGGTGTGTGATGAAGCATCAGCTCTGCGTAGACAGCAGTATCTGGGCAAAGCCATCATTACATTTTCTTGTTTATCCCTGCAGATGGGAACAGTCTGACTCCATCCAGTCCTCTGATGACTTGCCTCACAGTGGCAAACCTGATATAATCTTTTCATTTGAGTTTTCATTAGAACAGATAAAATTTACTAACAACTATTTTTTTCTGTTCTAATACAGCAGCAGAGCTGTCAAACAGCTCAGGGAACGTGTCAATTCAGATAAGAATTGTACGTAAATATTTCCTGGTATTTTTTCAGTCAGTGGAGTTTTTTGGGATTTTTTTTCTTATTAAATTTCTTCACAATCTATTTAAGGTTTCAAAGACCTAAGTGTGTTTAATGACGTAGTTGTGTTTTTTACATTTCTATATGCGGCGAATGCTTGTAGTCTAAGGCACAGCTACATGAAGGCGGTGCAGTAAGGATGGGTTTGAAGCATGGCATCTGTTCACTGTTCTTTGGTAAATGCTACCCTTTCCTCCCATGCTTTCCACCTTCATTTGCTGTGGGTCAACATTGTGCATGTTGTGCATGTAGCAGTTTAAGAGCTAACACTCTATTTTAGTTCTAAATTATAAACAAGAGAGAGGAACTTTCTCGACATTCTTTTGAATACAGAGTGAATGAACAGGGCACTGGTTGTGAAAAGAAAATAATGATCAAGTCTATATCATTCATTGATTTGCTAAGAGGAATAAAACGGCAATGAATAAACAATTTCTCACTCTGTTCTGCTTTCCACCTCTTCCACTGCTCTTCTGTGCATGGCTGGATACTAACCTTGACTGACCAGATAACACATGACTGACCAGATAACACATGAGATCTTTCTGGTTTTCCATCTGGGGAGAGAGAAGAAGGTGTTGTTGGTCCCTTCTGGGCCTCCTTTGTTCAGGGTGGGGGGACATTTGGATTTCTGTATTATTTCTAAATTGTATATAATTGTACATTTTGTATATCTACTTGTAAATTTAGCTTGTTGTAAAATACAACTTTATCTTACTTCCAAGCCACCTGAGCTGGTCTGGTAAATTTTATCTGGGGAGTAATTTCTCAAACCTGCCACATCATGGAGCCAGGTAATGCAGATCAACTGATGTACTCCAGCTCTGTGGTCTAGCTTTTCAACAGCTTGATTTCTGTACTCATACTGTAAACTTCCCTGCTTATGGAGGAGGCACTCTATCCAGCAGGCAAATCCCACCAAGGGGCTGAGCAGATATTCTTGAGTATGACCATTTTGTACTCAGGAGAACACAATATTCCCCATATAAGGACAAGTTTTGAGACATAACACTTCATAGAACTTCTGTGACAGTCAGTACACCTACAAAACACTCTGAGGGAAGTGAGAGGTGATATGATACTTATATCAAAGCAGCAGTGCCTGGGGATTCCAGACATTGCTTCCTGGCTTTACACTCATGATTGCTCACAAGGTACCACATTGAGTGGCAGGACTGAGGTCTTGTCCTTTGCAATGTCTCAGGTTTGTTAAGAGAAGTGAAATACCAGGTACTATGAGTCTGGTATTGTAAAACATTTTTTTGACTTCTCAGAATAATTTTGTGTCTATCAATATGGCTTATGTAGGTGATTTAAAAGTTTTGAAGCTTAAAGACCACTGCTGTCACTCTTTTTTTTTTTTTTTTCCAAATTTCCATTAGAGGTAAACAATGACAACCAGGATTTTTTTGTGACACAAATATTTTGGTAACTTCAGGTATGTCTGACAATGTCCTTGCTTATAGAGCCAGTACCATAAGGAGAGTGGCAGATTCATTTTTGCTTGAGTCCTTTCATTGGACCTATGGCCCAGGGACTGCAATAAGCAGTACACTAAACAGTGTTAAAATCCGAAATATTGATAAAATTTTGAAGTATGCATGACAGTCCCTGTATCATAGGGAAGATATCAAATACTGAGACAGAAGCAAATTATACTTATATATAAATTCCTTCAGAGGATATTCCTGGTCAGTCCAAGATCTATCAAGATTCAGTAGAACAACTGGATTTATCCTTCCTGCTCTGAATGCCACTTTTCCCCCTTCTCTTCAGTTTCAGCTGAAAGGATTTCTAGACAGCACTGTTGGAGGTGTGTTGTAGTTGCACATTGTGAGGATTTAGCAAAAAGGCCTTTTTAACTTATGATTCTTATTACTGCAGTTCAGTGGCTGACAGCAGTCTTCGTGTCTGCGTCCACATCTACTTGTTTCATGTAATGGCACATAGAATTTCAAAGCAGATGTTTGTATCTGAAGGGAAGATGTTTATATTTCTCCTTTGTTCTGCTCGTTAGGTGAGCAGGAACATTGCCTTTTTTGTGGGTTTTCAGAAGTACTTTCTATCTGCATATCTTTGCGTCCAGATAGAGAATAAAGAATGCCCTAAGGAACATAAGGTGATTCCCATTACACTGACATCAAGTAAATGCATTTGCCCTTCTCACGCTAGTCTGAGCTGAACCTATAAAAATATAATAGTCATAGAATCATAGAATCATAGAATGGTAAGGTTGGAAGGGACCTCAAGGATCATCCAGTTCCAACCCCCCGCCATAGGCAGGGACACCTCCCACTAGTACAGGCCACTCAAGTTCAGCAATCTTGCAGTAGCTGCTGAGATACGCTCATGTTTCCTGAGTCCTCATATGATCTTACCATGTGATGTTTGTGTGCTGCACTAGTCCACATTTTCATGCTCTTTTTTAAGTGCTGGGAAACGTTTCTAAAGCTGATAACATTTCTGAGAGCCAGTGAACTCTGAATATTCAACTCAGCCCAACTTGATCACAACTCAAATGTTTCTGAAGTGATGTTGGTGGAAATGTCCAGGGGCTTGCTTTCATCTGCTTCCTAGAGGATACGCTATCATCGCAGTAGAGATCTGGAACCTCACAGCTCAACATCTGGAAAAAAGTACATATCAAACTCTGTGAAAGAGTCTAAACCAGAGAATTCATCTACTCACAGGACATGAGAGAATTCCATTGCTTTGTAAGGAGCAGTATAATTGTGCTCTTAAGTGTTTTGATGTATCTTCAGCTGACAGAAATTAGCATCATAAAATAAAAATAAAATTAAAAGCTTATTAATTATTCTTGATGTGCTGGTTTGAGGCTAATTGGAATATTTTAATAGACAAAGTTGCACTATAGGCTGTGAAAGGAAAACATCATGATGTCTACTTCACTCATACACTTGCTGGAGAATTGTTTGGGAACACTAACCAAAACAATTGATAAGTCAGTCTCTCTCTCTGTCGCTTGCTTGAGCAGGAGCTGCTGGTGGGATCTAGCAGCTTCTGGGCTCTGGCTCCTCTGCTGATTAATCCTCACTAACCACTTTTCTTCTATCCCTCCTGGCTGATCCTCCTAATTTACCTTACATGTAAGGCAAACCTTGGGGAAAGGTACAGGGGTGGGGAGAAGGTGGAAGGGTGGTTGGGAGCCCCTCCTGGGGTTTCTGATCTCAGGGAGGGGTGTTGTGTTGCTGTATTAACTTTTACTTGTATATTTCTGTAAATATTGTGTATATAGTGTAAATATCTGCTGTACATTGTGCAAAGCTGTAAATATAGCTTCATCATTTAACTTCCAGCCAACTGAGTGCTAGTCTGGGTCATTTTACAAGTGTGGGGGGGCGGGGGTAACTCCCAAACCTTCACACTTGATAATTTAGTCACCTATCAGTGAAGTTTTTAACAAAAAAAAAAATACCCCAGAGCAGGCATATCAATTATGTTTGTACTGGCATTGTAGCAAATGAGTGTTTATCTGTCTTTAAGTTCTATAGATTAGATTATTTTACAGTTTGGGGATTTTCTTTTAATATTATAGTATTTTTGATAAGTTGAGTCTGTTGTTTCCGGGCAACACTGGTGTTTAAGTTCCATTGATATCAGTGACCCTCTCCTCAGTGCAGGACAGACTTGGCCAAGTCACTTCTCTGTTTTAAAGATCTATAAAAAACAAATCGGGTCCATCTGCTTGCCATGCATAGGTAGAAAACAGCCATCCCTCTTCAGCTGCTTGATGTTATCTTCAGCCTCAGGATGTTACCTGACTTTTTCGTAAGAGTCAACATTTTTTATGAAGAAATTAATCCAATATCTTGCATAGATGGTAGAACTTCTGTAAGTTATTTTCAGAAGCTTTATGTTGTTTTCAGCAGTTTTATTAGGTTGACTTTGTGTGTTAGTCAGTGCATGATCTGGTGGCCATTTTTGCCAGTATGATTGATAATGGTATCATACAGTAGGATACTTCACAAGACCTTTTGTTCGTTTTGGGTTTTTTATGCTATATTTCAGGAAACCAATCCAAATTGCAGGCTGTTGGTTTTAACAAGTGTTTTGGAAATGGGCAAGGAATAGCATTAAACTTGAAGATGTGTTATTATGTTATGTGAAAGTCATTCTTGTTAGTCATTCAGAGTTAGTGTTGCAAAACCATTACCTGCTTCACACCCATTTCAGAAAAATTCCCTGGTACTGTTTTTTATTACTGCCTGACAAGTACAGTTGGTATGAACTATTGTTCATATCATACTCTTAATTCATTGAAAGATTAATATAACTATTGTTAGAGTGTGGATAGGGTTTCTGAAACACTAAATAAGGCATACTAGCAAAGGGATGTTTTATATTACTGTAGATTGACCAGGATGCTCTCCTAGCATTAACTTATCATCCTGGTGAAATTTAGGTTTTCCTCTAACCACCTGCTGATTATAACTGAAGCGTGAGACACAAACATTCTGTTTCTGAAACAACTACGTGCAATAAAGTAATTTACCCACAAACCATTAATATATTTTTTTAAAAGCCCACCTACCACATGAAATGCTAAAATGTTGTTTGTTGTTTTTTGTTTGTTTGTTTTTAGTCTTGGAACTGAACCAGGTGGTTATTCCCACTTATGGAACTGTGCCAGATCAGCAAAACCTTCATACTCCTGAATGGGTGGGTACTTTTCTACTTTAAGTATGATTACCTGTAATTTTTTCCTCATACAGATATGCAACAGTCAGTAGCTGTTGCAGAAGATTAGCATTGCTTTGCATTTGCAGCAGATGATGTTCATCTGTGTGACTGAGTTTGAGTTGCTCTGTTTCTGTTTCCCTGAATATACCTGCAGTCTTTGACTCAGATATGAAAGCGCAAGTTGACATAGGCACTGGATTCCATTAAAAGTAACCAATATTTATTTGCTATAAACTGGTACACACACCCCTCTTCTCTATATGCAATGTTTTACAGGCATTCTCTATATGTACACAGAATTCCTCTCTGTTTATACAAGGATGAATAGTTATGAACACACCCGATACATAAACGCATGTCTCTTAAATTCATACACACCCAGTTGTCAGTTGGTGAGATGTGAGTTGAGGGTTTATTTCTACGGACAGCTTGGAGACACCAAGAAGTCCCTTGCTCCTATCAGAGGCTGAAATGACAAGAAGAAAAAAGCCCTTTAGGTGTTCATTCCCTTTGGTCAAAGTTCAGGTTCACCTTGCCTACTGTTTTCTGCAGCTAAGAGACTTCTTGTGCTAGCTCGAGATCCCCTCCCTCAGATCACATCTATCTCTAAGGGCTGTCCACTTGACCCCAACAAGCTCTGCTGTGCCGTATATTTTGCCAACCTGATGTCCAGTTGGCATGCTGATATGATAAATTTCATTTGTTCCTCTCAAACAGCTAAGTGTGGTCTGCAGTTGCACAAGGAGATAGTTATAAGCCTGGACTTAAAAAAAGGTGTAAAATCGTATACTTACCTTAAATCTAGTAGAGCATCTCCATACAAACAAACAAACAAACAAAACAAAAAACTCTAAACCTGTTTGGTGAGTAATTACTCTAATGACACAGACTTTGAGTGTGGATAGGTTGCCTTTTCCAATCAAGATACCTCTGCAAGTGGATTGGTGCTACAAAACAAGGCATAAAGAAACAGATTGAACAGTTTCAAGCTTTACTTGTTGGACCAATTGATTTCAAGCATCTAAATGCTTCAGGATGGATTTCACATACAGAAATCATTCAAGAAATTATTGCAAAGATGCCATCAAGTAATAAGATCTGGAGCTGGTTTCCGGTCAGCTTTACCTGAGATGTTTGCATTTCATAGAATCACAGAATTATAGAATGGTCCGAGCTGGGGGAACTGCCAAAGGTGACGTAGTCCAACCCTCTCTGTAGTCAGCAGGGACAACCTCAACTAGACCAGGTTGCCAAGAGCCCTGTTGAGCCTCATCCCCAGGGATGGGGCCCCAACTACCTCCTTGGGCAACCTGTTCCATTGCTCCATCACCTTCATAATAAAAAATCTGTTCCTAACATCCAATCTAAATCTGCTCTTGTCTAGTTTGAAGCCATTGCTTCTCATCCTGTCACTACAGGCCTTTGTAAACAGTCTCTCTCCATACTTCATACAGGCCCCCTTCAGTTACTGGAAGACTGCTATTAGGTCTCCCCAGAGTCTCTTCTTCTCCAGGCTGAACAAGCCCAGCTCCCTCAGCCTGTCCTTGTACCAGAGGTGCTTGAACCCCCTGATCATTATTGTGACCCTCTTCTGGACCTACTACATGAACTCCATTTCCTTCCTATATTGGGGGGTCCAGAACTGGATGCAGTACTCCAGGTGAGACCTCATCAGAACAGTGTCAGAATCACCTCCATGGATCTGCTGGTAACTCATCTTTTGATGCAGGATGTGATTTGCTCTCTAGGCTGCAAGTGCACAGTCTGCTCATGCCCAACTTCTCATCCATCAGCACCCCCAAGTCCTTTTCTACAGGGCTGCTTTCTATCACCTCATTCCCCAGCCTGTACTGATAGTGAGAATTGTTCCAGCCCAGGCGCAGAATCCTGCACTTACTCTTGTTGAACCTCATGAGGGCCCATCTTTCCAGCTTGTCCAGGTCTCTCTGGGTGACATCCCCTCCCTCTGGTGTATCAACATGACTCAACTTGGTGTCATCTGCAAACTTGCTGATTGCGCAGTCAATCCCACTGTCTATGTAATTGATAAAAATATTAAACAGTACAGGTCCCAGTACAGACCCTTGAGGCACACCATTTGTCACTGCTCTCCACCCGGACTTTGAGCCATTGAGTACCACCTTCTGGATGTTACCATCCAGCCAAATCCTTATCTGCTGAACAGACCACCCATTTGAACCTGCTCGTGCATTTCTACTCTGGAAACAACAGCCTCCTACTACTGCTTCCAGTTATCCCTTTAGTTTGCACAGAGGAGTTCTGTTATGACTGTGGAGGTCTAGGTCCTGTTGATTTCTCTGCCTATAAGGAAATGTGGTTGTTTTCTTTATATAACATGGGGAACATACTATGAAATGAAAAAAGAAAGATCCAAATAGTTAAACTATCCAAATCAAGCATTTAAATTCAGGAGACTGAATTAAGCCTCTCCTTTTATATATATATATATATATATATATATATATAGTGCTGGTTTGAGGCTAATTGGAATATTTTAATAGAGAAAATTACACTATAGGCTGTGAAATGAAAACATCATGATGTCTACTTCACTCATACGCTTGCTGGAGAATTGTTTGGGAACACTAACCAAAACAAT
>VWZE01000169.1:0-21443 GCA_013396675.1 Eubucco bourcierii
TAAAATATTTCAGTTAGCCTCAAACCAGCACAACACCACTGAAATGTGACTAGAACCTTCTTCTTGATATCTACCTTTCAGTTATTTATAAGCACCAATAAGATCTCTTCTTAGTTTTCTCTTTTCCAGACTAACCAGCCCTAGGTCTTTCAACCTTGTCAGACATGTTCCAGTCCTTTCACCATCCTTGAAGCCCCCAGTTGGACAGTCTCTAGTGTATCCCTGTCATTGCTGAAGTGGAGAGCTCAGAGCTGGACACAATACTCCAGACATGGTCTCACTGGGACAGAGTAGATTCAGAGGAAAACCTCCCTTGACATGTTTGCCAAACTCATCTTAATGCATCCCAGGATACCACTGGCCACTTCAGCTGCAAGGGCATTCCCTCTGTCCCATGGAAAACTTATTGTCTACTGGGACCTCAGGGTTCTCACCCACTAAACTGCTTTCCAGCAGGTCAACCCCTAACCTGTCCTAGTGCACATCATATGTGATAAAGTAATTCTGTCAACAAGGAGGGTAACAGTAACTGCTAAAGAACAAATGCCAATATAATTTTTATTTCCATAACAGGAAAAAATGTGAAAGTGGTGGGTGTAAACCAGGATGCCTACAGTCCAGAGAATACCTAAGTACCAGTTTGGCTGAAATGAATAAATTTCCTGGCATTACCCAGAGAGAGTTTTGGGAAGTCATTGCAGAATGTTTTTTAGTGTACATGAATATCTGTGTGTACATGTCAGATGTAAGCAGATGTATCTTCACATAGATACAGAAATACAATTGAAGATTTGTTGTTGATTTTTTTTTGTTTTGTTTTTTTAATTAACTTTCTTACACCTCCAAATTCTTCCTAGTCTTATATCTTTTGCTGTTCCCATTGTACAAGAAGTTTTCTCAGGGCAGTGGCTGCCGGTAATACAGAATAGAGATGTCTGATTGATTTTAAAAAGATGTTTGATTGCCAGGTCATGTGCCAATCATTGTGAAGCTTATTCAAAACCTTCTCAACTCTACTGCTTGTAGCTACCAAGCACTTGGAGATCTTAAAAGACCTCAATGAAGTTTATAGAAGGTTTTTTCATTGTCTTCAGTGATTTTTAGATGAGGCTGAATATGCTGATGGGTCTTGAAAAAGGTTGACACTTTCAGCAGTCTTCGATCTAACAAGTGGTGACCAGAAATAAATCAAAAAGGAAGAAAGAACTTTGTGGGGAAAGTGCAGTAAAGCTTCATTTGCTTTTCATATTCTGACTTGTTTAAATTTTACATCAAAAGTTTTAGAGATATGACTCCCAACTATCACCTGAAGACATATTTGCCTCATCATTGCTTAGGACACTGACTGAATACACATAGTTTAATTTAAAATTCATTGCCTTTAACAACAGGATTTTTAAGTCTTTGGTAATGTCATAATGATGGATAGCATTTAATTTAGTCAAGAATGACCTGATACAGTTATCTATAATTTACATTAGCAATGTTCATCTGACAGTAAATTAAATTAATCTTCTGTCTGATGCTCTTAATATTTAAAAAGGTAACCTCACTTTAAAGAATAAAACAAACTGATTTTAATGTTACCTTCTGATTAAGACCTTGTTTTTTTTTTCTGTATGGTTGCTTTAGGCTTCTTTTTGCAGTGTGTTCACTTGAAATGTTGATCAATAAGCAGTATGTGTGGGTGTGTCTGTGACTTAAGGGTCTACCCACTGAAAATTGATCTGTTCTGTTAAATATAACACTGAAAATGTGATTTATATCAGCAGTCTCATAGTATAGACCAGGAGGTTATGTTGCTAGTACTTCTTCCACATTCACTACTACCAAGAAGCACCCAGGGCTGTGGGCACTTAATTTATAACAATATTATATTGTCTGGTTTTAATTATTCAGCTAGAAATACTAAGTATGGTTTATCCCCGCTTTAAAGAAACATGCAGCACATCTATTTGATTGTGTTAGTATGGTCTACATCACAACTGATGACAGAAAGCTGAAGGAAAAGGCCAAAGATAAAGATTAAAGAGCCTTGGAGTAAAACCAAGTGGTGTTCCCTCTGAAATTTGAGTGCTTCATTGCATGGTTTTGTTGTGATTCCTTCTGTGACATGGTGTTAACGTGTATGTATATACATATATGTATGTATGTGTGTGTGTGTATACTGTGTACAGTTCTGGAGCCCTCAGCACAGGAAGGACATGGAAGTGTTTGAGCGCGTCCAGAGGAGGACCACGAGGATGATCAGAGGGCTGCAGCAGCTTGAATGACCTATACTAGTGGGAGCTGTCCCTGCCTGTGGCAGGGGATTGGACTTTGAGGTCACTTCCAACCTTACCATTCTATGATTCTAAGATCAGTCTAAAGAAGAGTCATATAATACACTTAATACACATGTGTAGCCACTTTTGCTAAAGCTGGTTAGATCACTCTATAGAAGAGGTGAACTCTTTTTTTGCTAAGCTGGCTTTGGTTTACATACCCTAAATCGTAGAATGGTAAGGTTGGAAGGGACCTCAAAGATCATCTAGTTCCAACCCTCTGCCATAGGCAGGGACACCTCCCACTAGTACAGCTCACTCAAGGCCTCCTCCAACCAGACCTTGAACACCTCCAGGGAGGGAGCAGNCTTTTCTATGGACCTGCTCCAACAGTTCCATGTCCTTCCTGTGCTGGGGGCTCCTTGGTGAAGCCGTACTTGTTACCACCAATCACATGTGCTTTATTTGCCTTAGCAGAGCTGTCAGCAGGATCTGCTCCATGATCTTGCCAGGCACAGAGGTGAGGTTGACTGGTCTGTAGTCCTAGGGTCATCCTTTTTTCCCTTCTTGAAGATGGGTGGTGTTATGTTTGCCCTTCTCCAGTCAACAGGAACTTCACCAGTCTACCATCACCTTTCAAATGTGATGGACAGTAGTTTGGCAATTTCATCTAGCATTCCCTCAGGAATGCTAAGACTTCGTTTAAAGATAAACAACGTTAAGTGTTTTTTCTCTCTTTTTATTTTAACTTTTCATCCAGTTGGTACCAAGACTTGTAATGTTACTTTATTATCACAATTTGTTTTCTTTTTTATCTGATAGTCTCTAGATCACCTCTTTGAACATTAGTTGAAAGCATTTTTTTCACCAATATAAATGCAACAATTGTAATTTCTGCAGATTATTGCTCTATTAAATTAGAAAGATGCTGTTAGATTGTTAAAGAGCCTTCAATGAAAAAGCTAAAAAGACATTTCAAGAAATAAGGAGTAAAAATTCAGGCTAAACAATGGGAGATTGCTTTGAGTTTTCTGTTGCTTGTTTGAGGGAATGACTAATAGGAGAGAGCAAGAGCTTGTTGCTAATAAGTATCAGCTATTATCATAAAGAACTATAAAGTTTGGATTTATTTTTATTTTGACCAAAACACTTTGAAACCATCAAAATTGCAATGCAATGTTGTCTTTTATAGGATGCTATTAAAACAAGTTAAAACCCTCTCTTCATTTGTGGATAATAAGCTGGTGGACTAAGTTTATAAATTAGTATGCTTAAGATTTAGGATTTGATTGAGTTTTTGGATTTTTTTCTTATTTTTTGTCTATAAGTTGGACTTTATTCTTGGTATTTTGGAGTTTGCTTTATGTAGAACTTTGAAAGATTTCCATTCTGAGGCTGTTTTTTGCATTAATAGGAGGTGGGGGCTCAGCATCTCAGTAATGGTTTTTAGTCTGGGCAATTTGTAATTGAGATAGTGCCACTGGAAAGGTGCCTCTTGATTATTTGCTGGGTAGTTTCATCTCCTTCGTCACCTATTATTAGAAAGCTGTGAATGTGCATCTCTAAGAAGCAGCACCCAAATGAATAGCACCTTCTACACAGAAGAACTAGTTTATAGCATTTTAAACTTAGAAGGCAGTGTTGGTGCTTGTGGAAATGGAATATAACTCACTTGGTGGACTGACTGTATATCCCTGAGCAGTTCCTGCAATATCTTATCAAACTCCTGAACAAGAAATAAAGCTTTTTCCAGCCAGAATTTTTACGAAGCAATCTGAAGACCTGTTTACTGGAAGGTTACCTAATCACTGCAGTACCTGGGTGAACAGCAGAGCTGTATGTGTTTTGAATCACCAACAGCAGCATGCTGAACTAGACTGCCAGGGCACAGTTAAAATGATTGCTTTTGCTGATGCAGGTAAATCACTGAGCAAATCTTGAATATTGAACAGATTTTTACAAATAGTTCTCTTTAATTGTATCGGCTTGTGAGCCTCATGGCTGTATCTGGTGAGGTCAAGCACCCATAAATATCAAACCATTTCTGTGCCAGTCATTCAGTGTAACTGCAGGACAGTGTTTGTCTTTAGGGGCAAGTGAACTACGTGAATAAAAAGAGCAGCATCTCAGAGGCTCTTCTCCCGTGGGGCTGTGATTTGTAGTTGTACATGCAAAGTCTATGCCATGGGTGAAAACTTACTAATAGCTGGCAAAGTAACCAACCTACAGCATGATTACAGGGTCATTTTCAGATGAAGTATTGTATTGCATGACTGTGTAATTGTCTACATAGAAATAAGTATAGCTACATCAATAATTGGTCCCATTTATGATCAAATAAATTCTGAGAGAAAACTAATTTTCAGTAGCTTCTTCTTTTGAAGAGTACCAAAAAATGGGTGAGAGAACTTTTATTTCAATAGAAAGTGACCCTTAACTTTAATGGGTGGGGTTTTTTTTTGTGGGTTTTTTTGTTTGTTTTGTTGGGGTGTGGGGTTTTTTTTGTTGGTTTTTTTTTGTTTCTTTTTTTTTTGGTTTGTACAAGAAAGCTGGGGAGGGACTTTTTAGGCTGTCAGGTAGTGAGAGGACTAGGGGGAATGGAGCAAAACTAGAAACTGGTAGATTCAGACTGGATGTTAGGAAGAAGTTCTTCACCGTGAGGGTGGTGAGACCCTGGAATGAGTTGCCCAGGGAGGAGGTGGAAGCCTCATCCCTGGAGGTGTTCAAGGCCAGGCTAGACGAGGCTCTAGACAGCCTGATCTAGTGTGAGGTGTCCCTGCCCATGACAGGGGGTTTGGAACTAGATGATCCTTGTGGTCCATTCCAACCTTGACTGATTCTATTTGTTTTGTACTTGGTTTTTGGGGTTTTGTGGTGGTCTTTTGTGTTGTTTTGGTTGTTTGGGTTTTTTGTTTCTTCATTGCTGTTTGGTTCTGGGGTTTTTTTTTATTGTTGATTGGTTCTTTTTGTTGTTTTTGTTGGGTTTTTTTTTATACAATGCAATGCTAGAATTAATAATGCAAAGTCTGTCGTTCACAAAAAATTGGGAATATATTGCATTTAAAGAAAGAATATGGGAAAGGAAAAACCTCCATGCTGGAATACTTTTGTTTAGGTCATTGCAGAGGAGCTACAATGATTAAGATGAAATGAGTTGTTCACACAATGGTGTGTGGCTTCCTGCTGGTGGATTTTACCTAAGTGGTGAACATGTCTCTGAACACAATGAAGTGAAAAGGTGTACTAAATCAAGTTAAAGGTATTTCTAGTTCAGGTTTTTGTCTCCGACAATATCTACAGCGATGTACCTCAGACATAAGGTTGTCAAGACGTCTCCCCATTGCACACTATGAAGAATCTTGCTTCATTCTGAATCTTCTGCATGCTAGTTTAATTTGAGGTTTCTGTATTCTTGTGTAAGAGAGAGTGTGTTACAGCTTCACCTTCTCTGTGCCATTCCTGATTTCATAGCTGTCTGGTTTTTCCCCTTTGTTCAGTTGTCTCTTCTTCCAGCTGCGGTCTGCTTAACCCTTTCTTTTATGGGAACAGTTCAATTGCTGTAGTTGAACTGGTTGCCCTGCTCAGAACTTTTTCTTGTTCTCCTTCTGTTTGAGGATGAAGCAATCACAACTGACTCACAGGGTCCACTGGAGGTGAGCACTCTTGTGCCCTCTTTCCTTTAGCATAAGGTGAAATTCTGATTCCTCAGAAATGCCTTTTTTCTTCAAAAAAAAAAAAATTTCATTGTTGCTTCCTCCAGAAATTGTTCCCTAAAGACAGTTTTTAAGGATTGATCCAGAACTTCTTGCTCCACTCTAGTTCCTGATGAGTTCACATGTTTGGAAATCACGTACATCTCTAATGACTGTGTCACATACAGGCATGTGAGCATCTTTCTTGTATGGGAAATCCTGTGGAGGCATGTATAAACCTCTCAGTTATGGATTCTGAGGTGATGGTCAGTGCTAGATGGTGCAGAAATCACTCATGAACATGCAATCCAAACCACTGTATGAATTAGGAATCTGCTTTGGTAAGTGCAGAAAATACCTGTAGTGAAGTGCAGTCTCTGAACTTCTCAATATGTGAAATGTATAAGAGCTGTGAAATCATAATTCAGAGCTCTGTCAAATTAAAAAGTGTAATTAGACTCGGATACTTAGATGACTAGAAAAGAACCCTAATAAAAGAGCTGTAAGAAAAGACATGAGACTCAGGTGATCATATGAATGTGTATACTAATAAATGCTGAGCAGTAGGAGGGAATGACAGTACACAACAATACCCAGATTGGCTCTTCATCAAAAAATGTCTTGAATACAGAAGTGGGCAATGAATAAGGCTGAAATAAGGCTGAAAGGTTTAAGGTTTCAGCACCATTGGCTGTTGTCAGGGCACCGGAACTCTTTCATGCCATTAAATATTGTGATAACTAAATAAGACTTTTAAAGCAGTTGCATCTGTTCATGGACCTCATTGTAAACTTCTCTTCCTAACAATGTGCCTGTTGTTTTAACAAGATTTAAGTTTAAACTGTAATGGACCTGCTTCTGTTCCTGCTGGAATAACATCTGCTTTAGTGGCAGAGCAGTTGGGTTGTATTTGCAAAAGTCCCCAAACCATCCATATTCTTAGAAAGGAAACTGATGGAAATTAGTTGTGTTTGGCATACTCCTGAACTGAATCAAGCTCATAGTGAAAATGGCAAAGTGCAGGGTACAGCACCTTTCAGCCTAGGTTACATTGAGCAGTGGTCAGCTGCTGTGCTTACATAGTCTGCTCTTCCCAGATTCAGTCCAGTGTAACCACTATTACTTTGGATAAAATAAGATGAAATTTATACCAACTAGAGGAGAAAGCTTTGTCAGTGAGTGTGAAAGCTAAGGGTGACACAATGTAGCCAAGCTTCTAGACTCTGCAAAGAGAGCAGTCATAGAATCATAGAATGGTAAGGTTGGAAGGGACCTCAAGGATCATCTAGTTCCACCCCCCTGCCATAGGCAGGGACACCTCCCACTAGTACAGCTCACTCAAGACCTTCTCCAACCTGGCCTTGAACACCTCCAGGGAGGGAGCAGCCACAACCTCCCTGGGCAACCTGTGCCAGTGCCTCACCACCCTCACTCCAAACAACTTCCTCTTAACATCCAGTTTCAGTCTCCCCTCTGCCAGTTCAAACCCATTGCCCCTTGTTCTGTCATTGCAAGACCTTGTCAATAGTCCCTCCCCAGCCTTCCTGTCGGCCCCCTTCAGATACTGGAAGGTTACTCTAAGGTCTCCTGGAAGCCTTCTCTTCTCCAGGCTGCAAAGTTCCAACTTTTGTAACCTGTCCTCATAGCAGAGCTGCTGCAACCCTCTGATCATCTTCATGGCCCTCCTCTGGACTCACTCCAACACTTCCATGTCCTTCCTGTGCTGGGGCTCCAGAACTGTACACAGTACTCCAGTACTCATGCATTTGTCTGTCTATTGAGTTGTGCCTGATAAACACATCTGATGAAGGTGAACTGAAAGTTTTAACATATTTGAGTTAGAATTATTTCTAATGCCTTCCAAGTCAGAAAATCTTGTTGGTAGTTTAGGGGGAGGCTGATGAGGGAGAAGTTAATCTGTCATGAAAATTTGGATCAGTTAACAAAACCCAAAACAAACAGAAAACCCCAAACCAAACCTCCTTAGTTCTATAGTTGAAAGACCCAGATAAATGAAAATAAATAATATTTTTTTCCATGTCTTTCTATTGATAATAATTCCAATCACTAAGTGTAATACAATAGATAACTGATGCTACTTTACAGACTCTTTAGAGAAAGTAGGATGAAACAGTGCAAAATGGTTGCACTGTGAGAAGCTGTGGTTCCATTTTCCATACTAATGTGGTATGGCTGGTGTCAGGAGGTTTCTGAATATGAGGATATCAATGTATTTTCCATTCCCAAATACTTGTCTTCTATATTCAGTCTCCCTGAAAATTTGAGACTTCCTTCATTGGTGCATTGCAAAAGCACAACTGCTTCCTTTGGAGGCTTTTCACCCTTCCTCAGTTTTGTGTCCTTGTTTCCTTCAGGTACAAAACCAGGGCGGTTGCATAATTTTCTTTTTATATCAGAATTTAGCAGAGGTTTTATCAAGGAGTGCTGAAAAGTATTCAACATACACTCTCTTCTTCAAAAGTGTTTGTAAAAATGTGAATCAAATACAGAAATCCAGGGCACAGGGGAGGCAATTCCTTCTTTATCTCTCTGTCTCAGTATGAATGCATTCCCTGAATCTCTCACAGAACAACAATAAAAAGGCAGAGCTCCCCAAAGCAAGAAACAAAACCATGGAAACAAGGATTCATCTTCCCATCCTATGAGAGCATGACACTTTTTTTTTTTTCTTTTAAGAAGCTTCTACCCAGCAAATAAGAAACTTCTGTAACCTTTAAAAGTTATGAATATATGTGTCTTGATCAGAACTTACAGAGATTTGTAGTTTCATGTTACAGGTTTGTGAATTCCTTAGCAAGCTTTTTTCTTTTTTATCAAGTATGTCTGTAAAATCTTTTGGAGTTGCTTTAGTTTGGAGTTTTCCTCTGGGAAATACTTCTTGGATAATACATGTCAGAGGGAATGAAAAACGCTGGGAGGTGTAAGGTTGGAGTAAAGCATTTGGAAAGTTATGCTGGAGTAATGTGGAGTCTGAGAAACATCTTGAATGTGGCGGGGAGGAGAGGTTTGTAAAATCTGAGGAACCTTTGTCATCACCAATTGTGCGTTCATGCAGTTTACTTTGGGTAATGTAATTCATGCTTGGCTCAAACACTTCAGAGTGCTTTCAGTGTGCTTAATAAAAAGCTGTAATGTTATAAAGTGTCATTTAGTGTGCTATTGACATGCTGCTTTACCACCTACCTATAAGGAGTTGCAATTACATAGATTGTATCTCGCATGGAACAAGAATTTAGGAGATCTCTACTGGGTCAAATAAGCTCACAAGCTGATTACTGCACAGGAGCAGGATAAGCATATTCGATATTTCCTAATGCTTTTCCAGACTCCAGCTATTCTTGGAACAGGGACTTTGAGGTTCTGTGTGTTTAGCAGCTTTCAACTGATTCCTTTTATAATAGCTTGTTCAGACTGCCTGTGGGCTTGTAGGAAAAAAAAAAAACCCAGGTGTAGATTATAAAATGTGAGAATATTTTTTTCAGTGAACGCTTGAGAAATCTGATGCACTTTTAGCAATAATTAAGTACTTCAGGCCTGAGGAGCCCTTTCCCCAGTGAAAATCGATTAGAGCAATGTCATTACAGCAATGTCTGTCAATTATGGTTAGATTCATATGGTCATCTAAGACTATAAATGTGTGCTGAGCCCTTAGTCACAGATGTTCCAGCTGTGAAGACATGTAATACCCTTTTATTCTACCTTTTCTTCCTAAAGATTGCAGGAGGGAAATATTGTCCATACTAAGAGTCATCCTGAGACTGTAACCCTTATTCTGAAAGTACCTTTCAATCTTTCTCTCTATGCTGAGGCTATGGCAATAGGTCTCTCAGGAACTCACATGTTTATTTCAAACTCCTGCAGCTCACCAGATTAATTTCTGTTGGAAGCAGACCGTTGCAATGAGGCCGGTTATTTTGACTGGGCTTTGACTCTATCCCCTATACAAAGCGACTGATTTACTCTCTATTAATTATACATCAGCTCTAGGGACTGCCTGGTGTTTCTTCTGCAGAGCGTTCATCCATTAAAGCTCTTCCTCAGGTCTGCTGTTTTGAAAAGTAGAGATGGCAGGTGGGGGAAAGATGCAATAGAAAGAGGTTGTCTCATCCTGAAGCTTAACACACATCCCAGCTGTGGGATGCTAGAGAACGTTTGTTCCATGTGAGGCATTATGTTCCGCTTACAGCACAGTATTACTTGTCACAAACTCTTCTGTTTTCTTTAAACCCTATGAGGCATAAGCAAAGGAAATTCCAACAAATTGCTTTTTAACTAATTATAAGAAATCCAATAACACTGGTACCTTATTCCTTTCTGACTAAATATAATGAGATTCGAACGTTGCTTCATCAGGAGAATGACCTAATACAATAGTTTATTGAACCATGAAAGATTCATTAAAACCACCTTGCAAGGTTTGTGTGAAACTGTTTCATGCAGTAGCAAGCTGTGGAGTTGGTTTGAAAAGCAAAAAAAAAAAAAAAAACCCAAACCAAACACAAAAAGCCTAAAGCAGTTACTGTCTCTGTTTGCTTTTACCCATTTTTGTAACACTAGACAACATAATTTGTTCTTAATTAGCTATTATGTTATGGAGATGGCTGCAGAAATATCTCCCTGACTGAGCTGTACTTCATTTGTGGGGGGCTGAGCTTTGTAACCAGATGGCTTTGCAAAGTAACTGGATGTTACTCTCTGGGGTTTTGCACAGTCAGGAGCTGCAGATAATTTCCCAAATTCCAGCAAATTTCCCCAATGAGCTAAATGAAGAGAAGCTGTTCTCCTTCTGTGAAGGTTTGGGAGTTCCCCCACCCCCCACACTTTGTAAAATGACCCAGACTAGAGCTCAGTCGACTGGAAGTTAAATGATGAAGCTATATTTACAGCTTTGCACAATGTACAGCAGATATTTACACTATATACAGAATATTTACAGAAATATACAAATAAAAGGTAATACAGCAACACAACTCCCCTCCCAGAAATCAGAGACCCCAGGAGGGGCTCCCAACCACCCTTCCACCTTCTCCCCACCCCTGTACCTTACCCCAAGGTTTGCCTTACGTGCAAGGTAAATTAGGAGGATCGGCCAGGGGGGTTAGAAGAAAAGTGGTTAGTGAGGATTAATCAGCAGAGGAGCCAGAGCCCAGAAGCTGCTAGATCACCCAGCAGCTCCTGTTCCAGCAAGAACCAGAGAGAGACTCTTATCAATTGTTTTGGTTAGTGTTCCCAAACAATTCTCCAGCAAGCGTATGAGTGAAGTAGACATCATGATGTTTTCCTTTCACATCCTGTAGTGTAATTTTCTCTATTAAATATTCCAATTAGCCTCAAACCAGCACACCTCCCATGATCTCAGCTTTGCTTTGTTCACTGAGACAGAGAGACCAGGGCTGTTTCAAGATGATTTATAAAAGATACTAAAAGGTAGATTTATGAGTTGCGATTATTTTTAAAATTGAAATGTCACAGTGGGTTGAGGAAACAAGTCAGGCTCTGGGTTAATTAATTTTCCTGGCATGTGATCTGGTATTTGGAGTGTCTGACAGAGAGAGGACTCAATTTTATTTTACCCTCTGATGGGTTTTGCTCAGGACGTTACTGAGCATGACACTTCCAAGAAACTAATGTATTTCAGATGATTTATCCATCTAATAAACCTGCCTGACTTGTGTTGTGCTGGTGCTCCGTGCATGCTCTTCGTGAACAGGAATTCAGATGCAGGGTTCTAGTACCCCTAGGACTCACTGAAGTTCAGTGGGACATACTGGGTTGACATCATCTGGGTTGATGAAAAACTCGACATGAGCCTGCAATGTGCGCATACAGCCCAGACAGCCAACCAAGTCCTCGGCTGCATCAAGAGCAGCGTGGCCAGCAGGGCAAGGGAGGTGATTCTGCCACTTTGCTTTGCTCTTGTCAGACCCCACCTGGAGTACTGTGTGCAGTTCTGGAACCCTCAGCACAGGAAGGACATGGAAGTGTTGGAGCGGGTCCAAAGGAGGCCATGAGGATGATCAGAGGGCTGGAGCAGCTTTGCTGTGAGGACAGGCTGAGAGAGTTGGGGCTCTGCAGCCTGGAGAAGAGAAGGCTTCCAGGAGACCTTAGAGTAACCTTCCAGTATCTGAAGGGGGCCTACAGGGAGGCTGAGGAGGGACTATTGACAAGGTCTTGCAAGGACAGGACAAGGGGCAATGGGTTTGAACTGGTAGAGGGAAGATTTAGACTGGATGTTAGGAAGAAGTTCTTTACAGTGAGGGTGGTGAGGCAGTGGCACAGGTTACCCAGGGAGGTTGTGGCTGCTCCCTCCCTGGAGGTGTTCAAGGCCAGGTTGGAGGAGGCCTTGAGTGAGCTGTACTAGTGGGAGGTGTCCCTGCCTATGGCAGTGTGTTGGAACTGGATGATCCTTGAGGTCCCTTCCAACCTTACCATTGTATTCTATGATTCTATACCAGTTCCCAGAGGTGAAGTGAAATTTTCTTTCTTTGTCCATTAGTGAAATTTTCTTTGTCCATTATTCAGCAATACTTGACTTCCTAAACTGATCATTCCTTTTTCCTCATCAGGGTAAGAGTTCAAACCACTAACCTGGGGTAGCTTTTACTCCATATGCTTCCATCTGAAGTTCACGAAACAAGGTTGTTTTTCTTCCCTGCGTGAATGATAGAATTGTGTTTCCCACAAGCCTTGGAGACACAGCACACACTTTTGCTTCCAACACTTTGAGCTTCTGTCCTAATTGTCCAAGCATTTTTCCTATTTTTCCTTTTTTTTTCCCCTCATTTTTCCCCATTTTGCTTTCCCCCTGCTTTTCTCCTGACCGTCGTAACAAAAATTACAAAAGCAGAATAAACCAGTGAATTTCATTCTTTCTTCTTCTTGTATAATATCTGTGTGATGGGAGGGAACAATGCTAGTGACTTCAGTGAAATTCTGTCCTTTACACAACTCTATATCAGCCAGATCTTTTAAACCAACCACTTTCCCCTTCTAAAATTAATTTTTCTGATCAGAGCTCATCCTAGCAACCTGATCTGAAATCACTCCTAGCTAGAAGGAGTTAAAGCAGGATGCAGTGCTGCCTCTGCCAGTGCCCACAGAAATTCTGTATGTTTTAGGAGATTCAAAAGATTTTCAGGAAGGAGGAGGATTTGGCTCTTTCCTGTAATATGGTGTGGGCTTGTGCATAGTCATAGGAGAAGTCAAATATGCACACAGGCTTTAGTGCCTGTGGCTTGAGTACACATTCTAGATTTGTTTTTCTAGCTGGCAGCAGAGAGGATGAAATGCCAATGTTGACAGTTTAGCTGAGATTTGAAGTTTATTTTCTGTTTGTTTAGTTGTAAGCTAATTTTTTTTTCCCCCACATCTTTTTCAAGCTGTGATCTTACCCTATTATTCAAATGTTTGTTTTCTTACTGGTTGGCACCAACCAAGAGATGCACTCAAACAAGGCTTATTATCTAGGTTAAGAACACAAAACAAATATCTGCTATTCACTAAGTGTAAAAATGCAGGTGGCATTGCCATCTGTGTATCTATTTTTTACCTATGCTCTTATTAAGACATTGTGTTATATGTTTTTTGTTGTTTGTTTTTAGGGTAGCTCAAAGAATTTTTTCAGTTTGAGATTTCCTCATGCCTTAAATGTAGAAGTTATAGATTAGTCCTTTTTTTTTTTTTTTTTTCCCCCGACAAGCAGATGACTTAGTTTTATTGTAGAATCAGTTGGCTTGGGAAAGGCCTTTAAGATCAAGCTCTATCATCACAGTATCACCAAGGCTGGAGGAGACCTCAAAGCTCATCAAGTCCAACTCGTTAGCACAGACCTCAAGACCAGACCATGGCACCAAGTGCCACGTCCAAACCCGCCTTGAACACCTCCAGGGATGGTGAGTCAAACACCTCCCTGGGCAGCCCATTCCAGCAGGCAATGACTCTCTCAGGCAACAACTTTCTCCTCACCTCCAACCTAAACTTCCCCTGGTGCAGCTTGAGACTGTGTCCTCTTGTTCTGGTGCTGCTTGCCTGAGAGAAGAAAGCAACCTCCTCCTGGCTACAACCACCCTTCAGGGAGTTGGAGACAGCAAGAAGGTCTCCCCTGAGCCTCGTCTTCTCCAGGCTAAACAATCCCAGCTCCCTCAACCTCTCTACATAGGGCTTGTGCTGGAGGCCTCTCCCCAGCCTCGTTGCCCTTCTCTGGACATGTTCAAGTACCTTCTTAAATTGAGGAGCCCAGAAGTGGACACAGTACTCAAGGTGTGACCTAACCACATGAACCATCATGATCTAATTCTACTTGTATACCAAACTTAGTGCAATAAAGTGTCTGCTGCTTCCGTACACTTAGCTTATTACAATAGTACTAAGTATTTAGTACAATAGTACTAAGCTAAGCTTAGTGCAATAGAGTGTCTAGTGCTACACAATTGACATGGATGTCTTCTGAGGTGTGTCTGAGGAAACTGGGCTTGCTTAGCTTGGCCAAAAGGAGACTGAGGGGAGACATCACTCTCTACCTCTCACTCTCAACTCTGAAAGGAGGTCATGTCAAGGTGGGAGTTGGTCTCTTCTCCCAAGTAGGAAGGTATAAGACAAGAGGAAATGTTCTCAAGTTCTGTGCCAGGGGAGGTTTGCACTGGAGATTAGGAAGATTTTTTTCCCTAAAGGGGTGGTCAAACCCTGGAACAGGCTGCCTGTGGAAGTGATGAATCTCTCCCTGTCCCTGGAGAGATTAGAAAAACACACAGAAGTGGTGTCGAGGAACATGGCTTAGTGGTGTCCTGGTAAAGCTGCGTTAACAGTTTGACTTGATGACCTTATGTGTCTTTTCAAACCTAAATGATTCTGTGATATCAAATGGTGGCTTAAAATGTGGCAAATCAGTTGCAGTCTGATGGGTACAGAGCTGGTGGGTACACGGAAAGCAAGCACCCTTTGAGGTCATCATTGCTTTCCATAAGTAATGTTGTTTATAGGTGTCTAAAAAACAAACAAACTAAAGCTCTTGTCTAATAATAACTGTCTTTATATTATTTATACTATTGGAAAATGACCTTTTTCACTGAGACAAACTAGTAGTGTCTCCTTGCTGATAACATGCAACAGGAACACAGACTTCATTTAATGTAGTACTTGTGCTTCAATCTGTTATGTCAAAGCATTATATTAGTAATAAAATACTAGGTAGAGGTGATGTGTTGCTTTTTTTTTTTTTTAATGTTAGGATATTTAATAAATGATTTCATTGGAGAATATCTCCAGCTCCCCCCAGATTATAAGATTGACAACCATAATGGAAAAGCTGAGTGTGTCTGAGGATGTCAGATTAAAAAAAACCTGAACACAACGGAGTTTATATAGTCTCATGTTTCCACTTACTGCCACTGAGTAATCTCCAGTGGAGACTGGATAATCACATGGGGAAGAGTAGGACTCAAATAGTACTTAGCTAAAATTAAAAGCCCTTCCTTTAGCATTTTTAGTTACAGCAGTGACTTGCTGCATGCTTAATGGCTGAGTCCTGCAAAGGGCTGTTGGCTGGGAGGAAGCGGAGTGCTTATCTCTTCTTAGAATACATCCACCCGTAATAATGTCACTTTGCCTGGATTCACTGCTTTGGCCAATTTATTCACATCCTTTGTACAAGCCTACAAGTATTAGGAGAAAAATATCCTATTTGGATAAGCATTTGTTCTGCAGCCACAGATAAGATGGTTTTTGTACTGTGCTCTGTTTTAATAATCACTCCAGGCAGTATTGTGTTTTACAGCTCTAAGTCCTGATGGCTGTGGGTTTTGGTTTTTTGGGTTTTTGGTGTTGTTTTTTTTTTTTTGGTGTGGTGTGTTTGTTTTTTTGGGGTTTTTTTTTTTTTTTGGTGGTTTTTTTTGGTTGAAAAAAAAATCTTTAAGCTAGAGATTTAATTTTAAATATGTCCAGCTGAAATAATCATAATTAAAAGAAAAAAAAAATTGTGTTTGACAGTTTTGTTTACATCTTTAAAATTATTAGAAAGAGACCTCAAAAGGTGAACTTTACTTGAATTTAATTAGAGGATTAGACTGAGTATGACAATTTAGGTGTTGTAGCCAGCAGTTTGATGTGATCTGACTCAACTGACTTCATTAAAAAAGAAAAAAGGACAGATGAAAAAAAAACTCAAACCAAAACCCACCCAAAATCTCACCCTACTGCCAGGCAAAACCACCCCAGCCATCAAGAAACCATCTCCCTAGAATCTGCTGACATTCTGTTGAGTTTGTTCTTTCTTTTTCTCTGAACATATTTCAGAATAATTAAGTTTTCCAGCTTCAAGAAATACTTTACCCATTTTCTTTAGCTATCTTGGATTTAATGCAAACAATTAAAAAAAAAAATCATTATTTGAACAAAAAATTCTAACTAGTTACTTGTTCACGCCAGAAAAGATGGAAATCCCTGTTTTAAAATGTAAATGAATTCCATTCATATAATCTTTATACATTTCACATTGCTCTGCTGATTACTATTTCTGGCAGATATCATTCTAAACCTGCTTTTTCGTTCCTTGAATCACCAAGACTTTATTTAATTTTACTTCAATTTTATGCACTCTGAGTCGTGGTACACAGGAATTCTTTGTTAAATGTCTCAGCCAGTCTAGCATAAAATTGAATTTTGTATTTTTTTTTCAAATTTAATGTTTGTGGCATTCATATTGTTCCAAATTATGTTAGAGCACTTGGTTGCTGTTGTATCTTCTTTTTATTTATTTTTTTAATAATGGTATTATATCTGCTTCAAATGTTGACACTTCTGTATAGAAAAGTTTAGAAACCAAATCAAATGCCCACAGGATGGTTTAATTGTGATTGGGACAATGTGCCAACATCCTTCAGCTTCTATTGAAGCCAGACCATGGGGCCACAAGTATTATCACAAAGCATAACCAGGATGGTTTCTTCAACAGAAAAACTACTTGATTCAAAATAGACACTTTATAGATTTTTATCTATAAGATTCCTCTTTTTGCTAACACAGATTATTAGTGGACTTTATATTTTGTTCTAGTAGAAATTTAAAAGGTGCTGTGAATTTCTTTTCTTTATTTCAAAGAGTTTTATCAATACATTTCAGAATTTCTTTCTCTTGAACTTGAGATTTCCTCGAGTTGCTGGTCTGGGTAGAGTTTTGGTGACAACTCATTTCCAACGTTAAACCAGGTCATTAACCTAACAACAACTTGAACAATACTCTGCTTTGCAAAGACATCCTAGAGAAAGGACACTTTTAACAGTGAAAGGTCTTAAATCAGACTGGAGTTTGTGTCTTTTACGAAAGTATAAATCTTTCTGAAATAATAACCAGCAGGAGTATGCCTATTTTTCTATTGTGGTGTTCTTTTCCTTCTGAAGATTCTTACAGTGAGTTCTTTACAGTGAGGATGGTGAGGCACTGAAACAACTTGCCCAGAGAGGTGTGGATGCTCTCTCCCTGGAGGTGTTCAAGGCCATGTTGGATGAGGTCTTGAGTAACCTGTGCTAGTGGGAGATGTCCCTGCCTATGGCAGGGGATTGGAACTAGATGATCCTTGAGGTTCCTTCCAACCTTACCATTCTATGATTCTACGATTCTAAGCTTAAAGCCTATTGTAATAGAGAATTTCAATGATATGCTATGAACCTTTTTGATTCCATGAAAAAAATCATGACTAAGAACTAAGTCAGCAACCAGGGCTGGAGTATTTGAGCTGGATTGTGAGACAACGAAGGTGGTTAAGCACTGGAACACGTTGCCCTGAGAGGTGGTTGGGGCCCCATCCCTGGAGATATTCAAGGTGATGCTTGACTGGGCTCTGGGTGACCTGATTTTAATTGAGGATGTCCCTGCTGACTGCAGGGAGGTTGAACTGGATGACCTTTAGTGGTCATTTCCAGCCTGGGTGATTCTATGATTCTGTGTTGAAACAGTCAGGTGTTAGCACAACCAATAGCTCATGAAAGGGCTTGAAGGGCTCTTAGGGAAGTAACTGGGTTCCCTGTAGACTCAGAGGCCTGTGGGCACATGGAAGATCCAGCAGATGTGTTCTCGTCTTGGTTTGAGCTGGGGGCAAGTCCTTTATCCAAAGGAGTAAATAAATGCACTCACACAGAATTGGAGGCTAAATAGAAATACTATCTACAAAAGTAAGCAAAATACAAGAGGTGTCAGGGTAAAAGTGTGTGTGTACATATATGTGTGTGTGTATATATATATATATATATACACACACGCAGAATCAACCCTGGCCTAACCTGCCAACTAAGCCCCAAACCAGGCTTCTATTGAGTCTAAATAAAGCCCCAAGATAGGCTTCATTTAGACCTTTGCTGAGCCTTGGCTATGCCTCACTGATGCAGCAAAAAATACTCCCTAGCCAACTAAACCTCCCCCACACTGCAGTCACAGAATCACAGAACCTGAGAGGTTGGAAGTGATCATCAACTCCAGAGATCATCAGGTCTGACCCCGCTGCCAAGGCAGGATCACCCAGGGTAGTTCACACAGGAACACATCCAGGTGGGTTTGAAAGTCTCCAGAGAAGGAGACTCCACAACCTCTCTGAGCAGCCTGTTGCCACAACAAACATGGGTTTTAGATACAATGATTCCCTGGAGGGACAGTCTGAATGAGTTGGGGTTGTTCAGTCTAGAGAAGAGAAGGTCTCAAGGAGACCTTATTGTCACCTTTCAGTACCTGAAGAGGGCTTACAAGAAAGCTGGTGAGGGACATTTTAGGATGTTGAGTAGTGATAGGATTAGGGGGAATGGATCAAAGCTACAGGAGTGGTGATTTAGGTTAGGTGTTAGGAAGAAGTTCTTCACCGTGAGGGTGATAAGACAGATTGCCCAAAGAAGAGGTGGGAGCCCCATCCCTGGAAGTTTTTTAAGACCAAGATGGATGTGGCTCTGTGATCTAATGAAAAGTGTCTTTAACCATGGCAGGGTGCTTGTAACCCTCGAGGTCCTTTACAACCCTGACAATCATGTAGTTATGTGACTTCAAGCTGGGGAAAGAAGAAAAGTATTATCCCCTTATGCTTCACCTGTACCCAGAAATATGCCTTAGTAACACCAAGATCCAAACATCAATTTCTGCTTCAACCTTCAGCTATCTACTAGATTCTGAGAACAACTATTTAGAACTGAAAGTAAGTAAAGTTTTAACCCAAATGAAGTAAAATTTCACTAAAGCCCAAAGGAAATCCATGGTCGTGGTGTCCCTGAACTACAGAGCTGCTTAATATAGAATCATAGAATGGTAAGGTTGGAAGGAACCTCAAGGATCATCTAGTTCCAACTCCCTGCCATAGGCAGGGACATCTCCCACTAGTACAGGTTACTCAAGACCTCATCCAACCCGGCCTTGAACACCTTCAGGGAGGGAGCATCCACAACGTCCCCAGGCAACCTGTGCCAGTGCCTCACCACCCTCACTCCAAACAACTTCCTCCTAACATCCAGTCTAAATCTCCCCTCTACCAGTTCAAACCCACTGCCCCTTGTCCTGGCATTGCAAGACCTTGTCAATAGTCCCTCCCCAGTCTTCCTGTAGGCCCCCTTCAGATACTGGAAGGCTACTCTCAGGTCTCCTGGAAGCCTTCTCTTCTCCAGGCTGCAGAACCCCAACTGTCTCAGCCTGTCCTCATAGGAGAACTACTCCAGCCCTCGGATCATGTTGAAATGCTTTTCATTGGTTTTGGAAGCTACACTGAATTGAGTGCTCCTTCTGACTTCTAACAGTTGTAGTGATTTGTTTCCAACTGTGCCAGAGGTAAGATCACAACCATGATATTGTATTGAAAGGAAGTTCCACCATCTTTGTAAAACTCTTTATGAATAGAAGTACACACACAGATGTACCTTGCAGTGTGTTTTCAGGATCCCACTGCGCAACGGTCCAGATAAAATATTTCTTTTCTTTTTAGAAGGTCAAGATTGTGATAATCACAACTCAGTGGTTGACAAATGTACTTCCTGCAACTACACTGCTAACCCTTGGTGGATTAAATAAATGAGAAAAATCCATCAAAAGAAAACCAAATAGCTGCCCTCGGTGTGAACCTGGCTTAGGGAAGAAAAGTGTTTCTCCTGCTTAGGCTAGAAAAATGGGATTTTCCCCCAACAGGTAGGGAAAGATTTCCCAATATAGATGAGGTGGGGTGGAATTTAATAGGAAATGGTAAGGTTTTTCCCCTTTCTTGTGGTGATTTTAGTGATCAGAAATGTCTACCTTGCAAAAGAATAAAATTATGGAAGTTCTTTATCCCACCTTAGCTTTTCTGGTTGTAGGGGGCTCTAAACCTATTAGCTTCTGCCATAACTTTTTAGTCCTGTATATTGATCCCTCATTAGACAGTAATTTTTTTCTGCCAGGCAGTTATTTTCCTGAATATAATGTTGGTTGCATAAATTTATTATAAGTCTATTCCCAGTTAATATGAAGAAATCAGAGAACTTGATGTTTCCTTACTCAAACTGTAATCTCAAGGCATCCTCCGGTGGCCTCTCATCATGAATTCTTTACAACTTAGATCAAGTAGTATAGTTATGTCCTTAAGTTAATAAGACAGAAAGAAAAGTTGAATTGCTGTTTAATAATAAATTCCTTTAAATCTGGTGGGAGTCTGAACCAGTATTATAGCAGAACTGTTTGAATGCCCTGAATTTACACAATACACACAGGTAGCTCTTGAATGCCCTGAATTTACACAATACACACAGGTAGCTCAACAGCTTGACTCAAGCTGTGAAGAAGCTTAACTGCTATTCTGTATAGGAGTTATGGCTCGGTGAGAAGAACCAGTCTAGCACTTCACCTCCAGACCATCTGTAGGTCTTTCATGTTCTTTCTGCATAACATCTTGATGGTATACCCTGACCTATCAATCCACATAATTGACACTCTCAGTCAGAATCCCATCATTTCATAACTCCAGAGCTCTGCCTTTGACAAATTGATGCTTTCCTGCTCATCTCTGTCAAGACTGCTGCTGGAAGGGTGACTTTCTGATCTTGCTGGTCTTTGTCTACATCATCTGCCATTTAACTGGCCATTTTTCACAGAGTCACACAATGTTAGGGGTTGGAAGGGACCTCCAGGGATCATCAAGTCCAAACTCCGTGCCAAAGCAGGATCACCAAGTGCAGGCTACACAGGAAGACGTCCAGGTTAACTTTGAAAGTCTTCAGAGGAGGAAATTCCATCTTTAAAAGGAAGGAGACTTCCCCTTTAAAACATTCTGTTTTCTATTGTATGAAACATTAGATGCTACACTCTTAGAGGTTGGTACACTATTAGTTCAAATTTCCAGTGATATTAACTTTCTGTCTCAGAAGGTGGAGGAGTTTGGCAAATATCTGCAAAGCTACTCTCTTGATGATGTTCAATGACAGGACAAGGGCCAATGGTTGGAAGTTGAGGCATGGGAAGTTTCATGGAAACATGA
>VWZE01000173.1:0-20951 GCA_013396675.1 Eubucco bourcierii
GTAGACAGCAATAAGGTCCCCCCTGAGCCTCCTCATTCGTGTCCCCGTATGGGTCTGTTAGTTCCTGGAATTCTTCGAATTGTTATCTGGTGATTGTCATGGATATCTTGTCTTTGCTGAGATGTTATCTGGTGATGTCTCTGCAGAAGGGGCGTCTGGCGACTGTGCCGGTGAATTTGTAGTTTAACCCTTACACTTAGGCTTAACATAAATCTTAATAAACAATATCCTATTTTATAGCTCTTTACAGTGTGTATGCACGTATTCTGAGTATGGTGCAAATGGTTATGGGCCAGTGTGATAGACACCTTTGCCAATTCATGATTGTCTGGTTCTGGTTTTTATCTTGGTCCTTCTCAGGTGGGTAGAAGCAGTGTTGAGAATAGCAACAGCGAGTTAACGTCATCAGCAATCCAACTGCAAGCTGAGCCTGCCCACTTATTGGTTGGGTGGCATGTAATGAGGGCAGAACTTCTCTCTGACCCTAACTATCCTGAGGTCAGCTGAGGCCCTACAGCAGGGGGTGAAATTGCGGTTTGTACCTTCTTCTGTCTATAGAAAAGAATAACTTGTCCTGCTGGACTGTTAGCCTGACAGTTTCAAAACTCCCCAAAACAATCTTAGAAACAGTTTCCAAGTTTCTTCTGAGCAATACTGGGAGTTACAGTGAGATGCTGTAAACCACTAAAATAACTGTAAAGGTATGCTGGTCATGCTGTGCTTTTGGGGATCTAAGAGTTGAAGGCAAGGACATACTGGATCTGGCAGTTTCTGACTTGAAATTGGAATAGATATTTTTTTTTTCCCCTACTCTCAATTTTTAAGAAGTCTGGATTACAATTACAAATTTTCTTGTCTCCTTTCCAAGTTAGTGCTATTTAATAATAGATGTTAAAGGCTAATTCTCCTTGTGTGCTGTTGCCTATCCTTCCTGCTGTGTTGCAGTGATTTGGCTGGTTTTGGCTTCAAGAAAAGTCCTTTAGCTGCTGCAGTCAGACAGTTAGAGCATCCTCAGGCTAATTTTAATTACAGCAATGGCTGCAAGTAACTCTGAAGCTTGGAGGATGATTTTACTTCTGTGGCAGGTAGAGCTTTGAATTGACAATCATCCAACTTTGCTATAAGGGATTTTCAGGTTTTCTTGCCATACTGCATTATGCTGCAGTACCAGAGTAGCTTCACTGCTGCAGCACTTCTGTCCCCTGGTTTTCTCTTTGGACTAAAGCTGAATACAAGAGAATTAGTTTGTCCTACATTCCCCAGCAAGGGTGAAAACACACACAAAGTCCTCTTACATCACCCTGTTCTGTTATTCTCCTACATATATAAATTTTCTGTTATAACCACCCATAAATAGTTAAGAAGAGCGTACTGACTCCTGTGCTTTATTGTGCAAAATGTATCTGATGATGCAGGCAGGTCTTATGACAGCTTCTCAAGGGTTTTGCAAGTACTGCCAGAATCTAAAAGTACTTTAACCCTCATTTATAATGCTGGGTGCAACTTGGGAATTTTTGCTTTATAAGGGAAAACTTTTTCCTTTGATTTTTCTTGGCACTCCAGGTGAACTCGTGGCAATCCTCTTTCCCCCTTTCCTGTGCCCTTTGCATTTAACTGAGGCTTGGAATTCAGATAGTCACCCCACCTGAGATTTAATAAGTTTCTTTGAGACCAGTAATGAATCACAATGAATGCATACCCTGTTTCCTAGTATTTGCTAAATATAAAGGTGGGACCGAGTCATGGTGTCCTCAGTTGTCACTTGGACCACATGAACCTTCTCGACAAAATTGATCTCTATCTTTATAGCTGTAAGGATTTTTCTTCACTGTTGCAGCTGAGGGAGATTCTCCTGCACTTCATGGCTTGAATGCTTAGGAATTGACTTCAAATTTCCAACCTACATATGTGTTGATGGGTAGTTTAAAGCCGATTGTCCTTGTGTCAGTAGTGTAGCCTTAAACAGGGATGATAAAAAGAACTATTCAGGTTTATCTGTGAATGTAGTGACCAGTGATAATCCTGTCCTTTCTTAGCTGATTTTTGGGAGGCTGAACACATTTTAATCCGCTCTTGCATGGTAGGCTGTTTCCCCATACAGTCTTGTTCACCTGGACCTAAGGGAGGAGGGATTCAGGTGGTACAGATGTCTAGCATCCTCGATCTGATCCCTCCAGCACTTGTTTAACTCTCTTACTGCAAGAAGTAGATAGTATTTAAAAGCAATGCAGATTTTATTCACATTTGCATGTTAAGGTCTATGCCACCTTAACTACTTGGAATCACTTAATTTTAGCTATGTGAATAAAACAGTTGCAGTGTGGCCTGGAATTAACCTACTTTGGGAACTACTGTGACATTTTTCTGTTGTCAACCTTTTTCTTTCTTTCCTTTTTTTTTTTTTACACATTGGTCATTTAATTTTGGGGTGGATTGTGTGGTTTGAGGGTTTTTTGATTGTTTCATTTGTTTCTGTTGTTGTTTTTAAATATAATCAGTTACACACATATTTTCTAATACCGCTCTACTTGGTGTTGATTAATGTATTCAGTGCACGGTCCATCACTGATTTTATTTACTTTTTAATATTTTTTTTCAATATTACTTTTTAATTTAGTTTGAGAGGCATAAGACTTCGATTTCAGTAAAAAAATTGGAAGCCTAATATTCTGCTCACCACAGTAATTAAAGATTGGAAGGAAGATTTGCCTTGAAAATATTGTACACATAATAAAGTAGGAAAATGTGCTGGCTTACACTTCTGGTTTAAAAGATTGCTTGCTTGTTTGTTTTTTGAAGCCCTGAAGTGAGCCACCAGGGTCTAGGAGCAATTGTTTTCATTGTTATGGTATGGGTTAACTTTCTTGGCAATTGACTGGAAGATCTTCTAAAGCTTAATCCAGGAATCACTGTAAATCGCTTCTGTCTAAGGCAAGATTCTTTTCTCTCCGGAGGGAGAAGAATGAGTAGTGGAAGAGAAACGAACTTGAATGGTAGTTCAGGGCTGGGGGGCAAGTGTATGCTGGTATGGCAGCCAGTGTGTAGCTTTTAGGGAAAGAAACCCCTGTAAAGATGTTCTGGAGTCTGGGTTGTCAGCTGCATGTGTGTACATACATATACCCCCACCTGTCTCTCTCTCTTGTGTGTAACAACACCAGCCGTCATCCATTTCAGGGGTTTTGCTGTTTCTCATCAATATAACTTTTGTAATTTTATTTTTTAGTATTTCTCTTTTTCCAGATTTTAGAACAGCTAAACTCTGGCTAACGGCCACAATTACCTCTCAGTAGGGGGTTGGGGAAGGAATGCAATTGCTATTGTCAGTGAGCGTCCAGTAGCACTGGGCAGCAGAGGTGAAATTCATCTCCCTTGTCACCAGACACTCTAGTGGCGTCTCTCCTCATCTGTATAAATTTTGGTCTTTAACAGTATGCAAGAGCACAGAAGAGATGCAACACCTTTTGCTGTTTTATTATAGTTAAGTGCTTTGAAGAGTTTCACAAAATATGATGTCATCTCTACTGTGCCTGCTTTTCCTGGTGAGAGACCAATGGCCATACTTTGCCTGATGCTGATGTAACTTGTCTGGCTCCTTGAACAAGACTTTGTTGCATCTTCCTATTTCACCTGTTCTCCCTGCTTTGGTTTGGTTTGGGTTTTTTTTCTTGCTTAATTGGGATTCAGGACTTAAAATCTTTTCCTTGAAGAAGAGCTGAGTTTTGTTCCTTGTCAGAGAGAGTAAAGTAGAGTTACCGCTACATGAGTATGTTGTTCTTGTGTATTGATTCAAGGAAGGTATCAGCTACTAGGCTGAAGGATTGGCCAAACTTCCTGAGAGCACATAAGGAACGTGTTGGCAGCAGATGGTTTGTCTCATTAACTGGAGCATATATTGGAACTACATGCCTTTGAAATTACTCCTGGAGCTCTTTGAAGTATTCTCACTCGGTGCACTGCTCCTGTTGCTCTCCCTGGCACAGGCATAGCCACCATATACTGATGAGCCCTGGTCCTTATTCGCTGAGCAGAGGAGAAGATTGGTTGCCAGAAGGTGGTTTTGGTTGACAGTGGCCCACAGTGGCCACTATGGGTTTATGCTAAATGGTGGTTACATTGTTCACTGTAGGAAGTCTTACTCAGAGTTGTGCAAGCTTAGTGCTTGTTACAGTTTGGCTCAGCTGCACCATGTTCAGCAAAGACTTTTTCAGTGTCATGTCAGGCTCAATCGAATGAGGTATACAAATTCCACAAGTCTTATTTCTCATTTCTTTTGTGTTCCTTAGGGTGTTTCAAAGATGACCGTATCGTGTTCTGGACTTGGATGTTTTCAACTTATTTCATGGAGAAATGGGCCCCCCGGCAAGATGACATGCTCTTTTATGTCCGTCGAAAGCTGTCCTATGTCAGTGGGGATAGCACCGAGGGGAAAAGGGTGAGTAATGATATGTTTTGACCTAGGAAATGTAACACAAGAAGGACATCAAACTGTTGGAGCAAGTCCAGAGGAGGACCACGAAGATGATCAGAGGGCTGGAGCACCTCTCCTATGAGAACAGGCTACAAGAGTTGGGCCTTTTCAGCCTGGAGAAGAGAGGGCTTTGAGGAGACCTTGTAGTAGCCTTCCATTATGTGAAGGGGGGGCCTGCCGGAGGGCTGGGGAGGAACTATTTATAAAGGCTTGTAATGACAGGACAAGGGGTAGTGGGTTTAAACTGGCAGAGGGAAGATTTAGACTAGATGTCAGGAGGAAGTTCTTTACAGTGAGGGTGGTTGCCCAGGGAGGTTGTGGCTGCTCCCTCCGTGGAGGGGTTCAAGGCCAGGTTGGATGAGGCCTTGAGCAACCTGTTCTAGTGGGAGGTGTCCCTGCCTATGGCTGGAGGTTGGAACTAGATGTTCTTTGAGGTCCCTTCCAACCCGTACCATTCTATGATTTGGTGTTCTGGACTGCAAACCCAAGGATAAAAGTTTTCCTGCTCTGTGCACCACAAGAAGTTCTGCAAAACTGGCTTGCAGAGAAATAGTGTGGTTAACACTGGGAACAGCAGCAGTGTAAGGGAGGCCTGAGGAAACAGAGTTTGCATGCTTTTTTGTTGGTCTGCCTGCAGAGGGAGGATATCAATGCCAATTTTTGTTTTTGTTTTTCAGTGATGCCTTATAAATTGAATGTTTGGATTTGTAGAAAGGGAGAGAAAAAGGAGGAGGAAGATGATCGCTCTGGTATTTCAGAAAGAACTCTTCCTGAGATACTAGAGTATCAGGAATGAACACTTCTACTCAGTAGCAGAATACATGCAGGCTTCTGGAGCTGGGGTACAGTAATGACAAAGTGAAGAAGTGGCTACATTCCCATTATCTACATTTTAAATGATATGCTTCATATACTGTTTCTTGAAAATGTATAATTAAATAGCTTAGTGCTACTGCACAAGTATTATCTCATTAGAGATTTGAGAAACTTCTCAGCATTTCATGGTAGTTTTTGTCTCAGCTGGGGAAAACAGATGCAAGAGAAATTACGGGTTTATTGAGCATTAAGGATATGGCTGCAGAGGTCCAAAAGCAGAAATATAGTAGAAGGTAAAACTGGATTAACTTTCTGGCATATTTAGTAATTTACACAGGTTTTGAGTCACAGACACATGTACATGTTGTATGCAAGAGTGTTTTTAACCAGGTACACCAGAGTTTGTCATCACATTTAAACACAGAGAAGAATCCTAGTTGTCATCTCCCATGAGAAGAGGATTCCATATTCTCCCGTGTTTTTGTTGGAGTTACAGGAAATAGGCAGAATTATTGTAATGAAAATTTTTCACTATTAATAATTATATCAATTTTTTGATATCCAGGCAGAGATTGTTGATAACTATGAAAACTGTTTATTAACATTAAATTTTACCAGAAACCTTATTTACAAGGTTCAAAACACAGGGTTTGGAAATTTATACATACAGGGAACAGGCAAAACTGGAACACTTTAAAGGCAACTAACATAAACAAACATTTTTACTGGAAGAGAAGGTTTGTGCAGTCACTTAAACTGCTTGCAGTTAGTTATCCTGCTTAGCCACTGGATAGATGCAGGAAGCTCCTTTCTGCTTATGGCAGAAGGCAATTAATGATTACAAGAGGCTTGAGGTATTTACTCACAAGAATATCATGGGGCAATACCCAAAGCACTTGGTGGGGCTACTGCTGGGTCAAAAGCTGCTAGAGGCTTTGGAGCTTCCTCAGGCTCCTGGACGCTTCAGAAAAGGAGGCAGACGATCTCTGACCTGGTCCTGGCTCTCTTGGCAGCAGGCTCTCATGTGCAGGCAGATGTCTTGCGATGTGCAGTCCCAGCATGGTGTGATGCTGGCTGTGCAGGCTGAATGCATGGAGGCATCAGAGCCTGATCCTGCTCGCTGGGGTCCTACCCAGCTCAGGATCGATGAGGCAGTAAGCAGGCAGGGATACAATAGCAGAGAGCCCCCATCAACCCGAGACTGATGGGCCTTTGGACATAGATTAGCCAATCAGGATGACAGTTTGACCAGTTTGCCCATATTAGGTGAAGCTGGGGCTTTTGTCCTCTTTCCCTGTGGCCACCACCCCCAGCACAGAAGGAGGGGGAGCACGCCTGGGCAAGCCAGGACATGTACAAGCCCACCTTGGGCCTATTTAGGCCTACCACGACAATTATCTTCGGTCTTCCCGTCACCCCTCCAATTGGGTTCCATCATGGCAACCACTGAGGAGAAGGTGGCAAAATGGTTTTCTTTCTTTATTGGATGAGTGATTTAGTTGTCTGTGAACAGCATACTTGGACCTTTTGGAGTAAGCTGCATTCCCATTTCACATCAAACAGTATTGTGGCTTTGTTCAGCCTAATAAAAGTCTGAGTTGTTTGCCCTCTTATCCTTCCAAAACGGAAGCAAACCTGAGAGGAAGCCTGGTCACTTAAATTCATTTACAGACCCCTGAACAACCTCTATTGAACTTAACAGTTTGAAGTGCTCAGATCACTCACGGGAGAGGAGACTGAAGTGAACCCTTACATTTACTCTCAGTGCTTTTATTTAAGCCTTCCAAAATAATCATAATTTTTTTTTTTTTTTGAGGAGGTTTCATAAGTGGCAATAACTATGTAATCAGCATTAGTGAATCACTTACTGTAGCAACTAAGACAGGGAATGTGTCTTATAGCACACACTGTATTTTATAGTGCACTCCTGACTGCTTTTTGCTCAACCTCTGAGAAATGTAACTTTTCTGTGACTTTAATGTATTTTGGATGTTTTCCAAACAGTGTAGTTGGTGATTCTGTGGTGTCTCAGCAGCTCTCCTCCTGTTTGATTTTTTTAGCAGTTCCAGTTCCTCTTGTATCTCATTTTTGAGCCTGACTTCAGAGTTTGGTGAGACTTGGTGAGACACCAAACAACTGCTCGTACTTTTTGAGTTAGGACTAGACAGGCTTTTATTTAACTTTGTAATTTTTTTGAAAGATGGTGTTGAAATACCAAAGTTGTATCATTGAAAGGGGGAGATGATTTTCTTCTTGAGCCATTCAGAAACCTGCTATTAGGTAGCTGTAGAAGTAGATTTATTTGTAGCTTGGGCATATAGCAAAGCAAGTTGATAGTAGTTCTTACATAGGCACTATAGATGTACTCTGCCTTTGCCTGACAATTGTAGCCTTTGACTGAGGAGTGCTGGCAGACACCTGTGGCATAAATCATTGTCCTATGACATAGAAACATTGAATGCCTTAGGTCGGCGGGGACCTTAGAGATCATGTACTCCTACCTCCGTGCCACAGGCAGGGATGCCTCTCAGCTAGACTTGGCTGTTCAAGACCTCATCCAACCCACCTTTGAACACCTCCAGGGAGAGGTCATCCATAGCCTCCCTGAGCAACCTATCCCAGAGTCTCACAACCATCATACTGAAGAACTTCTTCCTAAGATTGAGACTAAACCTACTCTCAGTTTAAATCCATTTCCCTTTGTCTTGTCACTAAACGCCCTTAGGAAAAGTCCCTTTTGAGCCTTCCCGTAGGTTCCCTTCAGGTATTGGAAGGCAGTTCTAAGGTCCCCCCAGAGTCTTCTCTTTAGGCTGAAACACCCCAGCTCCATCAGCCTATCCTCATAGCAAAGGTGCTCAGCCCTTGGACCATCTTTGTGTCACTCCTCTGGACTCGCTCCAAAAGCTCTGTGCCCTTCTTATGATGGGGACACCAGAACTGAACACAGTATTTGAAGTGGGGCCTCACAAAAGCAGAGTAAAGGGGCAGAATCCCCTCTTTTGAAGGTCATGCTCCTTCTGATGCATCTCAGAGCATTAGTTTATATTCATGAAACTAAGATCCGCACAGCTCTGAGCACAGCAATCTTTTGTAAGACCAATGACGACAACACCACCACCACCGGATTGAGTGGGGAGGAGCTGTTTGTCTGCATGCAGACAGTGGCGATGCTTGTGCAGAGGCAATGAGGTCATGCGCAGTGCTTGCATCATTCGCATGCTGTGGTGTGGTGATTCATGTCAGTCAAAAACAAGTGTCAATTTATCAAACTGCTTTCAGGCTTTGATGGTTGTGCTGTGTGATTACAAGTAGTTCTTGCCTGTGAATTTTTGTCTTGTGCTTACTGGAGCTGAAGAGTTTGAGCAATAGCATTTGACTCGAAGTGTAATAGAAGATAAGCAGCAAAACCCTGTTAGGATCAAGATTAGAGGTTCTGTTCAATTTTGAGGCTGTATGAGAAAGACTTTGGATGTACCTTAGTCACAATACCTTGAAGCAATAAATCTTGTATTTTGATAGTAATGATGGTAAACTTCTCTACCACCAAGGTTAAGGGATTTAACAGGCTTTTAAAGCTGGAATCCCTTTGCCTTATTGTTCTTTATGCACTATTAAGTCAAGGTTCAAAAAAGATCTCCTCGATGCTGCTTTACACACCAGTTGCTGTGACCTGCTGGAAAATCTGAGGCCTGATCCTCACAAAGGATTTTGTACATTGCCAAAACCTACAGCTTTAAAAGCTTAAAGTGGTTGGACATGGGTTTCTGATTTTAAAATGGTATTAGATCAAGATTTAATATCTCTGACTCTTTCCAGTGCAAAAGGTGTTTAGAAAGGATTATGCTTTGTAACAGCTGCAAGCTTCTGATCTTTCTGTGGAGAGAAGGCTTTGCTTTCTCCTGGGATTACAGAAGGTGATAGTAAGGTTTTAACAGGCAACTGCTGAGCTGGGAAACTCAGGTAAAAACCTCAGTGATAGAACAACAGAGCTAGGTTGTATTAGCCCCTTCAGCCTTGCATCATGCTTTGTCATCTTAAAAGGATGCTGTATTTATAGGGCAAAGCAATAGAAGAAGATAAATTTAAGATGCTGTTGGTTAAGATGCAGAGTTTGCCTGGATTTTGGAATAGGTCCTGTTTTCTTCAGCTTTCTATAAATGCTGAGTAGAATGGCTGCCAAATGCATGAGAGAATCATTCAGGCTGTTCAATCTTCAAAAAAGCTTAAGCTACTGATGTTGTGGCTGCAGCTTCGGAAACAGCACTGAACAGGAGCCATGGTTTACACATTTGTGTGCATGTGGACCTGTAACAACAGATGTTGGCTGTGGTGGAAGACCAGTTAGTTTCCAAAGCGAAATGACTTTAGGCACGTGATTTCCAGTGACAATCACAGGATTTTCATAGCTGAATCTCTAATTCACTGTCACCATCTGGCTGGCTGGAAGATTTGACAACCCGAACTCAGCATCTAGTAGAAATGTAAGTTAAGTCTGCCACTGCTGTCTCTGTACCTTTCAGAGCAGTGTTTTTTTGTGAGCACGCAGGTTGTCTTTGGACGAGCTGTTTGGTAAACTCCATGGAGGTTCCACATCACCATCTGAACACAATAAAGATGCAAATGGCCGGAAAAATGCATCTTTTTCTGCCAAATAAATTCTCTCCTAGTGTATGGATAGTACATGGGATCAAACAATGATTGCAACATGTGCAAGTCAGAACGGAGACAACTCTCCTACCTCAGCTCCTCTCATGTGCCTACTTTGTGGAGGTGTTGCAGAGAGTGGGAATAGTGGTTCCTGCAGAAGAGGACAGCGTAAACACATTGCTCTCATTTTGAAACATGGAGAAGGAACACTGTCATTATAAGACTGATACTATGATTTTCTGTCAAGAGCTCAACATGTTAAGTGCAAAGATGTGGCTGTACTTTTGCAGTTCAGAATTAGAATAAATCAGGTTGGAAAAGATCTGTGAGGTCATTGAGTCCAGCCTCACCACCTAACACCTTCTAATTAACTAAACCGTGGCACTAAGTGCCCCATCCAGCCTTCTTTTAAACATCTCCAGGGATGGGGACTCCACCACCTCATCGGGCAGCCCATTCCAATGCCAATCACTCTTTCTGTGCAGAACTTCTTCCTAACATCCAGCCTAAACCTGCCCTGGCACAGCTTGAGGCTGTGTCCTCCTCTTCTGTCACTGATTGCCTGGCAGAAGAGACCAACCCCCACCTGTTGTTAGCCTTCTTGGAAATTCCTGTCCTTTTTCGTGTTGTTTTGCTGATGTTTGGTTATCTAATTATGTGAACATAAAGGAGCTGCTGCTTGAGAGCCTCTGCTTATGATGCTCTTTTTTTTTTTTTTTTTTTTTTTTTTTTTGGNGCAAAACCATCTCCATTTCTCGATTTCCTGTGTACTGTGGCAGATTGCTTGACTAAAGCAGAGAAGAATACTGCCACAGGTGTATCTCCTACACAGAACTGGACCCAGTTGTCTACATCCTGGAATATGCTTGTGACCTACTTGTAGGCTAACAAGCATTTGGAGTGAAGATGTTTTCATATTCTTTTCTATTTGTGTAAAATTGTGTCTGAGGCAAAATGAGCATGCAGATGAAATATTCTCATGGTCTCACAGTTGGTAAACTCTGGACTCAGGAAGATGATGTGGGCTGCAGGGGCATTTTTAATGTCTTGCTTTGTATTGCTTCCAGTCTCCAAAGGAGCCTCCTTAAGCAGTCAAACAGGTTGACAAGAAAGCTAGGCTCAGAGGTGAATTTAATATCAGTTGCACTGAAATGTGGCAGCCCTGAGACACATGGCTGTGAAAGTGCTCTTTTCTCTGTGACAGAGAGAAACTTCATTAGTAAGAAAAGAAGGCCAGACCTGATTCCTCCATCTGATAGAACTGTGATGAATAATGTAATACCACAAATGCACCATATCTGAGTCACTGGGGGGCCAAGGGGCAGAAGAGCACTGCTAGGCTTTGTACCTTGGAAAAGCTGAAAATGGAAACAGTCAGATGTGTAGGCTTCTTAAATCTTGGTTTTCTGTTTCTTGCTCATTGTTTGGTAGGAATGGCTTGTGATTAAGAATTACTTCTGCAATTGTTATAATTGTGATTTAATATTGAAATACAAATTTACATCATAATGAAGAAATCACAGAATGGCAGGGGTTGCAAGGGACCTCTGGAGGTTGTCTAGTGCACCCCACAGGAGGGCAGATTCACCTAGAGCAGGCTGCCCAGGACCATGAGAGAGAAAACAGTGAGAAAACACAAACTCAAGACAGTGCATCAGCTAATGAGCTAGCGTGTATTATATGCCCTCATTTGATGGGGCCAGCAGTGTTTTTATGCCAAAGATCAATGAAGTGCAAAGGTTACAAGAGGTTGTTTCCAGTGTTTGAAGAGAGAAGCTGGTATTTCTAGCTGCTGACTGATGCTGTAGATTGCCCCAAGTGCCTTTTATTCTTGTGCCATTAGAGATAAATAAGTTCTGACTTTTTTTTGAAGTTTACCATTCAGGTCAGACCTAGTCATAGACCAAATTCTGTTCTTCTTCCAAAAATGCAGTTGAGTGGGAGGAGAGGATGCAATAGATTGAAGTTGGGGGATGTGTGTAGTGATGCCTCATCTTTTCAGAAAGGAGCTGGGATGTGAGCAGCGTAATTAACCTTGAATTTCAGAGGTTGTACTTCACAAATCAGAGCACTTCACTTTAATGCAGATGCAAATGTTGACTTCAGGGCAATGTTTTGTCATTAAGCCATCATCCGCAGCTAGATCAATGAATGACAGAACAAAGGTTAGGTTGTGAGCAATTACAGCAGTACTGAAACCTGTGTGAGTATTTGGAGTAGCTTTGTAGAACTTTTTAGATGAAATCCCAGCTTCTCTGAAGTTGCTGACAATTTTGCCATTCATTTCAGTGGGCAAGAGCTTCATTCCCATGAAATACAGTGCATGAAGTTAGCTTGAGTTGCAGGGTAGTGCAGCCAGGCCTATGGGTATGTCTGATCTCTTGTAAAACTCCCCTTTGACTAATCTCGCTTTTCATTTTGTCTCCTGTGACTCTATTCCTGCAGCAGTCTGTGAGCTCTTCTAAAGTACAACTCACCTCTCCACTCTGTCCTCGGTCTCCTTCCAGCAATGTTCCATGCCTGTCAATCTGTGTAGTCCTTTCCTGTCTGTTTTGCTTGCTATCAAAGGTAACTGGTGCTGTGGATGGTTCATGGCATGTGAGGTCTGAGGGAGAGATAGAACTTTGTTGGTCATTCTCCAGCAGTAGTAGTAATATGGAGGTACTTAACTGCTGATTTTCATAATGATATAATCCATGAGTCTTCGATCAAATGTGTCTGAAGTTGATCAGTGCATTTAAAAGATGGGTGAGACTGGGAAGGAGCTCAGTTTGTATAAGTCACATTTACTTAAAGCAGATATATTTTTTTTCCTGTTATATGCACCATTATGTCAGTAACCCTGCAGCTTTTGGCAGAGTTAGGGCATAAATACTGCCTTTTGGGGTGATCTGGATTGCAAAGTTACTTGCCTGCAGGTCATGAATGAGTTAGCAGAAGTTACAGTCACTAAGCATTTCTTATACCAACAAATGGAAGGAGTTTTTGTCTCTTCTTGAAGAGACTATGAATAGATTGTCCTGGGTAATTGCATCAGGTGGACAACTACTCTTGGGCATGCAAGTTGTCCCATTTTGACCTCTGAAGGAACCTTTGCAAGACATTAGAGTCTGAGATATCATTTTGCTATTCTGATTTATACAGAAACACTAGGAATTGTAGTCAGCTTTTTGGATCGTTTACTGCTCTGTTTTACCTTTGATTATGTGAAACAGTTGTGGGGACAGAATTGTAAGAAATTAGTACTAACTAAGGCAAAATTTTAGCAAATGAATGTTCTTTGTAGCGGCACTTTCTCTCTTGCACAAAACAGTTTACAGTTGCTTTATTGCTGTGGGCTTTGTTTCAACTTTATAGCTAAGGTGGGTGTTAAGTTGCCATAGCTACTGGGCATTATGCTGTCTTTATGTGGGCTCCAGAGTGTGTTCCAGGAGGACCAGGTGCAACTTCTGAATAATTAATAGTGTCAAGGAAAATGGAATTGGAATTTTTTGCTGGAGAGCTTCTTCTCATTGTCCTCAAAGTTACAGTAGTCATAATCCTAAGAAGAAAGCTCTGTATGACTTCTGAAAGAATCTTTTTCATTTCAGTACATTGTTACATTGTCAAATACACTTGTCCCCTTTTAATATTATCTTGGATATACATATTCCGGAGAAGGCTTATAATGTAGTTTGTTGTCAATGTCATTGTCTCTCTCTATGTGACAGAACTGGGGATGCACCCTTCCCATAAGGCTTCTTTGCATGCTCCAGAGAATACCAGGCTACTTTGATTTTCTTCCCATTTAATAGAGACAGATCTGTTGATGCCAAGTGGATGGGTGAGCAGATGGATTTTCATGGGTGACTTGGTCAAATCAGTTCATGTTGTCTCCCTGGGTGTGTACTCTACAATGACTAGCCTGTTACAAAAGCACTGCTCCGTATACAGGTCTGTGGTATTGTGACTTCTTCCAACTTGTTAAATACATGTGAGGGCAGAGTTGGAAGATTAGTGACCTGTGTGTCATTCATAATGGTCTCCTTTGAGAAAATGGTATAGTTCTGTGCCAAAGAGTCGTTGCAGATTCTGGGATACTGTCTTTTCCTTCTGAATTGCATCTCATGCTGTTTGATATGCTGTAGTATGTAGGCTTGGAATCAAGGAGTTACCTGTCTCAGTGGTCTGGAGGTGGGGAATTTTTTCCCAAAGACACAAACACGAGTGTAGTGGTGGCTTCGTTCTGCAGGGAAAGTTGGGACATGCTTTGGCAGGTTTTTGGCAGGTGAATCTCTTGTGCAGGTAGCTTTGTTTCTGTGATGAGCTGGATGGAGGATGTGTTGAAGCCAGAGACAACGTAAAGATTTCAAAATTTGTTACACAGATGAGCATTGCCACTGTTTCAGGTAGCAGTCTTTTTTGTCCAAGTTTCTTTTTTTATGAGTTGCCTCCACTTCCTCCCCAAGAACAAGATGATCAGGAATCACTGTACACAAATATTCCTTTGGTACTGAGCAGTTTTGACTTGAACTGAATCTACCTTCTAATATCTCCTAATCTCAGAACTGACACCCACTGATAAAAATATCCTAAGATCTTCAGAGCAGGATGGAGTGCTCTGCATTAAATCAGGGTCATGTAGCTTATTAATTTTATTATTTAATATATTTTAAATGCAGAAGTCAATATGACCTTTTATTTTCCCATCACCAGTGTATTAAACTAGCTTGTTACATTTGTGAGGCTAGCTCCAAACTTAGCTTTGCCAGATCTTTCAATTAAGTAATGTTCTGAAAGTTATAAGGGGGTGTATATGGTTTTGTTTGGTAGTTGGTTTTTTTCCGCTTTTAGGTATCACTGTTAGGGTCAGACCTACTGGGATTTGAGATATTCAGGAAGGAAAAGAGAAAAATTGAATGCCAGGTCACAGGGCTGACCTCATTGATCTTAAAAATCTAAACCATTCTTTGATTTGCATTCTAATGGAGGTCTACTTCTATCAGAGCACCTGGATTTTTCTCTTGATGTCTTTTTTTAGACCTCTTCTAAGCATTATAGTAGCTTATTACATCTTGACTTCTTCCTCCGAAGTGCATTTGTGTCAATGATAGCCTTGTTGACATTAGTCATGGGGAAGACACAGAAGTCTACATGTTTTGAGAATCTTGCAAGTAGTGTATTTTGAGGTTACTGGAGAGATGAGGTTTGGGAATGAGAGTTGATGTTTTGGCTTAATTAGGGGAAAGCAGGTTTTGTAGCAGGAGGAGCCAAAGATGACTGGTTATGCCCTGAAGTTTGTTCTTGCTGTCTAACCAGCTGGTTTTAATAAGAAGCTGCTGACCAAGTCACAAATTCTCTCTCCTTTACATGGGTAAGCTTTCTTGCTATAGTAGCTCTACTGGTGCTGTATGAAGTGTTTCAGCTTGTAGCCTGTGTGTCTGTGTTCCGTGTGTACCACAGAAATGTGGAATGTCTTGTACGACTGGAGTCCTGAAAGGTGGTGCTACTAGAAGATTGATCTGTAATCCCATCTGACTTCTTTTAAACAGAAAGCAAAAATCTGCCTCTTCAATTTTTTTTCCCTAATTGCTTCTGAATGCCCCCAAAATGGTGCTTCTTGTAAACCCTGTTTAGCTGTGCAAACAAGGTGGTTTTCCATTCACATGAGTTCCATCAAACAGCTCTAATGCCATGAGAACTATATAGAATTAACACTCTCCTGAGTGAGGGGGTTTCTGAGAAGAGGGCCCAAATATCAGTGTTCATATTATTAATGGCAATTAAAATGATTGTGTTCTGCAAGTTCAGGGAGCAGATAGGCATGGCAGAAAAAGTGTCCAGTTTATCACAAATGTTTTAAGACTAGACTGGAGTCTTAGTTGGTGGTTTCTTCTTCTAGGTTTTATGATAAAAATGTTCCAACTGTCTCTTAAGTGTGTAACTTAACACAGTATATTGACTTCCAGTGCAAGGTCTTTTATGGCTTGGATTTTTTTGTGAAGATAACCAGTCTATAATATATACCTCTCCAAAAGGTGTATTTCTGTGAATAAAATGCATCACTGGTAATTGGTGCATTGCTTCTTTGCACTTAAGATGTTCTTTTGGTGCAGATGATAACTCCTGACAAGTTTCAGTAATTGAGTGTGGTGTCGGTGGGAGTAGCTGCAGCTGGAAGTAGCTGTGAGACTCTCTAGGACCTCTGGTGTCACTCCGGAGTACCTGAGCATTGTGGCACATAAGCCCATGGAGTCCTAGAGATGGACCATAGTAGTACATGAGAGCTGTGCAAAAAGGTAGCCAGCTTACTTGCCAATCACAATAAAAAATGGACTGAGGAAATTGCAGGATGATGGTGGGGATCCTGGCTAGCAGCAGTGGTAAAGGGGGGAAACAGCCATAAGTGAAGGTGTTAGTGTAGTGAGTGGGTTCTGCAGAGATCAGTGGCTGGAATTATAAAATTACAGTGGATTCAGATTTGCAGATGACACACATTGGTGCTGCATGAATTATGAGGGCATGACTGTCTGACTGCACAGCCTGATCCCTAGGAAGCCTGGATCCATTTATTGTTACAGTTCAATACTTCAGTGTCAGGAGTGCACACAGGCTCTGGAAACAGCAGGCAAGGCGCAGAGTGCAAGTTATTTAGCATGCAGTCATGTTGCTGGGCAGAAAAATTGCAGTCCTGATGGAGTAGTAAGAGCATATACACCAGCATTGTACTGGTATCTGAGAATTGTAGTACTGATGAAGTACTGAGAGAGTGGAAAAGGAGCAAGTGTTGTGGATGTGGCCTGTTGAGATGCATGGAGTCTTACTAATGGAATTTTGTCTGGTTTATCTGAAAGATTGGCAAATAGCAAACCCAAAACAACAAAGGAAAAAACCCACCACCACCAAAAAAACCCAAGCAACAACAAAATTGACATAAAAAAACAAACAAACAAAACCAACCAAACACACACACACACAAATCAAAACTGGATATTAAAGAGCTTCTTGATACAGTGGAAATAGGCATGACATGAAGGGATTGGCAAAAAGAAAGCAGCTGAATTAAATGAACACTTTCAGCCAAAAGGGTGATTAATCATTGGAACAAGTTCTCAAAATGAGGTGTTTCCTCAGGCACTGTCTAGTCAAACATAATTAGCTAGGGTTGTGAAGAAGTAACAGGTTAAAATGTCTGTGACACAAAGGAGGTCAGCCTAGCTGACGTAATTCTCCCTTACAGCTCAGTAACCCTGTGGAGATTTTATAAAGATGGCATTATGGATTTCAGCCTACTGAAACTGTATAGGTGTGATGGGTTGAGAAATTACCCCCCAAATAAAATTTACCAGACCAGCACAGATGGCTTGGAAGTAATATAAGCTATATTTTACTGTAAGTTAAATTTACAAGCATATGTACAAAATATATTCACATGCATTTACACTTATATGCAGTTATTTACAATTTAGAAATAATACAGAAATCCAGTCCTGCCCCCTGGAAAAAGAAAGCTCAGAAGGGACCAACACCACTTTCTTCTCTACCGTCCCCCACCCACATAGAAAACCGGCAAGATCTCCTGTGTTATCTGGTCAGTCAAGGTTAATATTTAGCCATGCACAGAGGAGCAGTGGAGGAGGTAGAAGGCAGAAGGCAAAGGGAACATAGAGTGAGAGATTGTTTATATATTGGCTTTTTATACCAATTAGCAACCAATGAATGATAGAGACTTTATCATTCTTTTTCTTTTACAATCCAGTGCCCTGCTCATTCACTCTCTAGTTAAGAGTGTCCAGAAAGTTCCTCTCTTGTTTACAATTTAGAACCAAAATAGAGCACTAGCTCTTAAAATGCTACAATAGGGGTTAGCATCTTGATTTCAATGAGGAAATATCCAGCTTGGCTTTTGGAGTTCACTGGAAATTGTTATAGAATAAGTAATTAGTGTTTTACATTTTTTTTTATTTTGTTTTTTCTAATAATACATTTTCACATTTGCAGGAAAACATATCTAATCTAAAGCCAAATAAACAAGCATAAAGGTGAGACATGGCCAAGTTAATCAGCAGCAGATCTGGAAAAAGACCCAGTGTGTCCTGGGTTCCCAACTGAGGCAGTCTTGTTTTCTTGGGTGGACCCAGATGTCTGAAATCAAGCACATTCTCCAGTCCATATAATTTTGTAACCCTGGAAAACCAAACATGACAACGTGAATTAAGCCTAGAGTATCACAAACTGATGTTCTGATGAAAAGTATGAGGTATATGAAGAAATAATATCTTACTTTTAAAAATGTATTTTAATATACATTATGTATTTTATATATATTTATTTTTAATATATTTATTTTTATATATATATGTGTGTCTTTTGTATATAAATACTTTTAAAATGAGGCTTGCATTTCTTTTATGCTTTCTGTGTAAGTATAAAGCAACACTTCTGTAGGGCAGGTGTTTCTGGTCATGTAAGACATGCTGTGCTCAGCGCTGACAATGCTGGCTTAACCAAACTTGCATAATGGTTTGTATTTACTGGGAACTCATGGTTTTGACATCTGTCCCATTTGTTGATGTCTGAGCACTGAGGTCAGACTAGCCAATGCGCCACTCTTCTGTTTCCTGTATTGTCAATCCCAAATGCCTACAGTCACTTGAAATGGGTATTTTAAATAAAAAAAGCTTAGTACTTACCCCTTGTTTATTAGATTGAGACTTAGGTGAAAAAAAAGTACTTCAGTGACAGCTAAAGAAGCCATTTCTGCGGTATTTCCGTGATCTTACAGCTGCAATTCTTTTGCACTTAAGAAGCCTGAGTAAGGTGGCTTTCTGAAGCTTTAGGCTTTGATTTTTACCTTCTGGGCATATATGCCATTTATATAGTACTACATAGTACTAATGTACAGTATCAGGAAGGTAAGCCTACAGATGCTGAGGAAGCTTTTTTGGGAGATAAGTTAAGTCAGCCTACCAGGAAATTCAGTTTGCTGATTGTAAACTGTAGAGATTAAGATGCAAGAAACAGTGGAAATCTAGTGTTAGTGTTCTTTGAGGCTTTTTAGTGTTTGGAGTTGTTTGGTATGTTTTTGGGGGGCAGGGTATTTTTGGTGTTTTGTCGTGGTTTGGGTTTTTTAATGATTGATTTGGATGCTTCCTTTATTGACTAATGCTGAACAAGTGGCTGCAGGGTCTAAGTGGAGTCAGCCATAGTCTTTGCAATGTCCTTGGTCCTGCATGAAGTTCTACAGTGTGAGCGGGACAGCAGAATTATTTGCTACAAATGGGATTGAGCCTATTGATTTCACATTTATATTGCACAGCCACCTTCACATGCCCAGAACCATAGCAGTAGAGGGGGTAGCTGAGATGCAGCTACATCACACACACAGCAAATGGATCCCCTGGAAAGTTGTGCTTGTTTTGCCCAACCTAGATTTAGCGCTTTATGCCAAGATGCCTTTCTTTCTATTTCTGGAAGAACTACTTAAAACTGAGTGAGAGATGTTGCAGATAGAGGTGTTTATGAGATAAGAGGTGAGATTTTAATTTTTTTTTTTTAAGCAATGTGCAATTTGAGTGTCTTGCACTGTAAAGCATGTAACCAGTCAGACAATGTGACCCTAGGTGGGGGCACGTTGTGTGTTATAAAGCAGACACTGTGGTGATGCAGAAGGTAAGGAATCTGAGACTTCTGGCAGCTGCACAAGTGCTGGCTGCTTGGTCTAACTGTTGCTCTAGTGCTAGGTAGGGATGATTTGTTCCCCCAATCACTGAAGATACTTACCTGGGCAGGAGCAGGAGATGCAAAACATGTCTAGGAGATGCCGGTGCTGTGGAGAGCATTCAGAAGTCCTTTTTTTTTGTATTTCTGAGGTTGGGTGGGTACTGCTTCTGGCACTTCTGGGTGCTGAAGACTCCTTTCTGGGAAGAAATCTCTCCTGTTCTGCTTGGTTTGTCCTGTTGAGCAGACTTGTATGCCTTGTGCAGTTTATTGCCTGGAATGGAATTCCTTAAATTCCCTACGTTAATTTAATTTGAAATAGTGTGGCTTAGGTGTTTGACTCTGAAAACAACTATGGCAGCAATTCACAGTGATCCAGTGTGCCCTAACCCACACACTAACACCCGGGAATCCTACCCTAAATTAGTGCATAAGGAAAAAGGGATTAAAGAAAGGCCTTATTCAGCCATTTTCTCTTCCATCAAAGGATTGTGCAGTGGCTTTGTAATTATTGAGGAGCAGTGTGAGTTGGTTTCACCAGCAGAAAAATTTACTGACTGACTTCTGCAAAGGGAGGTTTAAACTTCATTGTTAAGAGATAATTAAATTCTGCCTGGATTAAAAGGAAGGTTCCTTGAATGTGGAGGGAAGAAACTGAGATTGCATCTTCTTGGTCTCACTCTGGTGTTAGAGCAGGAGCTTTAAACTGCAATTACTCAGTCCTACCGTCACCCAATCTGCTCACTGTGATTTTCTTTCAGAGACAGGATGGCTTTTGTTTCACAGGGTATTTCTGGAATCTTGAGAATGCCATGGTTTTGTGCTCTTGGGCACCAGAATGCAAGTATTACCTTTGTTTATTTGGAGATAAATTTAAGAGATTATGTCTCTCAGCTGCTTGTAATCCTGTTTTTATGATGACTCTCCTCAGCTTGTGCTATTATAGTGCAAATAGAAAGAGCCATGGTTAAGAGTTTTAGAAGAAATACAAGCAAAAGAACTATGATTTATGAGTCTGTGGACATTAAAAAAAAAAGATATTTGTAAGTTAAAAAAATTAATGGTAGAAAACAATGCATTCAGTTTCCAAGATACCTGATGATAGTGTCAATTCTGAAATATTGTAGTGTTTAACTACTCTTTATAATATTTCAGTCTTGTAACTTTATCCTTCCCAGAGGAGTTGAAATAAATGCACAGTTACTAAAGGGCTCAATCTTATTTTGAGTTACTATAGAACTTAATTTTACTCCATATCATGTGGATGAAATCAGATGACTTCTATGATGTACCAGGTTAGGGTGGATCCCTCCCCTGGTAG
>VWZE01000181.1:5801-18679 GCA_013396675.1 Eubucco bourcierii
GATGATCAGAGGGCTGGAGCAGCTCTCCTATGAGGACAGGCTGAGGGAGTTGGGGCTCTTCAGCCTGGAGAAGAGAAGGCTTCGAGGGGACCTGATAGTAGCCTTCCAGTATCTGAAGGGGGCCTACAGGAAGGCTGGGGAAGGATTATTTACAAGGTCCTGCAATGACAGGACAAGGGGCAATGGGCTTAAACTGGCAGATGGGAGATTTAGACTAGATGTTAGGAGGAAGTTCTTTACAGTAAGGGTGGTGAGGCACTGGAACAGGTTGCCCAGGGAGGTTGTGGATGCTCCCTCCCTGGATGTGTTCAAGGCCAGATTGGATGAGGCCTTGAGTGAGCTGTACTAGTGGGAGGTGTCCCTGCCTATGGCAGGGGGGGGGGGAGTAATGATCCTTGAGGTCCCTTCCAACCTTACCATTCTATGATTCTATGATTCTATGATTCTATGACACAATCTGTGACTTCAGAACCTCTCCTGTGACTGAGCACTCATGTTTTACCATGGGGATTTTGTGTTGCTAGAGACAATGTTGTAAAAAATTCACAGATTCTCAGATTGCATTGGGCTGGAAGGGACTCTCAAAGTTCATCTTGTCCAACCCTCCTGCAGTCAACAGGGACACCTCAACAGCAGATCAGGCTGCTCAGGGTCACACCAAATCTGATCCTGAATGTCTCCAGGGATGAAGACTTAACCACATCCCTGGGCAACCTGTATCAGTATTTTACAACTTTCACTTTAAAGACATTTCTCTCTATCTTTGAATTTGACTTTATCTCTCTTTATGCTTCAGCTTTCATTCTTATTTATTTAGTATTAACAATGGCTGTATGTTTGCACTCTCAGGGAAAAAGAAAAAATTGGCTAGAAAGATTGTGGTTAAATAGAGGATGCCCTTTCTTTTTGTCAATAAAGCATTGCAAAACATGGTCCAGTTACTGTGCATGCTCTGTGATCTCAGTGAGCATTCTGCAAATAGAAAATATTTCAATCTGTGATGTCTTTGAATGTTGTTCAGTTTAGTTTTTCTGTTAGTCATTAACTTGTGTGAGTGGTCTCCTTAGGCACTTACCACTCTGTCTGCATTCATTGGATGAATAAAACTTTTTTAAAAGGCAAAGGATGAACAATATATAGAAGCATGCTTGTTCCCTCTAATGCAGGTGTTTGTATGCGCATAGAATCATAGAATGGTAAAGTTGAAAGGGACCTCGAGGATCATCTAGTTTCAACCCCCTGCCATAGGCAGGGACACCTCCCACTAGCACAGCTCACTCAAGGCCTCCTCCAACCTGGCTTTCAACACCTCCAGGGAGGGAGCAGCCACAACCTCCCTGGGCAACCTGTGCCAGTGTCTCACCACCCTCACTGCAAACAACTTCCTCCTAACATCCACTCTAAATCTCCCCTCTGCCAGTTCAAACCCATTGCCCCTTGTCCTGGCATTACAAGACCTTGTCAACAGTCTCTCCCCAGCCTTCCTGTAGGCCCCCTTCAGATCCTGGAAGGCTACTCTAAGGTCTCCTGGAAGCCTTCTCTTCTCCAGGCTGAAGAGCCCCAGCTCTCTCAGCCTGTCCTCACAGCAGAGCTGCTGCAGCCCTCTGAGCATCTTCATGGTCTCCTCTGGACCCGCTCAAACACTTCCATGTCTTTATGTGCTGAGGGTTCCAGAACTGCACACAGTACTCCAGGTGGGGTCTGATGAGAGCAAAGGGGTTACATAGGGTTACTAATTCAAAAGTACCTTCCCAAAAACATGACATCCACCTGGACATTCACAGATACTGACCACACTGGTGGGTACTTACTCAACTGGCATTTTGAATTGTTACAAATGAGTCTCTCATACATACCTAGGTGATAGAAGATTGGACAGTCCTGAAGTGTCAGCTACCAACCCCAGTTTTGGATCACCAGCAAACTTCCTGAGGCTCAACTCAATCACCTCATCCAGATCATTGTTGAAGATATTGAATAAAACTGGATGCAGTACTGGTCCCTTGGGAATATCACTGGCAATAGGTTTCCAAGTGGATTTCCATTCTTATAACAGGTCTTATCTAGACAGAGTTTACCTTGAATTAATAAAGAAACCCTTAAACATTCCTTTATGTGCTCCTGATACTAGTTTTCTTAAACTAATTGAAGCCAACCTCCCTGATTCCAGCCACAATGTATTTTCTTTCCCAACTGTGGTGAAATCTTGCTCCATTTACCATTTCCTGAACAAACATCTAAGTCTAACAACCAGGGCACAATCAGAAGCCACACTAAGTCCTGATTGCTTGTTTGGGGTTTTTGGTTTAGTGGTTTTTCATTTGTTGGTCTTTCTTTGGTGTGGGTGTTTGGTTTTTTCTGTGTTGGACATGAGCACATTGTATGCCCCTGATGGCATCTTAGATTTCCTTTCCTGCATTATAGTTGAGTTTTCTTCCTCTGAAATTCAAGGGTAAGGTCTCAATACAAATATGGGTCCAACAGCCTTTGCAAACGAGACTCTCAGCTAATAACTTTCGTGTTCTGCAACTATTCCAAACAGCACATGGACAGTTGTAGCTATAGTGCCAAAGAATGAAGATGTGTGGAAAAAATATCCAGGATCTACATTCCCTTATTTTAGACACCAAGTGAGCTGGTTCAGATCTCAAAGATTTCTCCATATGCATCTATCCTGAGCCTCTCTGCATCACACTTGAATTAGATGGTCCCAGAGGCCTGGAAGGGAGTGTGTGATCACTCTCTTGAGTTCCCATTTCCAAAGCAATGACTGTGTTGGGTCTCGACTATAATGACAATTTATTTTTTTTTCCTGAAAGCCAGACATGGTCAGAATTTGTCAGATTATGGTGTTCTCTGCAGTAGTGTTTTCCATACAAAAGACCATTTAGCCCTTAGTTTCTCAGATATAACTGATGGATTTAATATACTGCAATAGAGAAGAACTCTCCATTCTTTATATTCAAGATACTTGGCTTCAGATATTTCGCTGCAGCTAAATTCCTGCTGCTGTGAGGTGTACTCAACAGCCCCCTACCCTGAACCCTCTTTACAGTTAATAAACACAATATGCTAAAATTCTTCACTTCCATAGTATAATCTGTACATTTAAAATAACATTCAGAAACATCTAGCCCCCATAACAAGATTATTCAGTACCTCCAAATCAGAAAATCACAGCAGTTTCAGTTGCTGTCAGTCTTTAAAATGAAAATAAGCCTCAAGAAAATTCCTGGACCATGGAGACTCTTATTAAATATTTTATAAAAGTTGTTGCTGTCTAGACAGAATTCTGATGTAAGGGTTGAATACCTGTAGCCACAAATAATCAATATGACAATTTTGGCATAGAAGCGTAAAGTTGACTGCAACAGAATTAATAGCAGCATGAATCATTATGTCCTAGTATGCTAATTATGCTTCTAACTTTAACTGTTAGCACCTGAATAAAATATAAGTTAAGAATATATCCTCCACAGCTGTCATTAGTAGTTAAGTGCCGACAACTAATTATCAACCTTTTCTGGAAGTGCTAGATGTTTTATTAATGCACTGCATCAGTAAATTACAGGAGTAGATAAAAAGTAATTATCTTTTTTTAAAAAATCCCTTCATAACTCTCTATCTGAGAAGGCCTTAAAAATGACCTTTTATATATTTATATCCTTTGAGCAGCTTCTACAGGGAGGTTGCTATCCATTTTAACTTAATCAATATTCTGTTCAGTTCGTTGTCAGCTTGAGACATTCCAATATAAATTATCAAAGAAGAAATTGTTCAAAAAGCTTTTTCCAGCTTCCCCAAATGCACCACTGATAGGGTGGGGACAGACACAGCCAAACAAGTAATTTTTGTTCTTTTCTATGGAGTCATTATTTGAGGAAAACAGTTAAGGAAAAATAAAAGTCTCTGGGAACTCTAGATAATAAAAACGAAAACCTGCACTGGTGAATGTGTGATGCATTGATCCTGCTACTGCAAGTGGGATCTCACAATTTCATTCTTACTGACTTTGTATATGCTGGGCTTCAAAACCAGATTTTTCCTATGGTCATCCCTCGAGTTTTAGCCTTGAGTTCAGTGTATGAGAGGAAAAAAAAATTGCATGCATTTTTATTAAGTATGATCACACGTATTTGATAACTCATCACATGCTTTGCTACAAGGTTACAAGTACAGGTGGAGATGGTTCTGGCAGTCTGAAGCGAAGTTTGTCTTTCAGATTTTCTAATTTTTTTTTTTTAATTGCCAGGCAATGGTTATCTGTTGTCCTTCATTTCAAGCACAGTATGTTAAGTCTGTAACTATTGATATTCTGTGTGCTGGTTTGAGGCTAATTGGAATATTTGAATGGAGAAAATTATACTACAGGCTGAGAAAAAGAAACACTGGTGATGTCTACTTCACTCACAGGCTTGCTGAGATGTTTAAGAATAAGTACTCAAAGCATAGATAACTCAGTCTCTCAGGCTTGCAGACACGCTGGGGCTATCTAGCAGCCCCTGGCTTGTCTCCTCTCTGCCGAGTAACCTCACCAACCACTTCTAACCTCCCTGGCGACTGATCCTCAACTCACCTTGTGCGTAAGGCAAACCTTGGGATAAGGTACAGAGGTGGGAAGAAGTTGGAAGGGTGGTTGGGAGCCCCTCCTGGGGACTCTGATTTCTGGCAGGGGTGTTGNAAATCATCACACTCTGCCTTCCAGAGATTTACTACGTGGTGCAAGTGGTTGAGCTGAACAAGAACAAAAGATCAGCTTTATGCAGCAGATTATGAAATAGCTGCAGAAAAGTAGGTATGCAACAGTGCAGTGTCAAATGACCTAGAAGTTATACTGGCCCATAAACTGCATATTGGTCAAACAGTAGCAATGTGCTACTGTTTAATGAGAAATCAATGTCACCACGACAGCTTTAAAGAGAAAGGCTTTATAAGGAGGTGCTGTATCATTCTACTAAACCTTGGAGAAGCTTCAGACAAGACAAAGGCAAAGTGGAGGCATCTAGGAGGTTAATACTAACCATGGGTATGGAAAATTAGCAGAAGCTTTTAAAATGTGACCTGTTGAGAAAAAAAACTGAAGAAACTGGAAAGAAATGCTCACTGTGTAGCAGATGAAGTGGTGACATGACAGCAGTATTCCAACACGTAAAATTTTATTATCACATCAGATACTGATTAGCCCTTCTCTATGCCCACTAGGAACAGAGCAAGACTACTTCTAATTAGTAAAGGTATGATACTAGGAGAGGTTTTCTGAAGTAAAACTAATGAAATGCTCCATTAAAATAACTAGAAGTTATTGGTTTGCTTCCATTTCATGTTTTGACAAAATTTGTATGTCTGTCATGGATGATAAAGACAGACTTGATTTGACTTTGAAGTAAAGCAAATGAAAACAAGAAGGATCTTTGAAAAACAAGTCATGCCAAACTTGTGATCGAAGGCATTGCTTGTAGATCCTGGAAAATACACAGAAGTCACAGCTAGTAGGGTGCTGAGTGTTTATATGATGAAATACATGAACAATGCCACTGGCACAAAAAATTTTTATAAAAGGTATTGCAATTGAGTCACTCTGGAACAAAACATTAGATGCATCTTTAAGAAGGCCTATTATTGGAATAAAAATGGAATAACTATTCGAGTAAAAGAAATATCTACTGAAAAAACATAATTTTGTTCCAAATCCATCCGTATGTCTTGTTTGCTATGAAAAAGAAAGAAATAATCCCAAATCTGTTAGCTAGCATGATAAAAATGCACATGAAAAATTACAATGGCCTGTCCATTTTGTTTGCATAGCTAAGCTATGGGGCCTCAATAAATTCTTGAAATAACTAAAATCCTAATACTGTGAAGACATTATCTTTCAAGTACATATTTGCTAAGAGTAACCTTTTTCCATACCTGCAATTATCTTGCTCTAAACTGATTATTGTTGACATATGTAATTAATGCTTACAAAAGGACAAACCAGGAATTAAGGCAGGCAGCAATTATATGAAGTGTAATGCATGCCAGATTAATGTTGCTGTAATGAATGTTCACTGTATAGTAAAACTGCATGAGAACTACAAGAAGAGCCCTTGAAAAGCTGCCTCAGTGGGAAAAATTATGATTATTTATATTTACTAAATAATCATATGGAAGATGCTGCAACCCACAAGTTAATTTTGACTTGTCTTCTAAGAATTAATTGGACCCTGTGTACCACAATGTCTGTCGACAGACTTATTTTTATTTGTTTAAATTGTGCTACACCAGGACATGACTTATAACTATTAAATCAGGGGAAATACTTCCTTTTACAGAGCAGATTTTAAACACGCTTCTAGTATGCTCTTACTGGTTGCATAGAAAATGGTAATGTGCTTAACTATTTGATTTTTGTTTGACTTCATACATGTTCTAGCTTCTATTGCCAGGGCTTTTCTTTTGTCTGGGTTTCTGAGAACCTCAAAAAAAGGTGTTCTAAACAGACAAGCAATTCATTCATACCTCCCCTCTTCTGTGCTTAAAAAAACCAAAGAATAGAAAACCAACCAACCAAAAACTCCCAAACAATAACAACAGTAACAGAAATCAGACAGACAAAAACCTCACAACAACAAAACAACCACAAAAAACGTTTATAAATATGTGCCTTTAAAATGACACATATGCAAAAGAGCTGCCAGATAGCTAGTGGAAAAATGAAAAGCACTATATATGTATTATCTTTAAAGGACAAAAATGGTAAGAACAGGATACATGCATTGCATTAGTTACTGATACAAACTTCTGACCATAGGCAGCAAACATGAATCTCAAAATAAATGGTTTCATGACAATTGTTTCACATGATTGATAGATACGAATAGTACACAAGAGTAGTATACACTGCAAACATCCATATCGTGTGTCCATGGACACAGCAGTCTCGTTCAAGACACTCAGGCATGCCTTGAGTTAAGTTATAGGTACCCTTCAGCCCAGATCTGTCTTCTGCTGTTCTGGTTTATGTGTTTCCTGAGTAGACCTTGCAACTATGCTATAAGCAGCTTTGTCTCCAGCCATGCCTCCTGCTGTTCCTGAAGGGATCCTTGGGCTCACCTTGGGCTTGACTCATTACCTTACCTTGTCTGGGACTGCTATGCTCTGATGTATTATTGAGGAGGGAACTGCCCTAGCAGTGCCATACCTGCTCTCAACTCCCAACTCATCCTCTCTCATGGATCCAACTGATCTCTTGCTGCTCCCTGGCACAAACATACATTGTAGGTGACTCTTAAAAACTGCAAACCTCAGACTGATATTCTTTATTATTGTGTTGCGCTGCTATCAATGAACTTTCAACACAAATACTGCCTGTAAAGTCCACAGACAGACATGGATTCACAAGTAAGCAAGTCTCTGGATGTGACCAGAATGGAAATAAAATGAAGTAGCTGATGAATGGTTGTTGTGGTGCAGTAGTCCCAATCTGACCTATATTTAGGAACTAAAAGCTACAAAGCTCACGGCTGGTTTATCATGGCATGGAGTTGCAATTCTTCATGATACTCAAAAACCACATAATTCTTGCAATTGGAAGGAACCTCTTCAAATTTGATGTGTTTAGAGTTTTGATTAATGTTATCAGTTTTGGAACTCGATTCAGGAAGTGACTGTCTTGAAGTCAACACTAAGAATATAATGCCCAGCAGAATATTTCTTTAAGCTACTTACTGTGAAACTAAAGCTGTCCAAATTATAACAATTAAGTATACCACCCTCCCATATTTGCATTGCTCTTCACCACTTAACACTGTAGTGATTTGTTAATGTTAATCTGAAACAGCAGCTTTGATATGACTGGAAGTTCCCTCTTAATAGACCTTAGAAGCATCTCCATGGGTATTCTGCTGAGCTTTCTCAGCAGACAGGGCTTTAACAGTTAAACATCAGTTTTTCTTTGCAGAATCCTATCTAGTGTATCTCAGCGCATAGTAACCTGACCAAAGTTAATGCTGAGCAGTCCTGAAGTTTGATTGGAACAGATCCAGGACAACCTGGTGCTTCTGCTGTCCCTGTGTTTCTTGTTGAACAGACTGGAGAGGAGAATGAAATTCCTTGTTATTTTTTTACACTTAAAAGTTCTTCTGTCACCTGGTAAGCAATGTAAGAAACTGCATTAAGTATAAGTCATTAAGACCTGTATGATCAGATGAAGAAGTCATTACTACTTTCTTTCTGAGCAAAGACTACATCATTACTGAAACTTAAGCAGTTATCTTCATGACTCTGGAAACATTTATGGCTCCAGACATGACAAGCTGCACAGCTTAATACTTTCATGGTACACAGTTTTGAAAACAAGGTGTTCACAGCCACTGTTGTAACTCCAAGGACAGCAGGGTACAGTTGTCAATAAAGTTGTTTTTTTTTTAAATGCACCTGTGAAGCATGTGCTTAAGAGAAAAAAAATCATACTCATGTAAACAGCAGGATGCTACATGTTGTCAGAAATGGTGGTTTTTGGCATGAGAACCATTTCTGCTTCATCAGAACCAAAGCAACTTGCAGTGCTGTAGAAAAGTTTTAAAAAAAAAAAGAAAAAGTTTGGTATTTAAAAGAAATCACACTATGAAATTCCTGCTATAAATCTCTGATTTTTAAATTCTTTTTCATTGTATTCTTCCTCAGTACTGAATGTTCACAAAACAGGCCCAAACTGGACATAAATGTTTGTCTTGTGGCTTTCTAGTCCCATGGAGCAAAGAAACTTATTTGAATACTTAGAATTCGGTAGCTCAATGAGTTTGAAGTGTATTATTCATCTGTTCAGGTACAGACCAATGAATTTTAATTTATCAGCTCTAAAGAATTTTGAAGTAATCTGCTTTCAGTGGGTTATTTTTACCTTAACTAAAAGATAGTTTGATTTTCCAGAGGCTACAGAGTTAACAGCAACTATCACACTGAGTAGAGCTGCACACCAATAAATCTCAGTTTGCAATTAAAAGCAGACGTACAGGAATTCACTCTTGCAGAGCTATCTAATCTATGCACCCATCCATTATTAGGGACAGGAATCCTGCAGCAGATTTGAAATTAAACTATGCAGTACTAGAAGACTTCTTGTAAAGTGTGGGCTTACGGTGCTGGAAATCAACTAATCCTGACATTTCCAAGGATACAGAGCATCATCTTTGAAGTGCTCTTGGCAAATGGAGGGAGGCAACGTTACCCTGCTACTGCCTGTGCCACTGGTTGACTGCAGGAACTGTTTGTTCTTGGCTACTCTTCCTGCTTGCTGAAGCAGGCATGCTGCTGTCACCTCTGAGTGCTCCCGGAGTGCCACAAGGGAGAGCAGAGACCCACTGGCTTCTCAAATGTCTATCCATACTCTAGAAATGTAGTTAGTTTAAGGTTGGAAATAAAAGCTTATCAGTTTATTTCACCCTGGCTATACCCAAACGTTTGAGCTTTCAGATTCAAATGTATTTGTCTTTTTAAGATGGTGGTTTTGGAGAGCTTCAATGAATGTAAGAGAATTAGCATATATGCCTTCAGATAACACTGTGAAGGTGTTAGACTAGAATTTGGACAAATATTCAAGTGATAGGGTGAAAAGAAATGGCCTCAAGTTTCATCAGAATACGTTTTTGTGGGATATTAGCAGAAACTTCCTGATTGAAAGGGTTCTCAACCACTGGAACAGGTTCCCCAGGGAGGTGTTTGAATCCCTGTCTCTGAAGGCATTTAAAAGACACAGAAATGTGGTGCAGAGGGACATGGTGTAACATCAGACCTGGCAGAGTTGGAGAATGGTTGGACTCGATGATCTTAAAGGTCTTTTCCAACTAAAATAATTTTGTGATTTTATTATTCAACTTTTCAAAGCACTGTTCAGTGCCTGATCTCATTGAAGGGTATAGCAGGTTACGCTGAGAATCAAAGCATCGGCTACATGCCTTTCCAGAAAAGAGCTATACAGCAATAATATGATCAAATATTTCTCCACATCCTAGTCGGTATTCTGATTTTCTCTAAACTCCACTTGTCTCTGGGTTTGTTAAAAACTGGGACCTGGTGCTCACTACAAACAGACCTATCAAATCAATCCTTCACATACAATGGTTTCTGAAAAGCCTGATGCTAATATGTAATCTCTTCCTGCATTGTTGAAAGTCTTGGTGCTGACAGTAAATGATGATTTAGATGCACATATACACAAGGAGAACAAATGACTGCCACAAGTAATTTTTCACTTGTTTGGTCTGTAGTTGGGGTTTGTAAGACGATTATAGTAATACTGCAGTGACTACTGAACTGCAAGTCCCCAAACCACTGTTAGATCTGGCTACGCAAGACATAAAACACTGTCGAGTAAACGGTACGAAGCTCCACCTTTCTGATCCTATTGCTATTTATACCTAAGATTCTACAGTCTTTCTTTACCTTTGTCAGACTGTTATGCCATCACAGTTTTGTGTTCTACCAAGGACATTTCCTAGAAGATTACTGCAATCACCACACAGAATCATAGAATGGAAGGGACCTCAAGGGTCATCTAGTCCCAACCCCCTGCCATAGGCAGGGACCCCCCCCACTAGGACAGCTCACTCAAGGCCTCCTCCAACCTGGTCTTCAACACCTCCAGGGAGGGAGTAGCCACAACCTCCCTGGGCAACCTGTGCCAGTGTCTCACCACCCTCACTGTAAAGAACTTCCTCCTGACATCCAGGCTAAATCTCCCCTCTGCCAGTTCAAACCCATTGCCCCTTGTCCTGTCATTGCAAGCCCTTGTAAAGAGTCCCTCTTCCAGCCTTCCTGTAGCCCCCTTCTGATACTGGAAGGCTACTCTAAGGTCTCCTGGAAGCCTTCTCTTCTCCAGGCTGCAGAGCCCCAACTCTCTCAGCCTGTCCTCATGGCAGAGCTGCTGTAGCCCTCTGAGCATCTTCATGGTCTCCTCTGGACCCGCTCCAATACTTCCATGTCCTTCCTGTGCTGGGGGCTCCAGAACTGCACACAGGACTCCAGAAGGGGTCTGAGGAGAGTAGAGTAAAGGGGGAGAATCCTCTCCCTTGATGCTTAACTCTGAGTTTCTCCAAAGTTGTAAGATGTTCTTTCTCTCTTTCGAGTAATCAAAATCATGATTCTATCTACACAAAAAAAAAGATGCAGCTAAAAAAACCTGTAGTGGTAATATTTTCTGAGTTACTCCCTGTCTTATATTCAGTTATGTTTATTTAAATGTAGGCTTACAGTATTTTGGAAATAATTATTCCAGCTCATTAAAGTAGAAATAGATGAGGAAATCAAATGAGTAGAGGCATTCACTGGAAGCATCTTAACCTCACTTCTGTTGCTGTACTTAAATGAAACTAGCTATATATTTTTATCCTAAGAGCTGCTGAATTCAGCCTAATAAAAATATCATCTGAATCCTGTTTTCATGTAATAAACTAACTTCTAGATTTGTAAGATTATAAAATCACCCATATACAGTACTTACACACCCTGGCTATCTCCTGTAACAGAAACACTTGACAAAATTGTTCATTTTTATCATGCAAACAAGGAATGAGAAGGAAAGTTTTTCAGGGACTTCAGCAGCAGAAACACTTCAGGAAGAAAAAAAAACTCAAGGAAAAAAAAATTACTACCCATCTTAAAGAGATTCAAAATTGTATTTAGGCAAAATACTGATGAGTGATAATCAGTAGTTCTCTTCCGAGAACTAGATCCAGGTATGTTCTCTTCCAAGTTTGTTATTTTAAATGGTTATTGATACAGAAATCAATACTCTAGTAGCAATAGACTATTACTGAATAGTGCATAGATGACCTTGCATACATCCTGCATTTGAAAATACTAAGTGTTGATATAACTATGTAAGTTAATCATGGGTTGATATATTTGTTGAGAAAAAACCCCATGTCTGGCTTTTCTGGTGACAAGACTTTTTATTTCAAAATCTCACTTCTAACAAACTATTTTTAGTAAAGATTAGTATAAATTAACACACACGCCTCCCCCCTTTCTTTTTCCTCCCACTTTTCTTCTCCATTAACTTCTGTTAAAGAGTTGTCTTCGTTCAGCAACCTTCAAGTTTAAATGTGATTCATTTCTAAGCAAACTTTGACGTCCCTCTTGACTACAGATACAGTCAGAGCCTTGAACACCACTGCTCTGGTCTCATATTTAACAGCTGTGGGTAGCATAGCAGAACAGTTTCTCAGATAATAAAGACATTGTTTTGAGTCCTGGACTCTTCAGGCGACAGTGGGAAAAAGGATTAGCAAACGTGAAGCAGGGAGGCCTACTGGTACCTGTTACAGGGGGGTCTGGAACGGAGCAAATTGATGGGAGATCTGGACAGAGCCACACACAGACCAATATGATCCAAGCAATGCCATGCTACTGCCACTGTCCATTCATTGAATATGAAGATGTGGGACCCTTACAGAAGAAAAATGGAGAGCTGCTGACAAAGGATATGGACAAGGTTGAGGTGCTCAATGACTTCTTTGCCTCAGCCTTCAACAGCAAGGGCTCCAACCACAATGTCCAAGTTGCAGAGGGTGAAAGTGAGGACTGGGAGCAGGTAGATCTGCCTACTATAGTAGAAGATCCTGTTTGTGAGCTCCTAAGAAACCTGAATGTGCACAAGTCCATGGGGCCTGATGAGATCCACCCACGGGTCCTGAGGGAACTGGCAGATGAAGTTGCCAAACCACTGTGGATCATATTTGAAAGGTGATGGTAGACTGGTGAAGTTCCTGCTGACTGGAGGAGGGCAAACATAACACCCATCTTCAAGAAGGGAAAAAAAGATGACCCTGGAAACTACAGAGCAGTCAGCCTCACCTCTGTGCCTGGCAAGATCATGGAGCAGATCCTGCTGAAAG